>CM040925.1:39406147-39411147 GCA_023029165.1 Gobiocypris rarus | reverse complement strand
TTAGATCCCCGCAAAAATAAACTCCCGGTGAGGAAACAAGGAACATTTATCTCCCGCTTGGCGCTCGGGAGAGAAACGTTTTGCATCAAGAACATTCAGTTCCCGATGCAACTGAGAGAACTTCTCTCTCTCTCTCTCTCTCTGATGAAACGGGGAACTGCAGACACAAGTGCACAGCCGAGGGAGAATATGAAATGCAATACACAAAAACAAAAGCATGCATCTTCTTCCTAATGATATTTAATCTGATGTCCTTTCCTGTAATGAAGTATCCTGTAGGTGGATCTGCTTTAGCGCAAGTTATGAAGGCATGCTTGCAATTAGGCAATCTCTCAATGACTGCAAACCCAAAAACACATGTGCAAATTTATCCTGAAATTGTGAGGGGAAAATAGCCGAAAGAGACCCTGGCGTGCTTTTCGATGAGATCAGAGACCCCAGAATATGATGCACCGCGAACACAATGTCAAATTATGCTCTGAAAGATCATTTACAGTCTGGATTTCTATCCCTGTGCTGTCCAATGTTGACATTTGCACTACAAATCAAGTGTTTGTACTTGAATTATGCTGCAAGGATATTAAATGATTTATTATAACTGTGTATGATTGTGCATCATGAAATCAATATGTGCAATGCATTTTTTTGGGGACACTTAAAGCCTTTATCCACACTGTACAGAAATATAGCAGGTTTAATTTTAAACAAAGTATGTTTCGCAAATTTGAGTTCATTGAAATTAAACATTTGAGTTAAGATTGGTTTATTAAATAGAAACCCGACATATTATGTTATCTAAACCACATTAATTATTTAAAAGGTTGTGATAACAAATCATTAATATCATTTTTTTGTGTATAATGCATTATAAAGATATTCACAATGTACATCATAATGCATTATATCTTAATTATATAGCCAACGGTAAAGTGCATTATAATATTCACCTATTCCTTACATCTGAAATTGTTTGTTTGTCGTGTTTAAATGCATTATTCTTTCTAAAGGTGGTTACAATCATTCATGAGACCAATGCATTACAAGGCATAATTAATGCATATATACTTTTAAAGTAAAAAAATGCATTATATAATATTTGCAGATTACTTGCTACATCTGGAGCATGTGTTTGTTTGTCATGTGTTTTAATGCATTAAAGGAGTGTTCAATGAACAGATAAGCATTATAATGCATTATAACTGGTGCCAGTTATTCATGAGACCATGCAATGCATTATAAGGTGCAATTTAAAGTACTTTATAATGCATAATATATAATTAAATATTGTTTATTATGACATAACATCAATAAATAATATAACGGACCTAAATGCATGTATAATATAGAGTTAAACACATTCACACACACACACATGTCAAAGCCTCGTCGTGTTGCATAACTCATTGCATGCATGCATACTTTTCCATTTTAGGGTTTATGTAGAGTGTGTCTGCAAACCAGAGCAACAATTTATTATGAAACATTCCCCAAGACAGAAGTCTGGGATGCCGTCGGTGATCGCATCGAGCTTAAAATAACATGTTCGTAATCCTGAGCAAACCAGAGCAGAAATAACGATTACAGCTTCAGCGCGCGACGGCTAGAAACACAAACGCACGCGCGCCACATAAGTAGATGCAAAGACAGTTGAGATGCTCAGAGACATAAAACGATTCAATGCATCGCTCCGTCTGAGCTGGATTTACGAACTTCAGCACAAAACGGAGTTTTTGCACAGTGATGATCAGAAATACCCCAGACAGAGCGCGTGCAGACGACACAAAGATGATCCACGCGCTGGTTTCAATGCACGCAGACCCGGAGCTCGTGCAGATCTCCTGATGGAGTCTCCGAGGCTTCCACAATGGGAGGAGTGAGACTGTCCTCGGGTCCGGCCCCCTGTGCCGCAAACATATATAAAAGACATGAATCCCACCGACCAGCTCAGAAAACACACTGAGCTTAACCTGGGAAAGCAAAGCAAGTGTAGGAAACTTAGCCAACAGGAGAGTGTACTTTTTGATTTTTGCATGCAAAATAGGATGCTTGTCGTTTTTCTCTGTGTGTAACATTAGGCATTATCTGAGCAGAAATAAAGCATTGCATCAGAAGAATGGCTCTGAGTGAAGCCGAGTTTGGACTGAAGGGCAGCAGCATCATGAAGGAACAGGTTCAGCCGGCTCTGATAGCATCCTTCATCATCCTCTTCTTCCTCGAGGCCTGTCTGTGGGTCCGAAATCTCACGTTCAAGAAAAGGCTCCCGGGCCCGTTCGCCTGGCCCTTGGTGGGCAACGCCATGCAGCTCGGCCAAATGCCCCACATCACCTTCTCCAAGCTGGCCAAGAAGTACGGGAACGTCTACCAGATCCGACTCGGCCGCAACGACATCGTGGTTCTGAACGGAGACGCCGCCATACGGAAGGCGCTCGTTCAGCACAGCACCGAGTTCGCCGGGCGGCCCAACTTTCTGTCTTTTCGGATGATTTCCGGCGGTCGTAGCTTGACGTTTACCAACTACAGCAAACAGTGGAGGAGTCACCGGAGAGTTGCACAGTCGACTCTGAGAGCGTTCTCTCTGGCGAACACTCAAACCAAAAGAGCGTTCGAACAACACGTCATGGGCGAAGCCATGGATCTGGTCCAGATGTTCCTGAGGCTCAGCGCTGATGGACGCCACTTCAATCCCTCGCACGAATTCACAGTCGCTGCGGCCAACGTTATCTGCGCGCTGTGCTTCGGCAAACGCTACGGACATGACGACCCCGAGTTCAGGACTCTTCTGAAAAGAGTGGAGAAGTTTGGAGAAACCGTAGGTGCCGGGAGCTTGGTGGACGTCATGCCTTGGCTGCAGTCGTTTCCGAACCCCGTGAGAAGCGTCTACCAGAACTTCAAGATCATTAACGAGGAGTTCTTCGCTTACGTGAAGGACAAAGTGGTGCAGCATAGAGACACGTACGACCCAGACGTCACCCGTGACATGAGCGACGCCATCATCGGTGTGATCGAGCACGGGAAGGAGAGCCTCCTGTCTAAAGAATTCGTTGAGGCGACGGTCACTGATCTGATCGGCGCGGGACAGGACACGATGTCAACCGTCATGCAATGGATCCTTCTGCTTTTAGTCAAACACCCGTCGATTCAAAGCAAACTTCAAGAGCAGATTGATAAAGCGGTGGGTCGTGACAGACTGCCCTCGATTGAAGACAGGAGCAACCTCGCATACCTGGACGCCTTCATCTACGAGACCATGCGCTTCACCAGCTTCGTCCCAGTCACCATCCCGCACTCCACCACCTCAGACGTCACCATCGAAGGCCTCCACATCCCCAAAGACACCGTGGTGTTCATCAACCAGTGGTCCGTCAACCACGACCCTCAGAAGTGGCGCGATCCTCACATCTTCAACCCGTCGAGGTTCCTGGACGAGACCGGTGCCCTGGACAAAGACCTGACCAACAGTGTGATGATCTTCTCCATTGGGAAGAGGCGATGCATCGGAGATCAGATCGCCAAGGTGGAGGTGTTCCTGTTCTCTGCGATCTTATTGCACCAGTGCTCGTTCGAGAGCAACCCTTCTCAGGATGTCTCCATGGACTGCTCGTACGGTTTAACACTGAAGCCGCTGCATTACACGATCTCGGCCAAGCTCAGAGGAAAACTCTTTGGCTTGGTATCGCCGGCGTGAGTGAAAGCCGCCAGCTTGTTCTTGTGACTAAAGGCCAGCAGAGACTGAACATATTGCCAATGTATTCCACATAGTAAAGCTGCACTGAATGCTGTCTAATAATTGCATATTTAATATTTAATGAATATTTACGTTTATATGTTCGCAATGATTCAATAAATTGATCACATCCATAGAAAAGTAGGTAAGCTGAGAAGAAAAGCCACAGAACAAAACATTTTAAAAGATAATTGCGACTTTTCAATCTCCTAATTCTGACTTTAAAACTCGTAATTCTGACTTTATATCTCAAAATTCTGACTTTATATCTAATAGTTCTGACTTTAAAACTCATAATTCTGACTTTATATCTCACAATTCTGACTTTATATCTCGTAATTCTGACTTTAAAACTCGTAATTCTGACTTTATATCTTGTAATTCTGATTTTATATTTCAAAATTCTGACTTTATATCTAATAATTCTGACTTTAAAACTCGTAATTCTGACTTTATATCTAACAATTCTGACTTTAAAACTCGTAATTCTGACTTTATATCTCGTAATTCTGACTTTAAAACTCGTATTTCTGACTTTAAAACTCGTAATTCTGACTTTATATCTTGTAATTCTGACTTTATATCTCGTAATTCTGACTTTATATCTCGTAATTCTGACTTTATATCTAATAATTCTGACTTTATATCTTGTAATTCTGATTTTATATTTCAAAATTCTGACTTTATATCTCACAATTCTGACTTTATAACTCACAATTCTGACTTTATATCTCACAATTCTGACTTTATATCTCGTAATTCTGACTTTAAAACTCGTATTTCTGACTTTAAAACTCGTAATTCTGACTTTATATCTCACAATTCTGACTTTATATCTCACAATTCTGACTTTATATCTAATAATTCTGACTTTAAAACTTGTAATTCTGACTTTATATCTCGTAATTCTGACTTTATATCTCGTAATTCTGACTTTAAAACTCGTAATTCTGACTTTAAAACTCGTAATTCTGACTTTAAAACTCGTAATTCTGACTTTATATCTCGTAATTCTGACTTTATATCTCGTAATTCTGACTTTATATCTAATAATTCTGACTTTAAAACTCGTAATTCTGACTTTATATCTCGTAATTCTGACTTTATATCTCGTAATTCTGACTTTATATCTCGTAATTCTAACTTTATATCTCGTAATTCTGACTTTATATCTTGTAATTCTGAGATAAAAATTCAGAATTGTGATTTAAAGTCAGAATTGGGAGATAAAAAAGTCACACTGACCTTTTATATTTGTTTTCATTCTGTGGTGCAA
>CM040925.1:39361147-39401147 GCA_023029165.1 Gobiocypris rarus | reverse complement strand
ACTCCACCACCTCAGACGTCACCATCGAAGGCCTCCACATCCCCAAAGACACCGTGGTGTTCATCAACCAGTGGTCCGTCAACCACGACCCTCAGAAGTGGCGCGATCCTCACATCTTCAACCCGTCGAGGTTCCTGGACGAGACCGGCGCCCTGGACAAAGACCTGACCAACAGCGTGATGATCTTCTCCATTGGGAAGAGGCGATGCATCGGAGATCAGATCGCAAAAGTCGAAGTCTTCCTGTTCGCTGCCATGTTGCTCCACCAGCTGACTTTCGAGAGCGACCCATCGCAGGACTTGAGTTTAAACTGCACTTATGGTTTAACACTGAAGCCATTTGATTATAAAATCTCTGCCAAACCCAGAGGAAGTGTTTTCAGTGGAGCATAAATGAGTGTGTGTGCTTGCAAACACACTGTCTCTGATATAATACACTATGCAGAATCAGGTATGTGCTTCAATATTTAAACTGTAGTTTATTTTACATCTTCACTTCACTTTAAAAAAACAGTACAAATGAATCTAAATGTTTTGAATGCAAAATAACCAAAGGAAAAGTTGTTTCATCAGGGTTTTAAACATTGAATATATATAAAGTGGTGCTTGAAAGTTTGTGAACCCCTTACAGAATCTGTGAAAATGTGAATAATTTTACCAAAATAAGAGGGATCACACAAAATGCATGTTTTTTTTTAATTTATTTAGTACTGTCCTGAATAAGATATTTTACATGAAAGATGTTTACATACAGTCCACAAGACAAAACAAATGATTTTTCTGAAGAACATTGGTCAGTTTAAACAAGAGACTCAAGAACAACTATCCCAAAAAATCACACAGCCGTGGATCATCAGGGAACAACTTACACACACACACACACACACACACACACACACACACACACACACACACACACACACACACACACACACACACACACACACACACACAGCCGTGGATCATCAGGGAACGACACACACACACACACACACACAGCCGTGGATCATCAGGGAACAACACACACACTCACACAAACACACACACACACGTTTGTTTTTGTGAACTGTGGGGACATTCCATAGGCGTAATGCATTTTATACTGTACAAACCGTATTTTCTATCCCCCTACACTGCCCCTAATCCTACCCATCACACACACACACACACACACACACACACACACACACACACACACACACACACACACACACACACACACACACACACACACACACACACACACACACACACACACATACACACACACACACACACACACACACACACACACACACACACACACACACACATACACACACACACACACACACTCACCCACACACACACACACACACACACTCACCCACACACACACACACACACACACACATACACACACACACACACACACACACACATGTTGTGTTTCCATGTTTTATGGGGACATTCCATAGGCGTAATGCATTTTATACTGTACAAACCAGATTTTCTATCCCCTACACTGCCCCTGCCCCTAAACCTACCCATCACACACACACACACACACACACACACACACACACACACACACACACACACACACACACACACACACACACACACACACACACACACTACCCATCACAGGAGACATTCTGCATTTTTAAATTTTCAAAAAACATCACTTAGTGTGATTTATAAGATGTTTTCCTCATGGGGACCAAAAAATGTCCCCACAAGGACAAAAATTTGGATATTGCCATCTTTGTGGGGACATTTTGTCCCCATAACGTAGGGATTACCAGTCCACACACACACACACACACACACACACACACACACTCACCCACACACACACACACACACACAGCCGTGGATCATCAGGGAGCAACACACAGTATTAAGAATCAAGCGTTCATAAACTTTTAAACGGGGTCATTTTTATAAATGCAGCAATTTTTTTTCTTGTTGACTGTATGTAAACATCTTTCATGTAAAATATCTTATTCAGGACAGTACTCAATAAACAATTTCATGCATTTTGTGTGATCGCTTTCATTTTATTAAAATTATTCACAAGCCCAAAATTTGTGTGTGTGTGTGTGTGCGTACGTGCGTGTGTGTGTGTTTGTGTGTGTGTGTGTGAGTGTGTGTGCGTTTGTGTGTGTGTGTGCGCGTGTATAACATAATAAAAGAGCAATCAAATTGTATTGTTTTCAGCAAATATACAAAGGTAAAGCATAAAAGGCTCTTTATTGATTTAAAGCTAAAATCAGATGTTTCATTCAGTTGTTTGTTCTGTATAAGTTCTATATAAGCCTGTAACTTTTAGAAAGATGCTACAAAATTATTCAGAAATGTGACTCAAATGCTTTTTATCATTGTAAATAAAATGCACTGTTGACTATAACACTGTGTATTTCCTTACATTAAATACTTGCATTCATGCTTACTGGGTTGCTCCAAAACAGTCATCCTCTGGTAGTTTGCATATAAGGCACAGTTTGTAGAGCATGCAAATTAGAAGTCTAAATGTATTTGCTAATTTTCTTTTCCGTAGCAGAGGTGATAGCGTCCAGTGTAACCACATGCGTGAACGTGCAAAGCTGCTCTGCGGCCCACATGCGCGAGGGGAGTCTCAGAGGGAGTCTTACATTTACACTGGTTAATTCATAGCAGACACACGCTGCTTTCCTCTCTCGCTTCCTGTCATGACACCGCAGCGCTCTGGAGGGGAGCCAGGGGTGTTATGGGCCATGCAGGGTAGCCACAGTACATGCCCCTGATTTACTGCCAACCACACACGCAATCGCACTCACACGGGACATGTCTTTCTGATAAACCTCCTCACTGAAAAGCGCTCTTGTCCCCTTCAGTGGCCTCTGGGTTTGCTGAGGTTTGAGTCTGAAACACAAATTGTGCCATCAGATGTTTTCACCTCTGTTTTTACACCTCACACACAGATCTCACAGAAACACACCACGGACATATTTCACCTCGAAATAAAGAATGATGATTACAGCTGGACACTTTGTCTTTATTGTTGGTGGTGATTGTATGGAAGCTCATTTCCATCACAAAAGAAAAAAGGTAAACTCACAATTCTGACTTTTTCCTTGCAATTGCAAGTTTGTATCTTTTTTCCCCCTAAATAAACTCGCAAAAAGGTAAGAATTGTGCGATAAACAGGTGCAATTACCTTGCACAATGTCCATTGTGTATGTGTATTTTTTTATTCTATTTAAATGATTGCACTATATTTTAGTCAGATAATACTTTTTAGGCA
The DNA here is from genome assembly GCA_023029165.1 of Gobiocypris rarus. Classification (NCBI taxonomy): domain Eukaryota; kingdom Metazoa; phylum Chordata; class Actinopteri; order Cypriniformes; family Gobionidae; genus Gobiocypris; species Gobiocypris rarus. The sequence goes on along the minus strand of CM040925.1, from coordinate 39,397,880 downwards.
GCGGCTATTTACACTCAGTGAAGATTACATATTTAGATTATATTTACACTGTGCAAATAGCTGTAGATGCTATTTACTAAGTTAAATAGCATACTAAGTTGATATATTCGATATAAGTTGTTATATTCAACACCATATAAAAGTAGCAGTTTTTTGCAATATGTGTAAATAGTAATTACATGTAATTTATACTTTATTTTGACAGATACACACTACTTGCACCTCAGTATTGCTGTACATTAACTGGATGCAATAATAACATTGAGTTTAAATTATTGTATTTATTAAAATTATTAAATGGATGCCACTTTATAGGACAATAAAAGCCCTCCCTACACCGACCCCATACCCAATAAAGGCTTCATTATTATTAAACATTTCGTTGCACTTTATTTCCACATTTAGAACATTTTCTTAATTCTTATTGAAAGTAAATGCATTTGTGGTGTGATTTGTGATGAAAAAAATAGAGAAGAAAAAACTCTGCACAGGGCGGATTCGAACCCAGGCGTACGCTTTACTGATTGCACTACTGAAGATGTTGAAACCAAGCGCTTTTTTAAATGTTGTTTGGTCCAGCCAGGCATCGTTAGGCTGAGTTAGTGTGAATAGCACTCGCCAACAATAAGGCACGCTATTTTTTCACTTAGTGTGAATAGAGAATATTTAGTATATTTAGGGGATTTTATGGTACTAAATTATATTCAATTATAATCCATTTATTCCCTTTTGAGCATGGACATGAAAATGATATTTCCAACATAAACTGTAAATCTTGAATGCTTTGGAGAACAGATTCAAGATCGGTCTCTTTGGCAGATTATTGCTGAAGTGAAAAAAGTCTAAAAAAGTGAACTTTTACATTTATTGTTATGACAAATGCATAAAAATAAAATTTTAAATTTTTATATGAAATATACAGTACTGTGGAAAAGTCTTAGGCTCGCTAGTATTTTTACACACAAACAGTGTGTTTAAGCCAGTTATTTATATCTTTTGCTGTAGTGTGTCAGGAAATATCAGTTTACATTTATAAATTAATTGCCATTAATTTTTTGTATGCATAAAGAGTCAGACAATGGTCTCTCTGCTCCACATGAAGATCTGATCTCATCTTCATCGAGTCTGTGATTACATGAAGAAACTGAGACGGACTAAATCCAGAAGAACTGAGGCGACGTCTCCCGGACACTTGAGGAACCCTTCCTGCAGAACTACAGGAACAGGAAGAGATGCAGAGGACAAAAGCGTTTTAAACACACCCCAAATATCCATTTGATTTAGTTCATAGAAGTTCATTCATAGATAAAAGCTATTTATGTTATTATTTTTGACAGCATTCTCACTTTAAAGCATTCTGACGAGTGCTGTAGTTCTGCAGGAAGGGTTCCTCAAGTGTTTTGGAGACGTCGCCTCAGTTCTCCTGGATTTGTCTCAGTTTTTCTGTTTTTTCATGTGATCACAGACAAGACTCAATGATGGGGAGATCAGATCATTAAAAAAAAAATCTCACTGGATTATCACAATTAATTGCAAAATGAATGTTTGGAGATGTAAACTGATATCTCCCACTGACACACTACAGCAAAAGATATAAATAACTGGCTTAAAAACATTTTTTTCGTGTGAAAATACCAAAAGACTGTGGCTCAGTACTGTATATTTTCCAAAATACATTAGGACATTTCTCATAGTACTCTAAAACTATGAGAAAATCAAGTTCTACCAAGTTCCAAGTTCTGTATCATTCTGATAAAGTAAAAATAATAAAAATCGAAACATACATTTTTTCAGCCAAAAATGACAGAAGAGCACGACAGGATTAAACCAGTGGACATCTAATGTAAATAATATTTTGGGGTTACATGTGACACTTGACAAGTTTCACTTTAGTCCAAAGATTTTATTGTGACCAAGACCAGAGAAGGATTCATTGCGTAATGTGTCTATAACAGGTGGTGAAAGACCAGTAAGTAGACTGAAATAAAATGTTCATTATTTTTATTTTAAAGGGGTCATGAACTGAGAAATCAAACTTTCCTTGAGCTTTTGACATATAAGAGGTCGTCACACTAGAATATCCTGTACGTTTCAGAACTGAACACGTCCTTGTTAGTCCAAAACCAGCTTTTATTGTAAGAAGATCCATGCCTACTTCATCATCATAACTTTGGCCCCGCCCACTGGAGTGTTAGTGAGATGACAAGGAGAGAAGAGCGAAATATTATTACCTTCCAACGGATCCTAATGCTAGGAATGTGCTTATTTATTCTCAACAATGTGAATGTCTCAGTAGAGCATACAGAGCTGAAACCATGAAAATGGGCCAAATTAAATACACATGTAAATATGAATATATTAAAATGAGAAGCTCCAACAGAACAGGTCATTTTTGCCTGAAAAAAATGTTTTGTTTTAATTTTAGAATGTTTTACTTTATCAGAATGATACAGAACTTGGTAATGGTTTTGCCACTTCACCCACCACAGGATTAAACCTACATGTAATCATGATGTAAATAATATTTTGGGGTTACATGTGACATTTGACAAGTTTCACTTTACTCACAGCAGTGATATTAAGCTAACATTTGTTTTGCGTTTTAGACAGAAGTACACTTTAAAAATGAAAACACAGATGGCTGTATCTTAAACCATCAATCAGAGAACTCATCCTCGCTTCCAGTCTGGCTTTCACACACTCACATGCTTCGCAAGTGGAAATCTGAACTAACAAGACCCTGCAACAACTCTAGACTATATGAATTCATCATGTCCAAAAAATAATTGCAACTGCAAGTAATCATTAAAGTATACATGCATTATTTATTGCACTTGAACTTACATGGAACATTCTCAAACCTTACAGAAAGCTAATGGAGGGTTTGATAGATAGAAATGCATGCCTATTGCATTGCGCAAACTTCTTCATTTTGTCATACTAGAGACATGAAATGTACCACCACATCCAGTGTATAAGCTGTCCAAAATCTCATAAACGTCGCATCTTAATCAAAATGTCTGATCTCTTAAGAAGGAACATCCTAAGGCATCCCATCTCAAGCCTGGAAGTCATCTTTGGTAGTGTGAACCAACGCCAATCACTCAAACAGTTGCCAAAAACAGCGGGAACACAGTGCCAAGATGCAATGACTCAACACTTCTGTTCTGAGAATTATCACACATCCATGTTGCCCTAAATCACTCACTCGGCTTACAGATGGTGAGGCAATTCCCATGGGAAGTGGCTTTTGGACTTGAAGTGAAGCCCACAAGATTTTAGCCAATGAGTCTGACAGCTTAATAGATAGATGTGCTATAGTGAGTACACAATTATATTGCAGCTGCAGGAGGCAGATAAACCAGCTTTCTGGGAAGTGAAGACATCAACGTTTTAGCATTTTCCTGATCCAGAAAGCCAAGATACACACTTATGCACATTCAAACCGGAGCAGAGATGGTGCAAGAGCTGGGTGACTTCTGCAAAACGTGTGAACATTATTATCATTACTGGTGCTTGTTAAATCAATCATCACTTGCTCATAGTGATGTTATCAAACCTTAAACATTTAGTATTAAACTTCAGTATGTAGACTGAAATAAAATGTTTATTATTTTTATTTTAACATGAACTGAGAAATCAAACTTTCCTTGAGCTTTTGACATATAAGAGGTTGTCACACTAGAATATCCTGTACGTTTCAGAACTGAACACGTCCTTGTTAGTCCAAAACCAGCTTTTATTGTAAAAAAATCAACGCCTACTTCATCATCTTAACTTTGGCCCCGCCCACTGGAGTGTTAGTGAGATGACGAGGAGAGAAGAGCGACTAAAAAACCAACGGATCCTAATGCTAGGAATGTGCTTATTTATTCTCAACAATGTGAATGTCTCAGTTGAGCATTATTTATGTGTATTCGGCACATTTCACTGTGGATTCTTTGGTGATTCGTCGCAGTTTCGGCGCAGGCTTTGCAAACTGACTTTTACGATATGGACTTCGACAGTAATGCCACAACATGTGCGTAACTGTGTTAATTCTAATGCCTGATCTGAGACCAGTGATTTCTGATATTATTCATGTACGGTCAGATGTTCTTTGTCTGTGTGTCAGTAAATCAAACCAGTGACTAAACGCTCAACTTCACATTGTGTTTCTTAATAGATGAAAATAACCTGTCATTTAAACTGTGATTAAATTATTTATAGAAAGCGATCAGAGAACGCTCCATTTTCAATCGCTGGAGCTGTCAATCAAACAGTGCGAGTTTATCAGTGACTCACTCTGTTATCAGTTTATCAATTCTGGACTCGCACCAAAACTCCCATTAGAATCAATGACTCTCTTATTTAAGTTGTGTTTGCCCTGTTAGTTATGATGAAAGCATTCATTAGTGTGCAAAAATCGAGTTGCAATGACGAGATCACAGCAGCCTTTCGTGCCACGATCTGAATATAATGCCATAATCAACACTTTTCACGATTAGTTAACCTTGAGAGCTGTAAAAGTAAAAACGTGAAGTCTCACAGCAGCCAATCACAGAAGTGGGCGTTTACACTGAAGTCTCACAGCAGCGAATCACAGCAGTGGGTGTTTACACTGAAGTCTTACAGCAGCCAATCGCAGCAGTGGGCGTTTCTACTAAAGTCTCACAGCAGCCAATCACAGCAGAGGGCAGTTACACTGAAGTCTCACAGTAGCCAATCACAGCAGTGGGCAGTTACACTGAAGTCTCACAGCAGCCAATTACAGCAGTGGCCGTTTACACTGAAGTCTCACAGTAGCCAATCACAGCAGTGGGCAGTTACACTGAAGTCTCACAGCAGCCAATCACAGCAGTGGGCGTTTACACTGAAGTCTCACAGCAGCCAATCACAGCAGTGGGCAGTTAGACTGAAGTCTCACAGCAGCCAATCGCAGCAGTGGGCATTTCTACTGAAGTCTCACAGCAGCCAATTACAGAGGTGGGCGTTTACACTGATGTCTCACAGCAGGCAATCACAGCAGTGGGCGTTTACACTGAAGTCTCACAGCAGCCAATCACAGCAGTGGGTGTTTATACTGAAATCTCACAGCAGCCAATCACAGCAGTGGGCGTTTACACTGAAGTCTCACAGCAGCCAATCACAGCAGTGGGTGTTTATACTGAAGTCTCACAGCTGCCAATCACAGCAGTGGGTGTTTATACTGAAATCTCACAGCAGCCAATCACAGCAGTGGGCGTTTACACTGAAGTCTCACAGTAGCCAATCACAGCAGTGGGTGTTTATACTGAAGTCTCACAGCAGCCAATCACAGCAGTGGGCGTTTACACTGAAGTCTCACAGCAGCCAATCACAGCAGTGGGCGTTTACACTGAAGTCTCACAGCAGCCAATCACAGCAGTGGGCGTTTACACTGAAGTCTCACAGCAGCCAATCACAGCAGTGGGCAGTTACACTGAAGTCTCACAGCCAATCACAGCAGTGGGCGTTACACTTAAGTCTCACAGCAGCCAATCACAGCAGTGGGCAGTTAGACTGAAGTCTCACAGCAGCCAATCACAGCAGTGGGCGTTTACACTGAAGTCTCACAGCAGCCAATCACAGCAGTGGGCGTTTACACTGAGCATTATCCATAGAAAACAATCATTGACAATGCATTATGAAATCATTCACTTACAGTTTGTGATGCAGCTGCTGTCAGATCCAATACAGTCGCTGATTCATCTGTCAACACAATTTTCTTTGCAAACTCTCCATTACATTAAGCCTTGTGTACAAAACAATCAGCAGCCAAATGCTCCGAACAAACATAATCCTCTGATGCGATTCGGCACGCCATTAAAATAAACCATCCACATGCTCCATATGAGGATCCTTCTGAAATCTGTACTGAGACTCAAACCAGCTGTTTAATGATCAAAGCAAGCGTTTCCTCTACCATTTGTCCTATTGTCAGGCAGATGTCAGAAACTGAATGCACATCTGTATGCTGTATCAGTGTAGACAGTGCAGATTTGCTTTTGATGCAACGCTCACATCCTGTCACATAACGTGTTGATCAAAACTGACAATGACTGACAAACACTGAGGCAGAACTGAAGGCTAAATACACAGAGCAAATTAGATAATTAACAAGACACTGGTGATTGAAATGACTAATTAGACAGACTGGGGGGAAACTGGGTAACAGGGACTCAACTGAAAACACAATGAAAACAACAGACATGTAACATCCAGTTAGAGCAAAGCCAGTGGGCGGGGCCTATGGTGTGATGATGCATAACTATTCATCAATGTCTTGCTCTGGAGGCAGGCATATGCAAATTATTTGCCCATCCAATATCCAAACTGGCTGTTTATAGTATAACCATATATATAGGTGCAATATGAGTCATGACAAAACATGTCGGTAACGATGCGAAAACAGCATTTTCAAATTTATCCAATTGGGAGAGTGTCTTCAAAAAGCTGAGTTTTTAATGCCATCTCAGTGTGGATGGTAGGCAAAAGCGTAGAGAATACGTTTTCATCAAAGTTGTATCCAGTTTAATTTGGATGTATGCTAAGATAATTTTATGAGGCACCAAAGCTTGCCTAAAAAAAATCTAAATCCAGTTCAAAAACAGTCACTGAACACACTCTGAATGTTGGCAAGATTTCAGTTTAAATGTTTTTCCTAGACATAAGAGAGCAGGAACCCATAAATGCAGAAACACACACACTCATAAACAAACATACAGGCATGAAAAGTGTCCGTTCACACGCATCTTTACCTGTAGACCCGCAAGCAAAGAGGGTTTATATGAGGAGAGAGAGAGAGACAGCTAGACAAATAAAACCCACAGACTACAAATAAACCAAATGCACATTGCTTCAGTAATGCTTGTTTGCTTCTCATCAATTTTATAAGCAGACTAGTCTGATCTGTCAGAGATACCCAGAACGCCAAACACGTTTGATAGACGTCTACAGCAAATGCCATTCCTGGTTATACAAACACAAGCAGTGTCAGGATAAAATACTGCAGGAATGGGTCAAGAAGATCATCCATGAACTAACTAGACGTTTCGTGATCTCTAGAAAGCTCAGCTTTAACAAAACAACAACTCTCGGATAGTTGGATCTGTTTGATCCGAGGTGGTTCACAACCGATGTTCTGATGATCACCGACAGCTGGGAAAAAACATGTTAAATGCAAATAAGATGCAACTGGGATGGTTTAACATGATTTTCTCATATTTGTTTTGTTGTTGTCGATGTCAATGTTTATGTCCAATCAAACCAATCATTTCTCAGCCTGTAGACGTCCATAGACAGCTGGTGTGAAATGACCTTATGCTCGAAAACACAATACATTTGGTTTGCTTGACCACTTTTGCCAAATACTCCCAACGGAATATAACTAAAGTCTGTAAATGTCGCTAAATAGCATCATGTTCTGATTATCATATTGATTACATTATTGCACTGTGTTTTCAGTCAGCCACTTACATCTGTTTGTTTCTACAGCCAGATTCCCAATAAAGCTTTTCTCATTTACATGATTTACAGTTGCATTCTTGTCAGGCAACACAAGAAGTACGAAATAGTGGTTGAAATATGACTGCATGCTAAGCAGTCACTAAAACGAATATGCAAATTAGTCTCCGCCTCCGCTCAATCACTCCAGTTTGGATTACCTGATCCTCTCGGTCAACTGTATTAAATGCTACACAATTGAAATTGGAAATATTAGTTTAATTCAGACATATTGACAAGACGGATTTGGTAAACGCTCCAGTGAGTCAGCAACAGCGTGTGTCGTGGAGGGGGTCCTCATGGAGCTAAAGGGAAAGGAGCCCCGCCCACCATGCCCGCCGCGGTGGTAGATATGAGGACCTCTGGCGGTTACCTCGAGGCAATGCGTGACATTTTTGAGGTGGATCTTATTTACTTTTTTGGAGAGGCTATGCCCAGTCCCCCTGTGTCTCCAGTGCATCCTGTAGCTTATGTGTTCCCTATCTCTCCAGAATCCCAAGTTACCCCAGAGTCTTCTGAACTCCCGCCCAGCCTCCCTCTCCTACCTCCTCAGTCACCCAGTTCCTCAGCCCCAGCTACACTGCTGTCCTTCAGCCCCTCTTTTCCGTCCACATGCGGTGTGGTGTCGCCCCATGTCTTCCCTGTTGTCGCCGCTAGTCTCCTCACCCTTCACTCCACCCTGCTCATCGACACTTCGGCTCCTCCCTCCCTCGGCTCCACCAGAAACCATCGGCCATACGGCAGCGCCTTGGTCAGTAGTCGACCTGCCTGCACCTTCGGCTTCGTCTGCCTCTGCAAATGGAAATATTGGTTTAATTCAGCCATATTGACAAAACGCTCCAATGTATTTGTGAGCAATGTACCCAATCCCAGACATGTTTGTTGATCTCTTGAATGCAGTGACCAATCAGGGGAGTTTAATTTAGTCAGAATCCACTTGTCGAATGCATTCACAGCCACTAAAAGATACCCATTCTCTCCGTCTACTGACCTAATGGGGAAACATTATGGGAAGCACTCCATCCGGATGGGATTTAAACTGTGTCGGCTGGAGACCCAAGTTTGGTTTGAAGACGAAAAACATCCCAAGCACAATGATCTCTCACCATTCCTGATTTCTAACACACACTCTCAGCATTCGGCTGGTTTTGCGGCTGTCAGAGCAGAAATGAAAGACCTCCGTAGATCTGAAAAAGAAAAAACGCATACATTTACCTGCCCATAGACCCTTCCCTTGAAGAAATCAGGACAGAAGTGGTTGAAAGTGGACAAAAGCGACAGATTAAAACACCAGGTGTAAACGTCTCTGTGTCTCCCTCGTCTACCTGTGATCCGATTGACCAAAACACATCTTAATACCAGATGTAAACCGAGCCTTTTTGAATCATTATAACAGATTATAACAGAACTTTGTGAGATTGCAAATAACTAAGATCAGTGATAGTGATTATAAAGGGAGTAGTATTTGCGCTCTTTCTAGGCTAGATATAATCCATTCAGAAATTGAATAAGTCAACACATAATGGTAATTGATATGATTAGCCTTTGACTTGACTACATTATTAAACAGCTAATATTGTTGCTAATGTAATTTTCCCATTAGCCATCTCAGAGTCAGACAGTAGCCTTCTAAATATCAGCATCCTTTGGCTGCGTGTCCACCGAAGTGTTTTTTTCCAATTCTTTTCAATGGGAGGGCCACATTTTTAAAAGGCCAGGAGCGTGATAAGGCACTGAACATCTATTTCACTGAGCGTTCTGCGTTTTTTTACTGGTCTCCAAGAGCTGAAGAATGTTCAACTTCGGGTAAAACGCAGCACTTACTGTCATCCAATCACAGTGGAGGAGAGGCGGGACAAATACCTCACCGACCAACCACCACATTATGTGTGTACAACAACAGATGACAACAACAAGATGACAAAATAATTTAAAAAACAAGAGCCAGACCAAATTTAGATGGCTAAAAATGATTTGGTGGACACGTGGCCTTAGAAATAATGATAAGAAAAGCATGATGCATGAATACAATTAATGCAATATACTTCAATGTAATTATAGTCATGTTAGAATTAAAAATGGCTAAAGTGTTAAAGGGATAGTTCACCCAAAAATGAAAATGTGATGTTTATCTGCTTACCCCCAGGGCATCCAAGATGTAGGTGTGTTTTTGTTTCTTCAGTCGGACACAAATGAAGATTTTTAACTCCAAGCGTTGCAGTCTTCCAGTCATAATGGATGTGAATGGGTAACAAATCTATGAAAGTAAAAAAAAAAACATGCTTAAAAACCCTGCTTCTCGTGCTCCCACACACTATTACTTCCGTCTAAGGTCAAACTGGCGCAATCATAGATGTATATTACGTAGATGCCTCATTCGACCAATCTGCGCAGGCACTAATGAGGAATCTATATCTATCTATGATCTCGCCAGTTCGTTCATACGCACATTTCACGCAAAAATGTGTGCATATGCATGCTTAGTGAATGAGACCCATAGTGTCTAAATTATTGGAAACCATCAAAAACCAAAAGACATTTAAAAACAGATATGTTACCCTTATGATTTGGCATATTGCTGAGCCAATGCATGGTAATATTACCTTCATTGTTTGATTTTAAACACACTTTTGTACAATAAACAGTTGCTGTATGAAGTATCTGCTTAACCAGTCAAGAACCACTGAACTAGGGAGGAGAAAGTGAGATCAAATTTGAGGTAGCCAACTTTGCTCAAACGGCCCGCAGTCCTGCTCAAACTCACACGCTACTCTGGAATAACCAGGCAATGGGATTCCATTACCACAGCAATTCAAAGCCTTTCATTCATGAGAGCACACAGTAAACAAGAACACAACACAACTATCCAAGCACAGGGATGTTCCTCCGACTGTGGCCGTTCCTGGAATTGTGGTGAAGCTCATCTGGAAAAGTAATAGGCGAATGATAGCTCGATTCACATGGAACATAAAAATAATTCCTCTCCACAGTATTACATCAGCAAGCGACAAACAAGAAAACACGCCAATTAAATGCAAGAAAATGTGACTGGGAATAGGAAACATGGAAATGGGAAATCACCGGAAAAGTCTCAGGACTGACATCAATAGCCAACAATCAATCCCACCTCATAAAATATAAATGAGAATGTATTTTATTGCAGTTATAATGGGTGTGTTCAGCATTCATTTCAACCCAGATGGAATATGTAGATATTTTTTTACTTTTTGCATTTACATCAAAATCAGCCAAAATATTTATTAAGCACGCAACGGGTGTGGGACACGCAGAATTAGATTAATAATGGCCGTTCAGATTATGGAGTTCTGTAAATGTCTCTTAAATGAAACAAAAAGACACATGAGTGTTACTTAGTCTTCAAGAAACTGTTGAAGAATGATAAAAAGCTTTCTATTTACCATCGTAAATGCCACGTTCACTGCCATTTATCTTATTTTGGGCCTCTTTTATGTCAGCAATTATGGCTTCTTTTCTTTTCCATGACCCATTTGTCTTTATAGCATCTTTGAAAATTTGCCTCTATCTTCCCAATAACAGCTTCAGCCGCTTTGATGTGGCTTTTCTGTTGATCTGGCAAACATGAAGACCACACGCACCATTTGACGGGGCCTTGTGAGGGACGGAGCCCGTGGAGATCTCCATTCAGTTCTTACCTGATACTTTCATAGGTGATTTAAGACAGACAAACCACCAGTATCTGTCATCGCTCTCAATTCCTGAACTGAAAACCAGTTACCAACTGTGGAAATTAGCTGATGATGGGAAAGTTCAAGATGACTGGCTTAGAACAACCAAAATTCCCAATTCTAAAGGGTTTGTCTGTTTACTTCAATACAACCAAATAACCAAATACAACCAAATACAACCAGATTTGTTAATCTGTTAATTATTTAAGTCAAATATATTTTGCATATTTATTCCTAGGCCTATAGACTACAAATTTGTGAAGAATTTTTTTTTATTTTTTAATGTAACTACATTTTCCTTAAATCATCCTGGCAACCCATTTTTTAAGTCTAGCGACCCACCCGAGTGTCGCGACCCAGGATTGGAAAATTCAATTCAATTCAAATATATTTGTATAGTGCTTTTCACAATACACATTGTTTCAAAGCAGCTTCACAGAAAGTGCATTTCATAAATGTACATTGAAAAATGTTAGAAAAAGTTAATCAATCATGTATTAATTTAGGCCATAACAGTCGCCATAGGTAACCAGTGTAGAGATGATAAAATTGGTGCTATATGATCATATTTTCTTGACCTAGTAAGAACTCTAGCAGCTGCGTTTTGGACTAACTGTAGCTTGTTTATTGAGGATGCAGGACAACCAGCTAATAAAGCATTACAGTAATCTAGTCTCGAGGTCATGAATGCATGAACTAACTTTTCTGCATCAGAAATAGATAGCATGTTACGTAGCTTAGCAATGTTTCTAAGGTGGAAAAATGCCGTTCTTGTAACATATGAAATATGATTTTCGAAAGACAAGTTGCGGTCTAATATAACACCCAGGTGCCTTACAAACCACTGCCTTAAATGATTTAGACTACACACAATCACTCTGTGTTTTACAGACACACAAGACTTTTTCATTGGTTGATTCAGAAGTTGGCATGTCAGGCTGCTCAGACAGATCAGCATTTAGCGACCAATTATAATGCTTTGATCTTTCTGACACTGTGGCATTTATGACCACATTGTTCACGCATTATTAACAATTTATTTGAAAATAAAAAATGCATCTCAATCAGCAAGTTTAACACACAGTCCTCATCACATGCAGTGGCAGGACTCGACCCATTACAAAGAGGCCCAGGAAATGTGTGAAAGGTTGCAGAAGATCCGTAGATCCCAAACGGAGGAGGGGATAGTGAAGAATAACAGCGTGAGGATGAAGGGTGCTTAAGGGAATGACCTAACAAACACAATGTTCTGCAGACATGTTTGCACAGCCTGAAAGCATTACTGGTCTTTGCTGGTGCTTCCTACAGCAGTCCGACATCGACCGGCAACGCAAGGCTTTCCTCATGTCACGGTTTATCAAGCCACGCTGAATAAATGTTCTTTTGGAGCAGGTAAAATACACGCAGTATAGAGTCCAGTGAAGAAAATTATTTCATTTGCAATCCAGATCAGTTCTTTTAGACTGCAAATTACCAGTGTGCATAATATCGTCATTAGATAAGAGATCATTTTCATGTATTTACAGCTTTTTTGCATTGCTGGGGTTGATTTTTGTCTAGCATTTTGTTGACTTGCTTGTTGCATTTGTAGTTCTCTTAAAGTGTTGCATAATCAGAAGCTGTCAAACGGTTTCAAATGTTCCTCATGGACTGAGAAAGATCAGATGAACTCCAAATATCTTAACCTATACTCATTTCGGGATGTGATGTGAAGTTAATGACAAAGCTACCGTCATTACTCTAATGGACGAGTGGCGTAAATGCGAATGTTTATGCTTTAGAAACTGAGAGCGATATTTCACTCGAAGAACCTGCCAGTTGGGGGAAACGCGATATCTGGCAGAGACTCGGATCTGCTACCTGCCAAAAGAGCAGATTGTTTGAGCAGGATTTAAAAGGTTTCAGTTCTGATGTAGGGCTGTGAATTATTACCAGAAACACTAACATCCCAGAGGAGAGAAGTTACAAATAAAATCACTGATATCTCAATGTCAAATGGAGATCAAACTGAGGCTTCTCAGATGAAAAAACTGAGTTTTAGAAAAGATCACAAACCGTTTTTTCTTATTTCTCTTTTCTTCACAATTGAGTGCGACAGAAGTAAAAACTGATTTTTTCAACTGAAAAATTTATTTTTAACAATAACTTACAAACTGCTAAAGACTCTTTACCATTCTACTGTGAGCTATACGGTTGTTAACTGACAGTATTTGCTTCCGTTGAAGCCATCAGCCCGTGTTATTTCAACTAATAATCATGTTTAACGTTGAAATTTGTGGTGAAAACTAAATTACTCATGATGCAGTACAGAAAATTCCACCAATCAGAGAGCCGGAAAGATCACTTTAGCCACGCCCACTCCCATGAAGCATGCAAATGATGTAATCAAGTCGATTTCTCTATGCTCTCAAAATATTTCAATATACACTCACTTAAAGGATTATTAGGAACACATACTAATACTGTGTTTGACCCCTTTCACCTTCAGAACTGCCTTAATTCTACGTGGCATTGATTCAACAAGGTGCTGAAAGCATTCTTTAGAAATGTTGGCCCGTATTGATAGGATAGCATCTTGCAGTTGATGGAGATTTGTGGGATGCACATCCAGGGCACGAAGCTCCCGTTCCACCACATCCCAAAGATGCTCTATTGGGTTGAGATCTGGTGACTGTGGGGGCCATTTTAGTTCAGTGAACTCATTGTCATGTTCAAGAAACCAATTTGAAATGATTGGAGCTTTGTGACATGGTGCATTATCCTGCTGGAAGTAGCCATCAGAGAACTGATTGCCAAAATACCTACTGTAAGTCTACAAAAGTCAGAGATATCATTAAATTATTTGAGCTATTAATATCTGCCTTCATTTGATATCTCTATACTCATATATCTACAATACAACTATAGAAAACCGTATTTGAGTCTATTTTTAGTCAGAATTCCATTCCCTGGAATGCCACCAATCAATTCCAGTATTAGGTCATTCACTGGATAACGAGGGGTTGTTTTGTATAATTCACATCTGATCTAATTTCGTTCAGTCGTGGTTTGGATGCGACGCTCATCTGAGCAGCAGTCGTGATGAGGGCAGGTGGCTGAGACCAGCTAATGAGATGCTGTCCTTCATATCAAACCCGCCGCACGGAGTGAACGCTGCTAAGACAGGAGCCGGCGTGTCTGCTCCAATTCTCCGAGCTGGGAATGTGCCTCCGTGGTGAGACCATTAAAAGAGGCCTGCACTCTGGCTGACTCCCCAACAGTCAAGGCCCCATCAAGTCTCCATCCAAATGGGTTTCTGGGGGGTGAGGTCTACGGGCCACAGCGGTACTCCACCCCCAAGGTAGTGCGCGGTCATACTGCCAGTATAAATAAACAGTGTCGGCTCGCTCTCTCAAAGCTCCCGGGAACGCTGGCAATAGCTGCACTGTGTTTTGTTGCGGTGAACGTTGTTCTTGTTCTATAGTGCTATTTTTTTAGCCAAATGAAAGCATGCTGTGTGCAGTATATGGCACATTTACTGGGAAATGTACACGGTTGACAGATCGCAGGCTACATCACGGAACTGGACAATTAAATGCATTTCTTCGGAGTAATTTTGTTCTTGAATCAGCTGTTCTGATGCAGGCATTGTCCACAAAAAAGAAAAAACACACTTTCCGAATGGCTAAAAGCATGACTTTCTAACATTTACAGATAAGGATATAATCGTAAGACGTACGTTATGCACTCAGGAAAGGCCTGAACAAGGGATTCCGGTATCAACAACTATCGGCCAATTCTGATACCAATGTTTGTCATTTTGTCATTAAAATGCATGACTGTTTTGATAATGTTTTAAATGAGCAATGTTCAAAAACACATGCATTAAAGTATACAGCTAGTTTATTGCTCAATCATCAAATCATTTTCATTGAACATGGATTGGATCCATCTTACATTTACCTTTAACACAAAAAATACAAATTAATTTGCTATCATATAATATTACAATTTTAATCATTTGACCAGTTTTGTGCTATAGTAGACAATATGCAAATGTATTTGTTGTATAACAGGCCTAACTGGCTTTAAAAAATATCTGTAGCTGTTTAGAAATCAGAGGCAAACACTGCATTTTAATCACAATCCAAACAAAGATGCATGTAGCATGAGCAGTTGCTTTTGATTTAAATTACATTGCATAATTTCAAGACTTAGAGCAAATACAGAATGGTCTGACTTAAGCTTTATGAAATTGTTTCGTAGGACACACCTGCACAAAAAAAAAAACAGACGGACTTGATGAAACTGCAAATTCACTCTCTGACAGTAGGTGGCGCTTATGGAAAAGTCTTCGAAACTATTCCCTTCAGAGATGCATTCAGATAAACCATTCAGATAATATTTGTATTTTTCTTCCTGTATTATTTCGAGCAAACACTGGTCTTGCTGTGTCTGGTATTTTCTCTGCTGAGCATCTGCTCTTCTCTTGGTGTCCGTCTTCAGCGTGTCATGTCTCTGGCCTGTTAACAGACTTCGTAATATTTTCACACATTTGATATTTCAACGTGTTTTGTGTGTAAATCTGGATTAGAGAAAAAAATTGGTCGTTTGCCGATTGTGTGTTTTGAGCACAAAATTACCATTTCCGATTTATAGCCAGTCGACCGGAGCGTCTCTAGGAAAAAAGGACACACCACAACAATTATTTGCGCTCACACAAACGCTCCCATGTTTCAGGTTTGTTTTCGAAAAATATTGTTTTTGTACGATTGTACAAAATCACCACCTCATAAAATCGTCAGGTTGGTGCTACTGTAAACTGGAAAGAGATTTGAAGTGCTTCCAATTTTAAGCACAACAAAGTTTATGAAATGCCTATTCTATGAACCCAGATTTTATATCTATCTATCTGGATAACACCTCAACTTGCTTAGTAAGATTATCTTCAGACTGTTGCTCCACAAAGCATAGAAAGTGATTGCTGGAGAATTTGCATTACATGACCGATAATCAAAATATAAGAGAGAAAGATCTTGTGCATTTCGAGATTTATATGATGCAAATGCATACATGTAATGTATATCATGCATGGTTTGAAGGAGACTCATGTTAACTCTGGTTGTCATAGTAGAGAGAGAATGTTATTAGAACTATATTAACTCTCAAAATGTTAAACGTTATAGGCCTACATCTGTCCAGTGTTAATTTTGACAGCAAATTTTGATTTTGTTTTAGTCATAGTCTTTTGAGTTAAATGCGCTTTTAGTTTTAGTCATATTTTAGTCACCTGAATTGTTTTTAGTTTTAGTCGACTAAATATCAAAAGATTTTAGTCGACTAAATCTACAGTAGATTTAGTCGACTTAGTTTAGTTAAATTGTAATGCATTAATTGAGCATTTAAGCGTTACATAACCGACTGTTACTTGATGACTGACATTGTGAAATCATTGTGTTTTTGACATTAAAAATACACGAAAGAGAGCTCAATTCACTTTTTTGGTTTGTTTAAAAAAAAAAACATCTATATTGTTTTTATAACTTTGTATTTCTGTTTTAGTTATTATATCAGGTTAAGCTAAAGCTACAAGTTTGTTTATTTATTTAAGTAATGGAGATTTTTAATGGTTTTATGTGTTATAACCCTGATACTGAATATGTGTCAAATTGGTCTTTCCTCCTGACTATGAATTAAATGGGAATTAAATTAAATACAGTTTATAATGTAACCAAAAACGAATATATAATGTGTGACTTTTAATTATAAACAAGCTCTGAATTCACCGGGACTCTTATTTTGAAATGTCTTATTATTGCAGTTGCAGCTGCTCTTTCAAGTTCAGATGAGGGAGAGAAAATATGCATAGTTACAACCGTCTAAAACATATTACTATATAAACATCGTAAAGTAAACATTGTCCTTATTCATCAGCATTAATTCATAAACAATTGCCTGATATAAATGTGTGCTATTCATTGATTGAGCCGCTCTGAAGCGCTGTATAGGAGATCCGTGAGCTCAACAGCGCCTCCTAATCGTCCCTCCCTGACATTTTCGTCTCGTTTTTATTCGTTGACGAAAATGACAGTAGATTTTCGTCATAGCTTTTGTCATCCAACACTAGTTTTTATTTAGTTATCGTCTGCTTTCGTCAGTGAAAAAGGTCGTTGAAAAATTATGACTAAAATTATTCGTGAAACTAAATTAACACTGTCACCATTATGTTTAGTTCTGTTCATGGACTTTCAGTTTGTTTTAGTTTGTCACGTGTTTCTTTGTTCAGATTCCCGCCACTCATCTGTTTCCTTGGTTACTGTGTCAGCAGTGTGCTATGATCATCCACTTTTGTGTTTACTACTTACGGCCAGAGCCACAATGTTTTATCCTTTTCGGAGGAGTTTCTCCATCTCGCCATCACCTGCCCTTATGACGACGAGACCCACTGTTCTGGATCGGGGGGAAATTACCATCAACCCGTGGAGCTCCCAGAAACCACTGGACTAAGCTGGAGAGAAGTCCAGTATCTACTCCCACCCCATTCCACCCGATACCTTCATCATGGACCACAATCCCCTCTTCTCATTAACCTGCATGAACTGTACTATTTTTACCATTTTTCTGTCATGTTGTATGGCAACACAAACTCAGCCAGTCCACCAGCCTCACCGCTGCCGGATGTCTACAGCCCTGCAGCGCCCGTGTGAGAAGATCCTGTGGCTTCGCCTCCCCCTTCACTCCATCTCGGCCTGTAGACCTGCCAACTCCTTCTTGGTTCCTCCCACCTTTGGCTCCGCCAGAGACCCTCGGACTTCCGGGTCCACCGGGCTCCTTCGTTCTGCCGCTCCCCTTTAGTCAATCGCTTTACCACTTCTGCCATGGACTGGCCCGCAAGTCCAATGCATTCCCTCCCTCCACCCCTATGGCTGCAGCGGATTCCTCCTTTCCCTCAGGCGTCGCCTCTGTCTTCAGTCCCACCAGTTTCACCTCAGCCCTCGGGTCCTTTGGCTCCGCCTTCGGCGTTCATCGCCACAGCATCGCCTTGGTCTCCAATCCTTCAGCCTCATCTCTGTTGGTCTCCCATTTGTCGTCAGCCCCCATTCCATCTTGCTTTCCTCTACTCCACCATAGGCTTCGGCACTGGTTAGCTCTGGGTCTGTGCCATCAGGATCTCTCCATCTTTGCCACTGGGGTCTCATCGTCCCACCATCACTATCTCTACGCCACATCCTGCCTGTTTTGGATTTATCGTAATTAAACTATGTTTGGAATTGTATTCACCTGTCTTCGTCCTCCTGCCTGCACGCACCTGTGACAACATTGTTCATTGAATGTTTTAAATTTGACGTTTGTCCAACATTTTTTAAATGTTGCTTGCTACTTGTTTTAGAACATTCAAAACTAACATTTCCTGAATGTTTGAAGAATGACTAAATTGAATGTTTCCCTTTAGGTTTGCACAACCTAAAAGGATTTTAAAAATGTAAAGTTCTCATAACTTAATGAGAACTTAATTAGCAAAAGTTCTGGGATGGACAATTTTTTTATTAACATTTGTCTTCCTCCAGTTGTTTTACCGGTAAAGATAATACAGAATAATGATGAGATGTAGTGA
Source organism: Gobiocypris rarus (assembly GCA_023029165.1). Classification (NCBI taxonomy): domain Eukaryota; kingdom Metazoa; phylum Chordata; class Actinopteri; order Cypriniformes; family Gobionidae; genus Gobiocypris; species Gobiocypris rarus. The sequence continues at coordinate 39,379,076 of CM040925.1, read as the reverse complement.
CTGCTGCCTGTGGTTGACATGTGTCCGTATCAGCGCAGTCTCTGTGTGTTTGTGTAGAAAGGGTCAGTGGTACTTATGCAGAACCTCTCTGGATCACAGACTCGCTCTCATTGAGCAGCTGTTAAAACAATCAGAGTGAGTGGAAGCACACTAATCTGATGGAGATCGGCTCATGCACCGATTACTCAACAGCAGCCGCTTTCTAAGCCTTCACATTGTGTCTTTGCTCTCCAGCGTGACCTCGTTCCCCTGGAGAAATTACAATGAACTAGCTTGGATATGAACATCCACCCACATAATAGCTGGGAATACAGCTCAGGTTTAGAGCATAGTCAAGTCAAGCATCAGTAGAGCTTGTAGTTATTTGAACTAAACGGTTCTACTACAGACATGCAATCATTTAAGCCTTAATTAGGATGAGAATATCTGATTTGGTCTGTAATTTCAGCAGTTCTGCTGTTGTTAAATTGAAGTACAACAATAAATCAGTGAACCTGTCACCAATATGATGTCAGCTAGATCTTGAGTTAAATTCCATATTATCTTGCTCTCGGATGAAGTTGCATTTAAAATAGATTTTTCTATACATAGGCCACTTTGAAAGGAATTAAGTTGCTATAGATGGCAACCAGAATTATAAATGAGATCCTCTAGATAATATGAAATATTGTTCAACTGGTGTACACATTTTGTTGTGCTGGACTCACAATGCTATGAGTTAAGTGTGGCTGGTTATTAACACAAGTGAGTAGATCAATAATCATCTAACGAGCCCATTTTCAAGACTGAACCACAACAAAACTGGACTGTAGGTGCACATGAAAGTATAAACTGTAAAATCACATTTGAGCAAGGTCAAGGGCCAATGTAGCTTATTACTATTTAAAATATTTTTCACATGTAATATTTTTTTTATAAATTAAATAAAGTAAATTAAATAAAAATTTAATAATTTATCTTAAATAAAGATTTTTTTTTATTGCCATTGTTGGTTCCATGAAGAACCTTTACAATCACCATGAAATCAACATTGACAATTTATATTTTTTATGGAATGCATTGTTTATTATAAATGTTTTATTAGTGCACATCATTATCATTTTAAATTCCTAGTAATCTTGAATCAGAATAACTTCCCCTCCCTCTTGCAGCGACATCTCTTCTCTGATAACGAGGGCAACCTGTCACTCACATGAGATCCACCAATAGCAAACCACAACCATCCAATCAATTCCCCACGGACAAAATCAAGCCCCGCTCTACATTTGTTCTTGTTCCAGAAGCGTTTGACTCAGATATATGGCACTAAAGGGAATATAGTATATGCTGTATCAGCAGGCAATGAGCTCGTTGCTCAACCTACTGGTCAGCATTTGCTGTAGCAGTTGGGGCACTCTTTCAGAAACCCTCCACCTTCCCCAGCTCCACCTGTATAGATCTGCTATGGGTAATTCATGTACGCTATATTGTATAGCAGCTGCAGCAATAACCAATAATTGCAGCAGCAATAATAAACAGCGGCGGCAGCAATAACAGCAGCAGCCCCAGCAACAGTAACAGCAGCAACAATAATTAGCTGCAGCAAAAATAACAGAAGCAGCAATAATCAGCAGCTGCAGCAATAACAGCAGCAGCAACAGCAGCAGCAGCAGAAGCAATAATCAACAGCAGCAGCAGCAGAAGCAATAATCAACAGCAGCAGCAGCAGAAGCAATCAACAGCAGCAGCAGCAGAAGCAATAATCAACAGCAGCAGCAGAAGCAATAATCAACAGCAGCAGCAGCAGGAGATATAACAGCAGCAGCAATAATCAACAACGGCAGCAGCAGAAGCAATAATCAACAACGGCAGCAGCAATAATCAACAGCAGCAGCAATAATTAACAGCAGCAGCAGAAGCAGAAGCAGAAGCAATAATCAACAGCAGCAGCAACAGCAGCAGAAGCAATAATCAACAGCAGCAGCAATAATCAACAACGGCAGCAGCAGAAGCAATAATCAACAGCAGCAGCAGCAGCAATAATCAACAACGGCAGCAGCAATAATCAACAGCAGCAGCAATAATTAACAGCAGCAGCAGAAGCAATAATCAACAGCAGCAGCAATAATCAACAACAGCAGCAATAATCAACAACAGCAGCAATAATCAACAGCAGCAGCAATAATCGCAGCAGCAATAATCAACAACAGCAGCAGCAATAATCAACAACAGCAGCAGCAATAATTAACAGCAGCAGCAGAAGCAATAATCAACAGCAGAAGCAATAATCAACAGCAGCAGCAATCAACAGCAGCAGCAACAGCAGCAGCAATAATCAACGCAGCAGCAATAATCAACAGCAGCAGCAATAATCTACAGCAGCAGCAATAATCTACAGCAGCAGGAGATATAACAGCAGCAGCAATAATCTACAGCAGCAGCAGGAGATATAACAGCAGCAGCAATAATCAACAGCAGCAGCAATAATCAACAGCAGCAATAATCAACAGCAGCAGCAATAATCTACAGCAGCAGGAGATATAACAGCAGCAGCAATAATCTACAGCAGCAGCAATAATCAACAGCAGCAGCAGAAGCAATAATCAACAGCTGCAGCAGGAGATATAACAGCAGCAGCAATAATCAACAGCAGCAATAATCTACAGCAGCAGGATATATAACAGCAGGAGCAATAATCAACAGCAGCAGCAAGAAACAGTGGAAAAAAAGGACAACAGTGTTGCTCAAGGCAACACGTCACTCCACAGACCGGAGCCAAATCAAACAGCCCCAGTTCAAAGGTCAAAGCCTCGGCCACTGGGACTCCCCATACGCTTCACCGCAGTATAATAAGCTTGTAAGATACAGTTGGGAATATTCAGGGGGAAAAGAGCTTAAGTTACAGTACGTCCTCGTACTGACACCTGTGAGATCTGCTTCTCCAAAACACACACATACAGTCAGTCGCCCGTAGTGCTTTGCTGTTTGGGTTTACTGCCAAGTCATACAGTTTTAGCAACATGGAGGTCCGGAGGTTTCCCTCGAGGGCTGGAGGGATACGTGACTGAGCGCATGGAGCCGCGGCGATGGGCGTTAGTGAGAACACTAGTGTTGAGGAGACCGAGAGTTACTGCAGAGTGAGATTAAGCAACAGCACTTCAGCAGACAATAGTTCTTCTGTGGAGGACGTGTGTCCACTAAACACACACACAAACACACACACACACACACACACACACACACAAATCTACACACACTCACACATGCACACAAACACACACACTCACATCTACATACACGCAGATGCACACACACACTCACATCTACACACACACACACACACACACACACACACACACACACACACAGCTGTTAGTGGAATTACAGATCAACCTTCACACTTAGCATTTGAAACCATCTGTTTTTGGGTCAAAATGACCCAGAGCATGAAATCTTTTCTTGTTTTAATTCCAATAAAATGTAAACTACATTTATGCAGTTTTTTTAGGGGATTTTAGTTTTTCTAAATTACTTGTTTTGTTTTTTTTACCAATAATTTTGTAACATTTTACAATAAGGTTTAATTTGTGTTAATCTTAGTCAGTAGCTTGATTTGTCGATAGAGGATGTCATTGGTGAACACTGACTTTAATAAACGGTTCTTTTGCAAACCAGTGATCTGAGATGCCATTAACCCACCGCGGCTGATAACCTCCACAGACTCAGACAACAGTGTGTGTGTTTGCTCGGTGAGATTTAAACACATTCCTCGTCCTAGTGCACTTCATCAGGACGGAGAACATGCTAATAAATATGAGCGATGGGTGAAACCTCCCTCAGAGCTCCAGCGTCTCACACTGACCTCAGCAATGTCTCTTTCTGTGAAACGCAGATCCTCCTCTCGGTTCAACTTCTGTCTTCCTGGAAGTGAAGGCAGCATCTTTAACTTGTCAACAAACACACACTCATTTACCACAGATTCACATTGATGCTTCCATAAAGAACCTTTAACATTCATGTAGCTCATATAATAGTTCATATAATGTTTTATGTCTTACAAATGTGCATACATATGTATATACGTCCCATATCTTCTGAACTAGCCAGTGAAGTTTAGTTCAGAAAACGTTCACAAATATGTATTTGTGAAAACAATATGATGCAAATCATTAAAACACAACCAAATATGAACTCTGAGATGAGACCACTGGGACTCAAAAGACTCAAACAGGCTTCAGGAGACAAAACATTAGTTATGAAACTGCATCCTTTAGTTCTGTGTGTGGTCTGACACAGAGGCGGAGAGGAAGACAGGAGATATTCAGTTCCAATAAAAATACAGATGCAATTCAGATGGACATATTTTGGACTAAAACACTAGTTGATGCATGCAGTTTTTTGGATGTTACAATTCTCTCTCTTATCCCAGGTTATTTGCAGAGATTTCTGTTGTCTAAATGGGAATTTAGTTCCAGACCTGTGTTGAAGAGAGACCACACTAAAGTCTGATATGGTTTCAGGGTTTTTCTAAACTAAAAACATGAAAACTATAGAGCACTGTGGCAACAACGTGTTTTACTCTGGTTCCCTCGACAGAAAGCACAGTTTTCAAGACAGGTAAAAGTTTTTTTTTCTTTTCTGGATATTGGCCAAGTCAAGCATGTTAAGGACAACAATGGCAACACCTTGCGAGACACACCCGCCATTCCTCCAGCCCTGGAGCGATTACTTGCGAAGATCAGCAATGATGAATTTCCCCATCCACCAATCCAAAGTACCCACCCTGTCCCTGTCATGCCGTTCACGACAGCATGCCCGCCGAAGCCTGGAAACTCCTTGGATGCAGAGGCGCCGAGGCCCTCGCCGTCATTTTATTTTAATCGAATGATTGACGAGGCGTGGCTCCGCCTCCAATGGCCTAGATGACCAGCACGATGGTACCCATTTGGAAGAGGAAGGGTGACTTCATGGAATGCTCCAACTATGGCCCGATTAAGATCTTCGGGCGAATCCTGGACGCTAGACTACGGCAGATCATCATCATCACGCCAAAACAATGCGGCTTCACTCGAAAAGGCGTTCAACAAAATCCTGCATGACCTCTTGATCCAGTACCGTCGCAAGGGCTGTGCAAAGTGTGCGACTGCACAGGGCCTTGCGCAATGTAAAAAGCCAATAGTTAAAGTCCTTCAAAATACTATAATAGTTAAAAGACATCAGAATCAGAAATCAGAATCAGAAAGAGCTTTATTGCCAAGTGTGCTTTCACACACAAGGATTTTTTTTTGGTGCTGAAGCTTCCAGTGCACATATACAATACAAATACAACAGTAATAAATAAAAAATTCTAAGAATAAAAAATATAAACAGTATAAGGTCACGGTCAGTTTAGTCAGAAAAGACATCGATTATGAATATTTACAGTATTTGGAGAGTAAGATAGGCTAGCTAAAATTTGCACCGTGATGCTGTATTATTCTGCGTGTTCGAATTTTATTATGTAGTATGCTAACTTACAACATTTTTATTTGCTCGGGACTGCGCATGTGAAATAGGTTACACTAAAAATCCGCACTCATTGAAAAACGGAACAAATAAATCATGTCTGACCGAGTATATGGAAAGCAGGTCTCAGACGAACTCAGTCAACAGCATTGATGGCGAAGATCTGAAGAAGGCGACCAATACCTCGGATCCAGTATCAGCAGCGACGGCAATACACTCCCGAGTCAATGCCGCCTGGAAGAAATGGCGCCAAGTCACGGCATCCTGTGCGATTGACGAATTTCCATTCGAATGAAGGCCAACATTTATAACAGCGTGATACAACCATACCCTTTTCCACCAAGGCAATGCTGGTGCTAGTTCGGAGCCAGAGCCTAGTTTCAAATTGGTTCTTTGTGTTTCCACACCCAAAGCACCAGCTCCGAGCCAGGAAAAGTGGTTCTTAAGGAGCACCAAAACATTCCTGGGCTAGAAGTAAGAACCGATTACGTCGGGCACTGGGGACGGGGTCAACAACATGAACACAACCTTGAGATCCACCATTTTTTAAATAGCAGCTAATGGAGCTAATAGCTGCTGCTCGTTTGTAATCACTGTCTATACAAATTACTGCGAACTTCTTGAATGCGTTAGATTCGCAGTGTTTTGGCGCCGATGATTTACGATGTTGTAAAGCCATGTGAATCAATAGTAACGCAACATTCGCCATTGTTGATGGAAGGCTTGTTCGAGATGCATCGGCGCTGTGCAAACCCGTATGACAACGAGTCTCGCAAGAGCACACGACTCCTTATGCTTTTGATTCACTCATGCGTTTTTTTCAGGACGGCCTGCGCAGCGTCGATGCATCTAGAACAGCACTTCTCAAAGTCCGGACTCCGGTCCAGATCCGGAGGGAATTCAATCTGGACCCGCCTCCATTTCGTATTTCAACAGCAGTAACGTTAATTGTGCGTAAGGGATTAAAAGTCTGGATTTCCTACGTTGATAAACGCATGTCAAAATCATTTGTTTAGACTAGTTTTAGGTCTTTTTGGAGATGGTCCGACCGTTTGCAAAGACCCGCCCCCTTTAGTTACTGTTGCTATGTCCGACAAGCCATGGCGCTCTCACACACACACACACACATTCTCACGTGGAGAAAATACATCGCGGAGCAAAGAGGACACTGCCAACACGCCGACAGACAGGACAGAGCAAGTAACTTTTGATATGAACCAAAGTCTCAACTTTCAAATTTTGTCATTTTTTAAAAAGAAATTCAAACAATAAATACCGTTTTGTCTCTATTTAATGTGTCGTGATCGCTGTAACACCTCAGTAAAAGCTGCTCATGAAAAGAACATCTCTTCCTTCGAGTTCATTGATAAGCATCAAATAAACATAAATGAACACTAAAAGAAATGTTGTTTCAACCGCGGAAAGGCGTCAGTACAGAACGTTATACGTTATAAAGTTTTTCAAGGTCAAGTCCACCAACGTTAATCTACGGTACGAAGTACGAACTCTCCTGACTGCTTTTGTCGGACAAAACGGCAGAGACATTCTGCGATTTAATTGGTCAGATCGCCTGTCAATCAAACTTGGCGAGATATTTAAAGTTTTCCTCTGTGATTCAGTTGCCATGACATCCAGTGAGTGTACTTTTGACGTAATTGGGCATTGTCCAGGAAATAAAAAGAAAAGTTGATGAAGAATATAGTTTTCAAAGATGATTGGACAGAGAGGTATGCGTTCATTTTGCCCCAATCCAGCACGAAGCCATTCTTTTTGATTTGTAACGAGACGAGAAGAGTGGAAATGTCAAACGGCATTATATGACAACACACGGTCAGCTGATGGGAGACAGACAGTGCCATTTCTCACATTAGACTGCTCTGTATTATACTTTTGTGGTGTTTTGTTCAGAAAAATCCAGACACTTAAATGAATGGTTTTGCCACTTTCGCACCTCTATTTTGAATGCAAAAGGCAGCTTATTTTTTCATAAAATGAATGTTGATTTGTTATACATGTTTATTAAAAACAAGTTTTGTAATTACGATTAGTTCCAGACCTTTGTCAGTGATGAAAATTCAGATTTGGACCTTTGAATGCAGACTTTGAGAAACCCTGATCTAGAACATGCCTGGTGTGTTTGTGTTTCCCGCTGCCTCGCTAGCGTTGCTGAGAAAGATGAGACATATACAGAGACGTAAGACCTGGCTCTGTTGTGGCTCTCAGCATGTGGAAAAGCAAACGGTTCTTAGAAGACTCCCCAGTCGAACCAACTACGAACTGGCACTAGCACTGGTTCATTCTGGTGGAAAAGGAGTACCAGTGGCTCTTTACGGATCGGACATCTAAGCACGAGCAGATCCTCCACGTGATGCAGCGACTTCGGTGTTCGGGAAACCTGTTTGGAAACAGCCATTAGGATTTGCAGTGTAAGCGTGTTTGTTCTCTTTTGGTTTAGTTCCAGTTTCCTTTGTTCTCATTTTCCCGCCACGTTTCCTTGGTTACTGCTGCACCTGTTTCAGTTTCTGTTGATTAGCTTCCCTTGTGTATTTAAGCCCTCCGTTCATTGTTCAATCTTGTTTATGTTAAGGTTGGTCTTTATTATTTCAGTGTTTCCTGAGTATTTCCTATTAAAGATTATTCTTGTTGTATTCTCCATTGTCGTGTGATTTTAACAGCCAAACTTTAGTGTTTAACCACATTTGCGATGGCAAAATAGATCAAGGTTCATATGATCGATGCTACATTTGAATGCACTTCAAGTCTATTTGTCTAGCTTCACAGAAAATGCAAAATGCATTGTTGCTAGTGTCAAACAACTTGTGAAGTGAGTGTAGTGTTTGGCATCAAGCATCATTAAAGATGAAGAATTACTCACTCGCTCATTAATTTGACCCTTGCTTTAAAAAGAACGGCAACAGCTCATCCACATCTGCTCTCCCGCTCCAACAGTCGCTAATCCTGTAAAGATACGCATCCCGCTGCGAGTCTGGGGACGATGCACCATCGCTCACGAGCATGAGAGAGCAAGAAATTCACAGGACCCTGCAGACATATGGTTCTTCTCAAAGCAGTAGTACAATTACATCATTGTCACTTAAGCAATGAACGCCATCTTATCTACAAGTGAGAGATACGTGTGTCCAGACGGGAGGCTTCCTGTTTCTACGTCCAAAAAGCCATGAGATCAGGAGAGCATTTGTTCAAATTAAGATAAATTACCCACTTTAAGTGCATTTCATCATATTAGGCAGAAGACGTTTTGACAGATTCAAATCAAATATAAACATCTTCACTGGGAAAATCACCTCTCAGATTCTCAGTGTCAAAGTGCACGGCAGTTTAACGTTTCACAGAGAAGATTTGTTTCTTCCTGTGCAAACCCACCATTTAAAAAAAGTATTTTTTTAATCAAATGAGTTTTCTTACCCAATAGCCATGTTTTCATGCTCATAAACTACGATGGAAACACATTTACTGAATAAATCCCTCAAAACCTCAGGTGACTGCCTCAGCAGACGCTGTGATTGGATAACTGGGCTAACCAGCGGACCAATGGCGTCGCAGCATCTCAAATGTTGGTTTGGTGGCTCTGAAACATTAGCTAGACGTGGTCATACTCAATTCTAGTCAGAAAATGAGTCTGATTCTGCTCCATTGGGCTGTGATTATGGGGCGTGTTTCAACCTCAATTGGATAGACCTACAACCAATCAGAGCAACGGAGTAAATGACGTATGTTGAGCAACGCTTAGTAGAGGGAAGTTCGGAACATTTTACAAACTCGGATCATTGAATCTCGTTCAGCAAAATAAAGATGAAAAGTCATTTTGTTCATTTCAGCAGAATATGATTAAAATTTCACATGTTAAATTCCCCAACACATCCAGTACTTATGCAAACATTGATCACATTTGGAATAAAAAATAAATGATAAGCTAATGCAGCCGAGGCCAAACTTTAAGAAATGATTCATTAATTGTTCAGCCGGGTCTTCAGGCTATGCAGTCTGTAAGTTCACCTCATCCCGAATCCCAGTCGCTCTTCACATTTAATCCCTGGTCTGTTCCCTGGAAAGATTAGTAACGTTACACCTCTCCTGTCTTCGGGTTTGAGTCGTTGGTTCCGTCATCAGTGTCTGATCTGCATGCAGTCCCGGAAACAGAATCGATCAGTTCAGCTCTCGAGTCTCCGGGTTCCAGTCATTGGTGCTCACAGTCCCATCGGCTGAGTGCAGAAGATCCTGTGCAGAACCGACGGCCTGTAGTGCATCCGCACTCAACACACAATGATCAAATCGCTCTCTGAGATTAAATTTAAGATCAGTTTAAAAAAGAATGAATCATTCATGAAACGACGCATCAACTGCACACACGCTGGAAGAAATAGAAGAAGGAATAGAAAAGTAAACGATCTTTGCTGATGTTGTAAAAATGATTTAAGTATACACAGAGTATTTACTAACACAATCATCATTTTTGAGAAAAATAGTAAAGGTGAATGCATACAAACAAGTTCTGTGTTTGGGATTAGAAAGAATTCAACCCAAGCGCTCTTTGGTGACGTGGATGATTACGTTATCCGTCCATCCTCGCATAAAGCCCGCCCTGACAATTTGATTGGTCCGAACAGTTTCCACAATGGATCGAGTCCGGACCGAACTGCCCGGCCACAATGTTGTGGGCGGGGCTAAATTCGGCTGGCATCCAGGCTACTGAAACGCCTGAGTCAAAGTCTGTGATCAGAATGATTTGGTTTAATTCCCTCAGAAGCGTCTCACACCAATGTGTGTGTGTGTGTGTGTGTTTGTTCCTCCAGAAGCGTCTCACACCATTGTGTGTGTGTGTGTGTGTGTTCCTCCAGAAGCGTCTCACACCATTGTGTGTGTGTGTGTGTGTGTGTGTGTGTGTGTATTCCTCCAGAAGCGTCATTGTGTGTGTGTGTGTGTGTGTGTGTGTGTGTGTGTGTGTGTGTGTGTGTGTGTGTGTGTGTGTATTCCTCCAGAAGCGCCTCACACGATTGCGTTCCCAAACACCAGCATCCCAGCGCAAGAGAACATGACAGCGTGTATTGTGCTTCGCCTGCCGCTCTGAGACGACACTCATTAATGATGGAGGGAGAAACTGCCCGATTGAGCATCTTACAGTTTTATTACTGATATTTTACACCAATTTCCCAAGAAGTGATGATTTTGTTCTCTTGAACACATGGGATTGAAATGCTGCTATATTCGCCAATGTTTATGCAATATTTCCAATTTTGCGCATCAGTTAAATGTGGAACTTTGGAAGGAAACGTAGCTAGTGACTATGCTTACATGTGCATTTATAATGTGATTATTTTCAATGATCAGATTCAAGACTTATGCTGCCTTCACATGCTATTGGAAATGTCCTACTTCCCACTTCTGAAGTCGTAATTACGAGTTTGTCATGTGCAAGAGAGCTTTGCTGTGGAAGGAATCATGGATTACGCCAGGTTCATACTTGCATGTTTCTTGTAAAAATGTTATTTTAACACTGTAACCTAATTGTTGTCAATCATACATCCTACTGTATAGATTTTATCTAGTTTTGGTCAAATACATGCAACTTGGGTATCAAAATTATCCCAAAACTTCCAAGACTTGATCGGAAACTTAACTCCGATAGCATGTGAACGCAGCATTAATCGCAGTAAGATATTCACATGACACAAGCAAAACTCTTACATGCAATTCTCATATTCGCTAAGAATTCTGGGTAATTTTAGCACCATTATTCACATATGCCAATGCACAGCACAAATGATGAACATACAGTCTGTGTGTTACTGGCCAGTTCCTTGGCTTCATTTTTTCGGTGACTTGCCTAAAACGTCTCCATTTTGATGTTTCGACATAAATATATTGCATCAAATTCACTTTAGCATGCTAAAAATGCACATGCACACTTTGATCAGAGATGCGATTAAAGTGTTTACATTCCTGTTTGTGATTAGAATCGGCATACATTATGTTTTACTTAGATTATGAGCTTAAACGCATCTATTTGCTTTGTTTACATGAGGTAAAGTTTAATAGTGCCTAAATCTCATTATAATTGCATTTAGTGTGCATGTAAAAGAAGTCGTTAAAGCTTGAACAACACACTTCAAGTCTGTCCTGTTTTGAGTCTGCTTCTTTCCTCATTGTGAACTCAACTCACTGGAGACTCAGTGATGTTCATAAACACAAACAGAACCACAAAGATTCCCAAAAGCGGTCATCATATACAATGTCCAGAATGTTCAGTTGAGAAGCATGAAAACTGATTCCTTCTCCAAATAAAATAAATGTCTTGAGTAATACAGACCAGCAACGTGTGTTTTCCATAGCACGCTATTATTCCAGTGCATAAAGGAATAAAGGGAAACACATATCAGCTCTTTTGAAAAGAGCACCAGTCTCTTTATAATGTACATGTCATGTCTGACGTGATATCTGGCACTGATTCGCAGCTCTATCTTTGCTCTCTCTTGAGGAACGTAAAGTAATGAAGTTGTCACGGCATTCTGCGCTGAGAAGAGTTTCAGATGCATGAGATAAAACACGTTCCTCCTCCTTCACAGTCTTACAGCAAACACACTGTTAATTACAGTAAAATAAAGACTTTCTCAGTTAAAACCAACAAATGAAGTGATGATTTACTGTTCTAGTTTGATAGTACAACAAACTGAGGCAAAAATTTTCAACTAGGGTATGAAAATAATGTACAAAATGTTTCCTTTGTATTTTTGAAAAGTTTCACCACTGTAAAAAAAATCCCCGTAAAATAAAAAAACGGTAGCTGTGGTTGTCAGAACTTTACCGTAAAAAATACGGTAGCAAAGTTTTAGGGTTTACAGGACAGCACTTAGTTTACTGTCTATTTTACACTTCAAAACCATATCATTTAAAGGTTTATATTGTAATAAATACGTGTACACAGTAAACATTTACGTTAAATTTACAGTAAAAAATGTATTTCATTAACTGAAATAATGTTTAATTACCATCCTACTGAAATATTAATATCTGTTATGTACCTTTGTTACTGACAACCACCAAACACAGTGATGATGAGAGTCACATGATGAATCAAAGCTCATCACAAGCAGCTTTTAGGACAATAATACCAATATATGGAAGACGTTGTTCACACAAACACTAAACACCATCATGGTAACACATTTTTTTTTAAATGCAATAAACATTCATTTAACAACATGAGATGTAGCATAAAACCCTAATGTACATAAATGATTAGAAAGAAATGAGAAGAAACAGTTTTTTTAATGAATATACATCAAATGTGAAGTGTCACGCAGGGAATTCTGGGAATGTCAATTTACAGTTTTTCATTGTAAATTACACAACGACTTCGTATTTTTCAATTCCAAAAACTGTAAATTTAATGGTATTTTACTGTAAAATTAAATTAAATGTAAGGTTAGATCAGTTATTCACCGTATATAGTACGGAAACTTTCTGTTAACCAATTAACTGTTTTTCACCGTAGCATTTTTACAGTCTTTTACTGTTAAAATCACGATAATTTTTTTACAGTGAACGATCCCCGTTTACATAGATCCGCGAAAGCAGCTAAAACGCTGCATTCTGCTGCCAGGCCAGTAGATGGCGATATCAGTTTGTAAAGAAACGCTTTTGTATTATACGTGGAGAGAATAACGGTATCATTTTCAAAAGTTTGCGTTTTCATGCATCCAAACGGCATTGTCGCATAAATAAGCAAACAAAAAACATGACAAAAAACTGTTTTAGTTGAAAAAGTGTTGTTTAAACGGCCCCTAGACTAAAGCAATCTAATATTAATATCTAATGTCTAAATCTGCAAGGAAAAAAATATTTTTAAAATGATTTTCAATCAGAAATGCCAGTAAATTTTACAGTCAAATACAGAGAAATGGCAAGTAACTGAATTAAGAATGACATTTTGAAGTAGAAAGACTGAAATAGTAATTTCTTGTAAGATGTAATCCAATAATTTTTGTTTAATTTACAACTTTACAAGATTGTGCACATAAAAGGGGTTTTAACCTTTAACCTTTGCTGCAATTGGTAAACAAAGTGCTCACTAGACTTCTCAAAAAAGCAAAAATAAGTAATTAATATAGCATAAATTAATAAATATAGCAGCAATTAATGGGGCCTTTAAGCACATGCATGGAAAGGTATTGTTTTATTTAGCAAGCCTGTTCTCGTCTCAATCATACATGAAAAATACTTTTTACAGCTTTTTATTAGTTATCGAAGTTGAGCCAAAAACCTAGGACTAGTTCTCCGATTCGATTGACAGCGGCGGTCCTCGAGGCAAAGTTGCTCAGAATGAGAAGTTCTACCATATGGTATGAATGTTGTGGGCTCATGTGTGAAAAATCGCGTGATATACAATCCTTTACGCATGTGAAAAACACGAAGGCCCCCCCGGTGGCCAATTTCTTTCTAATTTCTCACAGACCTCTAGAGCCGTGAGTCAAATAGGTGGAGCAGGTTTCATCCAATCGGATTGCCTGACAGCCACTCAAAGTTCATTGACCAGCGGAGGCTGTGTTTTCCCAGATACTTGAATGTCCCCGGAGACAATCACGGCACCTTGGACAAAGACACCACATACCAATTTTCAAGTCAATCGGACTGATTGTAGCAAAATAGTCACTTTCTTTTTTTTTTTATTGTATAGCGCCACCAAGTGGCCTGTAGTGCGTACTTTTTCATGCAACAACAGACTGAGCCTATACACAGGTGTACCAAGTTTGGTGAAGTTATCTCATTATTAAGAGGGAAAGTCGATTTAGTAAAAGTGTGAATCAAAATTTCGACTCTTTTTGATCAATATTGACAATTAGACTCCTGTGAATCCTAGGACTAGTTCACAAAAGCAGGTTTTTCTAAAAATCTAAAATTTGTTTTGTTCATCTTGAGCCAACGATTCCATGAGCCTATGCCTAACGGTCTAGTTCAGGCAGGACCACTTTGAGAATGAAATTAATTTTTTGGTGAAAGGCTTAGGCTCCAAGGTGCTCGAGCTACTATACTAAACAGCTTGAGATACATCCTTGAGGCACAAATCCCCCAGCCTTCATAATAACCAAAGGTTTCTTAGCACATATTACAGAAGGAGATATAATGATAACATAAATAGAGTTTCCAATACTCAATTATGATGATGCTAGGGGGTGAAGGGGTGGAGGTGGGTGTAAATGTCTGTGTGACAGACTGAGGAACATGAGAGCATCAGCTGATATCGTTTAGCGATCCGTGGTCGGCCTGAACTACGCTTGAATTCCATTCGATCACTCTATGGGTTATGAGCGATTTCATACTTTTCACCGCTGTAGCGCCCCCGTTAGGCCGATTTGGGCGAGCTTTGGTGGCTTGGTAGGCGGTGTGAGTACTACCATCCCTCAAAGTTTCAAGTCTCAACGACTTACGGTTTGGTCTGCCCGATCACTTTTAGGGGAGAATGCTGATTCTTGGAAATTCTAACAATTACAATAGAGTCCAAGCGCTAACCCCTGTTTTTTAAGGGTGTGTCTTTTATAACTATACATGCAGTACATAAATCAGTCAACGCAGGTGAGTGCGACTCTTTTCCTTCCTCAGAATGTGTGAAACAGGGTTTCCTCTCAGTTCAGGAGAGAACATTTAAAACAGAAAGCTGACATTCCTGATTCGGAGCCAATACACAATCTCCATACACATCATTCAATTTAGTCTATTAGTCTGTTTTAGTCAATTTTTTTTATTTTCTAGTCTTTATTTGATTATTTAAAGGGCATCATCCAGATTCTGCTAGTCTGTTCAAATTGGACGACGGTAATCACAATAGCCTTGAAAGTTTCTTTGAGCAAATGTTATCCATCTTTCTCAAACATTCAATAAAAATAAACATGAGTTAAAAATAAATCCCAAACAAAAGAAGCGGTGGTGTGAAAGTCCGGAAACAACCTTTGCTCTGGCTATAAACCGCTTCCTCCAGGCCGTCCGAGGATACCAATCTTTCACCTGATCTACGGCGATAGTGACCCTCACTTAATAAAATAACCCAGAGACACGGACAGGAAGTCACTGCAGGACACACAGGAAGTTGGTAGAACTCCAGGAACATATTTTGGCATGACGGTTGGTAATAACAAAACAAGAGTTTTGGACTCGTAAGATTCACGCTCTGCGGTTTCCTGTTTTCTTTGGTTAAAAGAAACTAAACTAAACACAAGAAATGCTTTAATGTGCAGCTGCAAAAAGGACATCCAGGCTTTCTTATATTTTGTGCATTGAGCCTCAAATGTCGGTGAATGTCTATAGACCCATCACCAGTAAACATAAAAAGCCATATGTTACATAGAATGTGTATACACTCTTAAAAATAAATGTTTGTTGTGCAAACCCTATTAAAATGGTTATCCTGCCAAATTATATTTCCAGCATGTTCCAGTCTGCATTAGTAAATCCTTTTGCACTAATTTAGATCAGCAAATGAGTGGATTTCTTTGGAATAACAAGCCGGCTTGCATCAGGACATCACTTCTCCAGCTTCCCAAATCTTAGGGGGTTTAGCGCTTCCAAATTTTCTTTATTACTTTTGGGCATGGAGCATTAATAAATGACTTGGGTTGGCCTTAAAAGATGTGCCTCTGGCGAGCCTTGGGTGCATGTAGAGTGTGCATATATCTCATTCTTAACTTTCTAATATCTGTTCCCAGCTTCCCCTTGGGGTACACACAATTTTGAGCAACCCAATAGTTATCAATACTATTAAGATTTGGCTTCAATTCAAGAAACAATTTGATCTACACAAAGCCTTAATTCATATGCCAATTTCAAATAATCATTTACTGCTCCCTACTCTTCAACCTTCCTTATAGCCATCTTTTTCATTTTTTTCACTTTATTCAAAAGTTGTTTCCCCATTGCCCCAAATCAGAACTTGATTTAATTCTCACCCTCGAGGCCTCGACCCTGGTCTAAGACGGTTGATATCCCATTTATAGTAGAATAATCTCCCCAACCTCATCTCTGACTGACTCCCTTAAGCAAACCTGGAAGCAGGATTTAGGCTTTGACATTTCTGAGGACCAGTGGAAAAACATACTTAGTTTAGTTCATTGTTCATCTATTTGTGCTAGACACGCCCTAATACAATATGAAATGCTTCACAGAGACCATTAAACTAATGCCAAATTGGATAAAAATGTTTCCTAACAGAAGTGATGCCTGTAACAGATGCAGACAATCCCCAGCTGATCATCTTCACAGAACTCTGCCCCAGGTCCTTAATACCACCATTTCCCCAAATTCCCTGTCTGTCCTGTTTGGCGTCATTGCCCTTACCGCCTTGCTGCCCTGGCGTGCCATACTCTTTAAGTGGAAGCATGCCTCTTCTCCATCACATGATGAATGGATGAGGGAGGTTTTGCAATGCATCCACTTAAAAAAAAAATTAGACATTCTCTCAAAGGATCACTGAGATCTTTTTATAAAACTTGGGGGCCCGTACTGGCTACTATTGAGGGCCTTACCGTGAAGTCAAAACCTCCTGTTTATACCTTTATGTGGGGGAGAGACTTTCTACTTTTTTTCTGGCTCGCAGTCTCCGCTCTAATTCATCCCAAAGGTGTTCTATCGGGATGAGGTCAGGACTCTGTGCAGCCCAGTCAAATTCCTCTTTATGGAGCGACGCTTTGTGCACTGGAGCGCAGTCATGTTGGGACAGGAAGGGGCCGTCCACAAACTGATCCCACAAAGTTGGGAGCATGAAATTGTCCAAAATGTCTTGGTGAAGAATTAAGAGTTCCTTTGACTGGAACTAAGGGGCCAAGCCCAACCCCTGAAAAACACCCCACCCCATAATCCCCCCTCCACCAAACTTTACACTTGGCACAATGCAGTCAGCCAAGTCCTGTTCTGGCAACCACCAAACCCATTCTCGTCCATGGGATGGTCAGACAGAGAAGCGTGATTGGTCACTCAGAGAACACGTCTCACTGCTCTAGAGTCCAGTGGCGGCGTGCTTTACCCCACTGCATCCCACCGATATATGATATATGATATATGTCCACTTGCGGTGCTGGAAGAGCAGGCACATCCGGCACATGATCCACCACCACTGGGACCACCGGCGCAGGGACCACCGGCACACGATCCGCCGGCACCGGGACCACCAGCGCAGGGACCACCGGCACAGGGACCACCGGGACACGATCCACAGGAATACGACCCACCGGAACACGATCCACCGGCACAGGGACCACCGGTACACGATCCACCGGAACTAGGACCACCAGAACCCGATCCACCGGAACCCGATCCACCGGCACATGATCCACCGGAACACGATCCGCCGGCACCGGAACCACCAGCGCAGGGACCACCGGCACAGGGACCACCGGGACACGATCCACAGGAATACGACCCACCGGAACCCGATCCA
>CM040925.1:39323647-39353647 GCA_023029165.1 Gobiocypris rarus | reverse complement strand
TATATTAAGATGTACATTTTAATCAAATTCACTTGAAATTCAAAGCAAAATTAAAGCTGCAACCCGGTGGCCTCAGGAAAACAGTGAATAGTGGGCGGCATGCATTTAAGTGGGTAGGAGAAAAATGGCAAAGTCACTTCAATGTGCCACACTTCCTTCTGCCAGCATATCTAAAATATCTTAAATGGTGTTCTTACAGGTGTGGAACGACATTAGGGTGAGACATTAATGACAAATTTCATTTTTGGGTGAACTAACCCTTTAAAATTAGACTGACCCTAATATGATGTTAATCTGATTAAATCTCAAAGAGGAGTTCGTTAAAGTATGAAGTCTGGAAATGGCAAAGTTTGCAACAATTTTGCAAAGAAAATTAAAAATATCTCACTTCCTGTTGGTTTTCAGATCTCATACCATAATAGTTTTTTTTGTAGGTATTGAGCAGTTACATGTGTCTACTGAATTTCATACCTGTACGTGAAACCTAGCTCAAATGGCACTTAATTGAAATTTTGTAGGTGGCTATCGAGCCATTTTGCGACGGTTAACCTGAAACCCATATCAGACATTTATTTTCACCACTTCTGATGCGTGTGCAAAGTTTCGTGAGTTTTCGAGCGAGTTAAATCCCCAAAAAATTTTAATCATTTGGGAGGATAATAATAATAGGCTAAGCAATTCCAATAGTGTCCTCACACCTTCGGTGCTCGGGCCCTAAATACTGAAGCTCTGCTACATTTGCATCTTTTTTTCCACCTCTTGTGATCCGGCGGAGTCGACTGCGGTTCCAGCTCGGTTCTCCTGAGGACGGCTGTAATTGTGTTTCCTGTGTTATAATGTGAAAGAGACTCTGTGTGCTCCTCTTCTTTCCAGGAATATAAAAGAAAAGCCCACATAAGTAAACAGAAACATGTGACGGCCGCGAGGAGAGCAAACAGAGAGGATGATGGATAGGAGGAGCAGAAGAAAAGTGTTCTTAGAAAAGTGGAAATCTTGGTGATGGAGTCCGATCGCTGTGGTCTGATGGTGTGGAGAGAACATGAGGACCACATGTGGGCAGGACATGCATGCAAAACACAACCACAAGCAGAAAAACAGCATGCACACTATTTACTTTTGCATTTCTGTTTGGTCTTTATCAAAATGCATTGCTTAATTTAATTTTGGCCGTCACCAAGGAGGTCTACATTACCTGGAGTTATGCTCGTGTAACCCTTCCTGTTCGGACCACTCCAAGCGGGTCTCGAACTCTGGTCCGCCGGCATGAGACGCTCCAACAAGGAGGCTAAAGGCTGCGACCCCTAGCGTCAGTCGCTAGAGCAGCTCTTGAGATCAGAGGAGTGAGGTTTACTCACACAGCGACCAGTAGCTAGCCTCCGTTACACTCGCATTCACATTCATCTCAAAGGCAGCCGCTTGCATGCAGCGTTGGAAGTCTTGACGTTCCTGAGCCAATCACCTGCGTCGTGAACGTCATGTGACTAATGACTCTCGAGCCGCAGGATTGGCTGATGATGCCACAGGAACACACGCCATCTCAAACCTTCAGTCAAAGTCAGCAGGAAGGAAACCTTCCATAGAGAAACCAGAAAATATGGATGACAATCAAAACTTCAATCATCCTAATCAGGAAAAAGAAACTTTTGTGTAACATTAAGACAAAAATATAACATCTCCATTGATGATTTATTCACAACTACTGTTTTGATGGATGAACAATAATAAGGCATCAGGATCTGAGGCTGAATCCAAAATCGCCCCTTAAACCCTCATTCACTATTCCCTACTTTAGTCCACTAATACACTTGAAGAAGTGATGAGTGAGTGATTTTGGACAGCCGTTTGTGTACATCGGCTGTACACTCATTATTGCGGTGCATTGTGGGATTGAATGATTGCCCTCCACTATGGTTTCGAACACCTCTACAAATGGATAGCCCTTAAAATAATGCCCTTTTTTAGGGTATAGGGGGCGATTTCAGATTCACATCAAGATCTCAGATACATAAATTACAATCACACCAGCTATTACAAAGAGATTTGAGCCAGTAAAACACTTTATATATATATATACACATTTTAAAGAAAGACAGCACAATTACACTTCGAAAGCAAAATAGTCTGTCAATGGAAGACAGTTATTGTACTTCAGTCTGCATTGATGGTTTATCTGACTGGGAACTGTTTTCATGTCCATATTTCTTCCTTTTCATGTTGTATCAGAGTACTTAGATTGACTTTATAATAATAATAATGGCATTATTGTCTTCTGTAGAGCTGAAGTAAACTTGATTGGAGAACTTTGCAGCACCAATCGACAGTTATTGAACTTTATTTGAAATCCTGCAACATTGATTTTTTTTCAAGAACACGAATGTCATGATCCTCCTGCCACAGAAAAGCACCATATCAATATTCAAGGCGAAAATGTTTGTGTCAAAAAAGGCTTTATTGATGTTGTGCTGTCAAATCAAAGGTAAAGGTGAGTTTCACGCCGTCTCCTCCTCTTCCTCCCTCTTCATCTCCTCGATCAGCCTCTTCCTCTCTTCCGCTTGTCTCAGTCGCATCAGCACCACGCTCTCGTAGTCACGCTCGTTGCGTAGACAACTCTGAGAAACACACACACACACACACACACACACACACAAAGCTGATTTAAACAACTGTACTTGACATTTGGTCACACAAATAGGAAGTCAATTTTATTTGTTTCAAAGCAGCTTTACAGAGAATCAGGATGTTAGGATATTTGCAGTGTTAATAGTAACTAGATTATATTTACTCAGTGAAGATAACATTTTCTTAGCGATACATGATATTTAAGTACAAATAGCTGTAGATGCTATTTACTAAGTGAAAATAGTGATTTATTCCATTTACACCATATAAAAGTAGTAGTTCTTTGCAATATAAATAGTAATAACATGGCATTTATACTTTATTTTGACAGATACACACTATTTGCACCTCAGTATTGCTGTACATTAACAGGATGCAATAATAATATAAAGTGTAAATGATTATATTTATCTAAATTATTAAATGGATGCCGCTTAAATGTACAATAAAAGCCCTCCATACCCCTAACCCTACCCAATAAATGCTTTTATTATTATTAAACATTTCATTAGGCACTTTATTTCCACATTTAGAACATTTTCTTAATTTTTAATAAAAAGTAATGCCTTTCCGATGTGATTTGTGATGGGAAAAGAGTGAAGAGCGAGCTCGGCAGAGGGCGGATTTGAACCCGGGTCGATCGCGTCAAGACAATGATCCATTAGCCGTTCGCTTTACTGATTGAGCCACTGAATGCTACAAGGCACGCTATTTGCACTTGGTGTGAACAGACATTCCGTCATCATATCCATGCAAACTTTTAATTCCACTAAAGTTTCTTAAAAGATTCTTTCGATTTCTTTAGACACTAAGAAAAGAAATGGTTCTTTTAAGAGCTGACCACTGAAAGGTTCTTTGAGGAACCAAAACTGGTTCTTCTATGGCATCCGGGGAAAAATTCCAAGGGGTGATGAGCTGAGAAATCAAGCTTTCCTTGAGCTTTTGACATACACTCACCTACAGGATTATTAGGAGCACACACTAATACTGTGTTTGACCCCCTTTCGCCTTCAGAACTGCCTTAATTCTACGTGGCATTGATTCAACAAGGTGCTGAAAGCATTCTTTAGAAATGTTGGCCCATATTGATAGGATAGCATCTTGCAGTTGATGGAGATTTGTGGGATGCACATCCAGGGCACGGCTCCGTTCCACCACATCCCAAAGATGCTCTATTGGGTTGAGATCTGGTGACTGTGGGGCCATTTTAGTACAGAGAACTCATTGTCATGTTCAAGAAACCAATTTGAAATGATTCAAGCTTTGTGACATGGAGCATTATCCTGCTGGAAGTAGCCATCAGAGGATGGGAACATGGTGGTCATAAAGGGATGGACATGGTCAGAAACAATGCTCAGGTAGGCCGTGGCATTTAAACCATGCCCAATTGGCACTAAGGGGCCTAAAGTGTGCCAAGAAAACATCCCCCACACCATTACACCACCACCACCAGCCTGCACAGTGGTAACAAGGCATGATGGATCCATGTTCTCATTCTGTTTATGCCAAATTCTGACTCTACCATCTGAATGTCTCAACAGAAATCGAGACTCATCAGACCAGGCAACATTTTTCCAGTCTTCAACTGTCCAATTTTGGTAAACTTGTGCAAATGGTCGCTCTTTTTCCTATTTGTAGTGGAGATGAGTGGTACCCGGTGGGGTCTTCTGCTGTTGTAGCCCATCCGCCTCAAGGTTGTGCGTGTTGTGGCTTCACAAATGCTTTGCTGCATACCTCGGTTGTAACGAGTGGTTATTTCAGTCAAAGTTGCTCTTCTATCAGCTTGAATGAGTCGATCCATTCTGCTCTGACCTCTAGCATCAACAAGGCATTTTCTCCCACAGGACTGGATACTGGATGTTTTTCCTTTTCACACCATTCTTTGTAAACCCTAGAAATGGTTGTGTGTGAAAATCCCAGTAACTGAGCAGATTGTGAAATTCTCAGACCGGCCCGTCTGGCACCAACAACCATGCCACGCTCAAAATTGCTTAAATCCCCTTTCTTTCCCATTCTGACATTCAGTTTGGAGTTCAGGAGATTGTCTTGACCAGGACCACACCCCTAAATGCATTGAAGCAACTGCCAGGTGATTGGTTGATTAGATAATTGCATTAATGAGAAATTGAACAGAAGTTCCTAATAATCCTTTAGGTGAGTGTATAAGAGGGCGTCATACTATAACATTATCCTGTACGTTTCAGAACTGAAACCTTCCTTGTTAGTCCAAAAACTACGGTGGCCCAGTAGTGCACAAGACAACGTAAATGCTTCCGACCACTAGGGGGCTCTCTGAGTGCGGTAAAGTTAGTTTTCCTTCCCATTGTTCTATAGATTCACCAGTCTTACAAATATATAAACACTACGATCAGTTTTAAGTGTGCAATTGTATATCGACATGAAATATCAATTCAAAATCACCTACGTGCATTATAGCTGCATATTTATTCTCGAGAATGCTTTTACCTGCTACCATGACGCCTAAGGAAATGTCTGCCAATTCCACCAAGTGATGGAAACGAGAAATTTGTATGAATTAAAATGACCTTGTTTTTTTTTTTTAAATGTTCAAATTCCAATGTTGTGTTGTGCACTACTACGATTTACCAATACAATCAAGCTGTGGAATTTGAACATGTCTGTTTTTAAATGATACAAGTAATTTAAATTAATACAAAATACACATTTCAACCACTTGGCGGAATTAGCACACGTTCCCTTAGGCGCCATGCACCGTGGTAGCAGGTAAACGCAATCTCGAGCATAAATATGCAGCTATTAATGCACGTAGGTGATTTTGAATTGATATTTCATGTCGATAAACAATGGTTACATACTGTTAAAACTAATTGTGGTATTGATATCTTTGTAAGATTGCCAACTAGAACAGTGGCACCGCGCTCAGAGAGCCCCCTAGTGGTCAGATTTCTTTGTGTTGTGGCTTGATTCCATTGTTTTGTTAACTTATGTTTGCTTTTTATATTGCGTTGTGCATTACTCCTGGGCCACCATAAAAAAACAGCTTTTATTGTAACCAAGCTCAGAGAACAACTCATTGTGGAATGTGTCTATAATAGATGGTGAAAGACCGCCTCTGCAGAAGAAGATCAACGCCTACTTCATCATCATAACTTTGGCCCCGCCCACTGGAGTGTTAGTGAGATGACGAGGAGAGAAGAGCGACTAAAAATACCATTACCTTCCAACGGATCCTAATGCTAAGAACGTGCTCGTGCTAGAAATATTTGTTAGTGTGCAGAAATCGAGTTACAACGACAAGATCTGAATATAATGCCATAATCAACACTTTTCACGATTAGTTAACCTTGAGAGCTGTAATAGTAAAAACATGCTCAAAGTTTTCAAGACAGTTCCACATGTAATACTCATTTCATATGCAAAGATTATTAGCCTCAGTGGGAAGCCTCACAGCAGCCAATCACAGCAGTGGGCGTTTCCACTGAAGTCTCAAAGCAGCCAATCACAGCAGTGGGCGTTTCCACTGAAGTCTCAAAGCAGCCAATCACAGCAGTGGGCGTTTCCACTGAAGTCTCACAGCAGCCAATCACAGCAGTGGGCGTTTCCACTGAAGTCTCAAAGCAGCCAATCACAGCAGTGGGCGTTTCCACTGAAGTCTCAAAGCAGCCAATCACAGCAGTGGGCGTTTCCACTGAAGTCTCAAAGCAGCCAATCACAGCAGTGGGCGTTTCCACTGAAGTCTCAAAGCAGCCAATCACAGCAGTGGGCGTTTCCACTGAAGTCTCACAGCAGCCAATCACAGCAGTGGGCGTTTCCACTGAAGTCTCACAGCAGACACGCCCCTTCAAACAGAGCATTCAGATAAGGAAAAATGCTTTTTATTTCTAAATGATAACCATTTTTGATGTAAAGTATAGTTCATGACCCCTTTACGGGCGTATATTGTTTTACATAAGTGTACTGTTTGTACGCAGGTAAAGTAGATTCTACTAAATATACAACTTTTGTCCTCATGAACAACCTGTTTTAGATCACAAACGGCATTCAGATCAGCTGAGCTCAGAAATCTGACTCAGACCTTCTAGAATGTGGACTCTGTTGTGTTTGAGTCAGTGGTTTGTTGAGTTCCTGTTGTGTTTTGGGTCACTGATTCAGCATTAGATCACAGAGGCACTCGAGGCATCTCGCTCGGCGCAGCAAACATCAGATTTAGTGCTGATACTTCACAGTCTGCTGTATGTGAGTGTAATGCGGTACACAAAGAAGGCAAGCAAGCATTTACAAGACATTCTACATTACGTGCCATTTCTTTGTAATTAGTTTACAAGCAATTTCTGAGTAAAAACTGTTCTACACCAAATTTCATGTGCTTCAATGCTAAAAAACCCCAATCCCTAAGCATGACACCTCAGAATGTAATGCACAACAGGTTTTCATCTCTAAACGCTCTCGGATTAAGTGTCTTTGCTTCAAACAGCTCACTGGTTCAGAAAGAAGTGAAAAGCAACTATAATGCGCTTAACAAACACTGGAAGGACTTCACAGCAATTAAAGATAATTAATCAACACGCTGTCGGTCAGCCAATCAGAATCAAGAGCTCAGGCACTGGTTTCATGCATGGCACGACTTTCAATGAACTCCAAAAGATTACAAAAAGTCCAAGTTTGAGGTCGATGAAGACAGCAGAGACTGGACACATGACCGTTAACTACATGTGACATGCTAAATGTTATTAAATGCAATAAGTGCAGTACTCGCATGCACAGAAAGCCGCCTCTCAGATGGCATAAGATCCTGTATTCGGTTCTCTTACGCAGCTTATATGGTCAAATACACACCAAAATGAAGTGAAAGTGCCCATTTTGGAGCATAAACATAAATACATTCAGGTATGTCTTAAAGAGATCATGAACTGGCTTTTTATTTTTTATACTATTGTCTGAGGTCAACTAATGACGTTTGGTTTTTTACATTCAGAAGCATCATAATGAATCAGTAATAGGGTATTTTCTACACTGTTTTGAGGCTCTCTCCTGAACGCTGGTTTTGATGGCGTGCCGCACTGGAGACTTGGAAGTAAACGCCCACGGCTGTGATTGGATAAGATTTGCATATTTAATGAGCTTCCCCTGTCAGTTCAGTTCACATTATGGAGGGCAACCGGAATGATTCTCTCCATCACAGGGCTCGTAACCGTCTTTATCAAACAAACACAATGATTTATTTCTCATCCACCCGAGATTGATTGGAATATTATTTCTGTATTACATGGCCCACCCGATCGGATGATAAGCACGAACCGCACACACAAACACACACACATACACGTGCGCGCGCTCAGATCAAGAAAGGAATATTATTTCACTATTTGAGATTCATAGGCCTGCCGACCATTACATATAAAAAAGACGTTTTACTCACATAAGTTTGTTGCACTATTCCTGTCGAATCCAATACAGAAGCACAACACCGTGTCTTCAAATCCAGCACCTGAGACTCGTGTACAAACGATCCCGCAGTGAAATGAAGCGAACACACGTACATGTCTCCCCCCCCAAAATAAAGTTCAACCACTCATTCCTGATAGTAGCATCCAAAGCTTATGCAGCGACTGTGTTCTTCCACAACCTGGCACAGAACGATATATTACTGTGATCACTGCTCTGTAAACCTGTGGCGTCTCGACTCTGTGGGCGGGGCTTCAGAAGCACTCATGCATATTCATCAGCTGAGTTGCGTTTCTTCTTCCCATGACGTCATTGGATTCCAGCTCTCGTTTACTGGGCCCGGTGTCTATAAAAGCTTTTCTTTGACTAACAAGGACGTTTTCAGCTCTGAAACTTACAGAATATTCTTATATTATGAGGACCTTTGATTTATCAAAGGCTCAAGGGAAAGTTGGTTTCTCAATTCATCACCCCTTTAATGTTAATCAAACAACAAAACACAGAGTAAATCACTCACTGATCTTGACTGAATAACTTTTGTAGCTTTAATAAGAGTCTGTATATATTTAATTCATAAAGTGAAAACTAAGGGCCCAATCGGCAGGCGCGACGCGACTGTGTTTTGCTAGTTTCAGCCGAAAGCAGTTCTCATGTTCACATCTACGTTGTTTAAATATCAAATGCACTGGCACATCTGTTCACCCATGGGCGTCTGGTCTGAACACCAGGTGTGTGTGTGTGTGTGTGTGTGTGTGTGTGTGTGTGTGTGTGTGTGTCTGAACACCAGGTGTGTGTAAATGGTAAATGGACTGGATTTATATAGCGCTTTTAACAGACCAATGGCCATCCAAAGCGCTTTACATATTGCCTCACATTCACCCATTCACCCATTCACTCTCTCATTCACACACTCATTCATACACCGACGGCGGTGTCAGCCATGCAAGGCACCATCCAGCTCGTCGGGAGCAGCTGGGGTTAGGTGTCTTGCTCATGGACACCTCGACACTTGGTCAGGTGGAACCGGGGATAGAACCACCAACCTTCCGGTTTGCAGACAATCTACATGAACCACTGAGCCACTGCTCTGTGTGTGTGTGTGTGTGTGTGTGTGTGTGTGTGTGTGTGTGTGTGTGTGTGTGTGTGTGTGTGTGTGTGTGTGTGTGTGTGTGTGTGTGTGTGTGTGTGTGTGTGTGTGTGTGTGTGTGTGTGTACACAAAGTGTGTGTGTGTCTGAACACCAGGTGTGTGTGTGTGTGTGTGTGTGTGTCTGAACACCAGGTGTGTGTGTGTGTGTGTGTGTCTGAACACCAGGTGTGTGTGTGTGTGTGTCTGAACACCAGTGTGTGTGTGTGTGTGTGTGTCTGAACACCAGGTGTGTGTGTGTCTGAACACCAGGTGTGTGTGTGTGTGTGTGTGTGTCTGAACACCAGTGTGTGTGTGTGTGTGTGTGGTGTGTGTGTGTGTGTGTCTGAACACCAGGTGTGTGTGTGTCTGAACACCAGGTGTGTGTGTGTCTGAACACCAGGTGTGTGTGTGTGTGTGTGTGTGTGTGTGTGTGTGTGTGTGGTGTGTGTGGTGTGTGTGTGTGTGTGTCTGAACACCAGGTGTGTTCAGGAGCATTGTTGGAGCGTTGGTATTGTGAGGAACTGAAAACCACTGACCAACACACACCTGCTCTGAAGTCAATAGTGCAGTATTTATGAGTTATTTAAAGGGTGTGTTAGTAATATGACATGCACAACACGCTTATCACACACACACACACACACACACACACACACACACACACACACACACACACACACACACACACACACACACACACACACACACACACACACACACACACACACACACACACATTTTTAAATATTAAAAATAAAGGATTCCTCTCTGGAGAAGCGTTCAGTCTCTCCTCATGTAAACAGTGAATCACGAGCACAACTGGCTTTTAAAGGAAAGGGAGATGAGACTCTGATTGGTTTATTGGACGTTACGCCCAAAACACACCCATGACTCATTAAGAGATGAGGGAGTATTTTTCCGTCGTTAAACTAGCAGAAGTGGATTTAGACACGCCTCAGTGCACCTGCGCCGTGAGCTTCAGACCATGAGCTCAGATCAGTAAAACAGGGCCCTAGGCAGTGTTTTATTTTTACATTTGATTATTCAATTTCTGTTGATAATTAAACCTAATGTAGGCCATCCTGAACCCCTAATGCCTTTCTAAATAAATCAATAGCATCATATAACGAGTGACTAGAAACAAGAACGTCCAGAGATGAATCCTCACAGCGCTTGAGAGCGTGTGCGTGTCTGTGAAAACTAAGACAAGCAGGGGAGATGAAGAGAAAGTGATTCTGCAGGGTTAGAAGCATCTGGAAGAGATGACTGGGGTCTCTCGCATCAACCACAGGAGAGAGAAAGAAAGAGAGAGAGAGACGGAGGGGAAGCACGGCATTCCGGAAGGACGGCTGCCATTAGCATTCCAGCTCCATGAGCTCAGGCCTCCGTCTCCCACCTAACCACCAAATATCACGCAAGCTCAATTAAGTAAATAAACAACTGCTGCATCTTCAATAAACTAAACAAAAGCGGAGAGAAAAAAAGAGAGGCATCACTTTACACATACAAACTTTCCGAAGCGCTCTCTGGACGGGAACGCCGCTGAATCCAGGCCCTGGAGGAGACCGAATGTCCCAGATTTCCAGCGGGTCGTGACACAAAAATGGGTCACGGGTCTGAATGTACACCAGCGTTTAAAAGTGACTTCAGCACGGACGCATTCAACTGATCCAAAGTGACAGTTGAGACATTTAGAACGTTACAAAAGATTCTATTTTAAATCACTGCTGTTCTTTTTAGAACTTTCACAGATCAAAGAATACAGAAAGGAACAAATGTATCACGGTTTCCACAAATCAGCATATCAGAATGATCTCTGGAGGATACTGATGCTGAAAGAGCACAGGAATAAATGACACGTTACTATATATTCACATAGAGAACACTGGACTAATACTTTTTTACTGTATTTTTGATCAAAGCAGAAGAGACTTCTTTCACAAATATTACTGACCTTTTGAACAGTAGTGTATTATATTTCAAACTATTGTTTACTTTGTATTCCTTGAACGTATATATGGTTCCTGGAGCAAAACCAGTTGAGACAATGACATCAGAATGACAGTATTCATGATTAACACACATGAACGCCATCATATGTTGTAGTAATCAGTGGGAAACTGGGTTTTCTGGATTGATGAATGGTGACAGAATAACTGTGGTAAAATTTTCTATGCACTTCATACATTTTTAAAAAGTTTGCCATGAAATGCTCAAGGCCACACAAGAACAGTTACTTTACATACTAATACAGTATTTATTTATATTTTGTATATAATAAAAAGCACGGGTTACACTAATTCTCCTCATTTGCTCTTGATTTAGCAGTAAGTGAAAAGAGCCCAAGCGCTCATGTTTGTCTGACCAAAATCACTCGACGACAACACATAATTACACCTTCCAAGCTCAAGCCCGGGGCTTCCCAGCATGCAGTGTTTGTTTGTGGTTCATGAATCAGGGAAGGATACTGCGGTGTGTCGACGACATGCTGAGACCCGTACGACACGATGGGACCAAACCGCAGCGTAAACACCACAGGTGACATCATCGCTCGTCTCGCCGTGACGTCTTCACTCTCGACCAATGTCTCACAGATGCAGCTGTTAAATAATGTGCATGGAATTTGACTGGTTTCTTTCCAATACTGACGTTCTGTCTATTAAAAATTAGATTTTTTTTAAAATACCATTACTAAAAAAATTAATGGAGTACATTTCATAAAGTGTTATTTTAGTATCATTGTGATATTACACTCCAAAAAAATGCTGGGTAAAAAACAACCCAAGTTGGGTTGAAAATGGACTAACCCAGCAATTGGGTTGTTTTAACAACCCAATCGCGCGCCCTGGGTTAAAACAACCCAATCGCGCGCCCTGGGTTAAAACAACCCAATCGCGCGCCCTGGGTTAAAACAACCCAATCGCGCGCCCTGGGTTAAAACAACCCAATCGCGCGCCCTGGGTTAAAACAACCCAATCGCGCTTCTGGTTAAAACAACCCAATCGCGCTCTGGGTTAAAACAACCCAATCGCGCGCCCTGGGTTAAAACAACCCAATCGCGCGCCCTGGGTTAAAACAACCCAATCGCGCGCCCTGGGTTAAAACAACCCAATCGCGCGCCCTGGGTTAAAACAACCCAATCGCGCGCTTCTGGGTTAAAACAACCCAATCGCGCTCTGGGTTAAAACAACCTTAACCCTGGTTCGCGCCCAATCGCCTGGGTTAAAACAACCCAATCGCGCGCCCTGGGTTAAAACAACCCAATCGCGCGCCCTGGGTTAAAACAACCCAATCGCGCGCCCTGGGTTAAAACAACCCATTCGCATGCCCTGGGTTAAAACAACCCAATCGCGCGCCCTGGGTTAAAACAACTCAATCGCGCGCCCTGGGTTACAACAAAGCGCGTTGTAGTCCTTAAAAAGAGATTTCTATAAAATAAAATATCTCCCTTTGCTTTGAGCTCTGAGTGTCGTAACTTTGCAGATGTTGTTTCTGCTCAAACAGCAACACTACACACTCAAGTCAACAAGTCAAATCATAATCAACCACGCCTTTAAAGGTGCAGTGTGTAGTATTTATGCAGGATCTACAGACAGAAATGCAATATAATAGAGATAACTGTGTTTTCAGTGGTGTATAATGAACCGTTATGTTTATAATGAGCCGTCTATCTACACACACCGCGGGTTTCTTTACAGTGAAGTCGCCATTTTGCGTCGCCATGTTTCTACGGTAGCCCTAAAGGGACAAACTTCTCTAGAGAGCGCTAGCTACTCTCTGCTGTCTCAGACGACCACATCTTTGTCCTGTGTCAGCCACCGTAGCCTCTCTATGTGCTTCGAAAGGCAGGGGTGAGCGGGTGCAATTCCCAACCTCACCACTAGATAAAATTTACACACTGCACCTTTAAGATATTTTAGATTAGATCGTTACCATTTTGTCTATTTAAACAGGGAAAATCTAAGATGACATCAGTAAATGATGGAGTGCCGCAAGGCTCTGTGTTAGACCCTTTTTTATTCTCAATATACATGCTGGTGTTGGTAATATTATTAGTAAAAACATTAGTTTCCACTGTTATGCCGATGACACTCAGTTATATATTTCATGCATCACGACCAGATGAAATCTTTAAATTATCCAAGCTGACAGAGTGTGTTAAAGATATCAATTATTGGATGAGCTGTAATTTTCTCCTATTAAATTCAGATAAGACAGGAACATCGCTAAGCTACGCTACATGCTATCTGTTTCTAATGCAGAAAACGTACTAGCTGGTTGTCCGGCATCATCAATAAACAAGCTACAGTTAGTCCACAATTCTTACCAGGTCAAGAAAATATGATCATATAACACAAGTTTTATCACCACTAATAAATCGGCCACAGGTTTCACCTCTGAAACTACAGCACGCCACAGAATCGTATGCCAGCTGAATGTGATGAACTGAACGTCTTTAGACAGACAGCGCTCACACTCATTCTGTGTCTGGCAGACGTCCCCACAGACAGATAAACACACACTTCAGAGTGATGGCTATAGATAACGGGAGGATGCTGAGAAGAAACCTCGCTCAGATCTCTGGACGCATGGCTATTCTCAAGCGCGTTCAGGTGCGAGTGCTGAAAACCCCGAGCGATAGAGGGGGACGTCACTCATCCTGGGCCGTTTCTGTCATCAGGAGCCGTCAGCTTGATAAATGTGTGTCAGACGCTTATTTAGAGATCACTGTGAGACTCAAAACACCATCAAATCAAGACCTACAGAGAGACAGAGACATGAAGAACAGATCAAATGAGAAGACAGATAATAGCTCAGGCTGAACGGAGAAACTATTTGAATCACCAGACAGATATAAAGGTGTGTGTTTCTCAACTCGAGTGTCTCAAACGCTGCTATCACTTTCCCCATATTTACCTGTTACAGACAAAAGCTGTTTATGACCTCATGAAATACAAAATAAGATATAGTATAAATAAAAAATTAAATGAATTATTGCATAAAGACATAAATTAATAAATAACTTTTTAAGTTCAAAAGTGATAAACATTTTTGGAAAAATAAATATTAATAAAATACAAAAAACAATTATGTGCTACAAAAATAACTGGCAGACACTGTAAACTAAAATATATAAATAGACAAAATATAGTATGTATATATATATATAGTAAATAAAGAGTAAATAAAAAATAAATATTACAGGACTGTTTAAGCACTGTTAAAGTTATGGGAACAGAAATAGTAAAGAAAATGCACAAAAGAATATCCAAGTATTGTAAAATAAAATAAAAAATAAATAAAATATGGAATAAATGAAAAACATAGTATAAATAAATAAATAAATCATTAAATAAATATAGTAATATAGTATAGCAGTAGTATGGTTAAATAAAATATAGTATATAAAAAAATAAGTACAATAAATATTGCATGACTATATAAGCAAATTTGTAAGTTAAAAGTAGATTAAAACAATTTGATAGATATTTTTTTTTTTTTTAACGTGGAAAAAGAAATGGTAAATAAAATAACTCCTAAGTATTGTAAAATATAATATAATATAATAAAAATAAAATATATATAAAATTTAAATAAATAAATAAAATAATAAATAAATATTGCCTGACTTTTTCAGTGAATTAAACTTTTTTTTTAAGGTGATTAAAAATTGAGGATAAAGAAATACTAAAAACAATATTGTAAAACAAAATATATAATATAAATAAAATATAAAATAAATAAAATAGTATAAACTAATTAATTTATAATTAAAATAAAAAATTATATATATAACAGTATAAACAAATAAAATATAGCATACAAATATGAATAAGGAAATAAATATTGAAGGACTATTTAAGTGAATTTCAAATTATTATTTAAAATCATGGAAAAGAAATGGTGAATAAAATAATACGAAATATTTTCCAAGTCTTGTGTGACTTTAGGGCAACTTCCTGTTCACCTCAGCCAGAACACCTGGACACACAATACAGCTCAACGTCTGAAGCGAATAAAGCCGGCTGACCACATTAAGGGTGTTGTTGAACACGACATGGAGCTTTTATGCTTGCATAAAATGGAAAGACAACAGCGTTTAAAACCGGCTTTTACAAGCAGCAAATGCGTTACGGTCAACCCCAGTACTCAAAAGAGAAATAAACATGACAGCATTTAACTAACAGTAACTGAGCTGAAAGAGTTCAGCCTCTAGAGCTGCGATAACTCCAAATCATGCCAATGTTCAAGTGCAGAAACACCAGCCAACAGCTACACAACACACATGCTTTCAAATATTCACTATATGATATATAATCACAGTTCAAAGCCTCATTATCTGAGCATTACACCGTCAGAGGCATTCAGTGAGGAATGTAACACACACCCAGTATTACCCATTAAACAACGTGTTGCATGTACAGTAAAGCTGGCACTGGAATGAGAAACGCCATCGGATCTCATTAATGCACAACGCACGATCCACGAGGAATGCACAGAGCAAATATTGCTTTAAAACTCGCAAACAAAATCCAAACAAAAATTCCTTGATTTAATAAGTCACATCATGCTGTGCCAGGAGAAATGAGGACGTAAACCGACTAGTACGCACACTGCATAAACACACACACAGATATTTGATAGTAAACTGACAATAAGAATGATATCATTGTTCTTATATAGAGTTGATAATGATGCTTAAATATGCACTAAATACATGCATACCGTCACATATATACATACATATATATTAGGGCGGGACTTTAACGCGTTAATTAAGATTAATTAACTACGGGACTTTAACGCGTTAATTAAGATTAATTACGCAAAAAATAAATAACATAATTTTAACCACACTTATTTTTGCACCGCGGAACGTTTTTCAATGAATGAGTTTCGACGGACCGATTATACTGGCGCACCAATTTGCGTATCACCGTATTTGTTTCGGCGCTCATGTTAACAGATGAGTGCATTCTCACCGGCAGAGGCAGCGCCGCGGCGCGTAGCAGGAGCAGAGCAGAAGCAGCAGTGCCGCGATCGTTTCGGCGCGGGTCTATTTTTGACGCGCTGCTCACGCTGAATTAAAGCCACAGGGCATTGTTCTGATCAAAACTGACCTGATTAACATGCAAAATAACAAATTTCACCTTGAAATCATGTAGTGAAGTGTTCCGTGTGTTTCACAAACACCATATGACAACCGGCGCTGTGATTTTTTTAAATAAAATACTCGAAAACACATCACTGCCAGAATTATATGCTCAAACTTCAAAGGCCTGTTTAAATGATTAAAACTAGAGGCTTATTTTAACTTTAAGGTTACTTTTATCACGTAAACTACCTTTATACAGCATGTTATAAGCATGTGTGTTTGGGACAGAGGGGAACACAGTCGCATTTGCAGCAGATATATGCCGACCATCATAAATCAAAGCACGAGACAGACAGGGGTTGGAGGAGAACACTGGGAAAGTGACAGAATGGATGATATTCGTCTGTATTTGCAATATACGAGCCGCGGCTCAGCTGCACGAGACAAACGCTGCCAGTGTGAAAGGACAACGGACGCGCGCGGCTCCCGCTCTCCATACGCACCGCTTCTGCCCTGCCAACGTACTGCTTTTACTTAAAAAAACATAGTTTACAGAGGGTCTACCGATCTATAGGCTACCTGAATTTCTGAAATGTACTGTATTTCTAAATATGCTATTGCTACACTTAATGGCAAACATTGCACTGGTTGAAATAAATAAACTGAAATAAATAAACAATATTTTGTTGATTAAGCTTATGTATACAGTCATTATTCAATGGTATACTAAAAATCCATGTGAAAAAAAAAATACTTCTCATTGTTCTCAGGTCAAATATTTATATGCAATTAAAATGCGATTAATTTCGATTAATTAATTAAAAAGCCTCTAATTAATTAGATTAATTTTTTTAATCGAGTCCTGCCCTAATATATATATATATATATATATACATATATATATATATATATAGATAGATAGGCCATCCACGTGATGTAAAAGAACACGTGATTCCTGTATATATGTATATATACACATACATACATATACACACGATCAGGCAAAACATAATGATTAATATTGTGTTGGTCCCTGACCCGTCGAGGCATGGACTCCACTAGACCCCTGAAGGTGTGCTGTGGTATCTGGCACCAAGATGTTAGCAGCAGATCCTTTAAGTCCTGTAAGTTGCGAGGTGGGGCCTCCATGGATCGGACTTGTTTGTTCAGCACATCCCACAGATGCTCGATTGGATTGAGATCTGGGAATTTGGAGGCCAAGTCAACACCTCAAACTCATTGTGCTCCTCAAACCATTCCTGAAGCATTTGTGCTTTGTGTCAGGAGCATTATCCTGCTGGAAGAGCCACAGCCACCAGGGAATACCGTTTCCATGAAAGGCTGTACATGGTCTCAGCAATGCTTAGGTAGGTGGACGCGTGTCAAAGGAACATCCACATGGATGGCAGGACCCAAGGTTTCCCAGCAGAACATTGCCCAAAGCATCACCTCCGCCGGCTCGCCTTCTTCCCATAGTGCATCCTGGGGCCATGTGTTCCCAGGTAAGCCACACACGCTCCCGGCCATCCACGTGATGTAAAAGAACACGTGATCATCAGACCAGGCCACCTTCTTCCATTGCTCCGTGGTCCAGTTCTGATGCTCACTTGGTGCTGTTGGCGGGGTCAGGGGTCAGCATGGGCTCCCTGACTGGTCAGCGGCTGTGCCGCCCCATACGCAACAAACTGCGATGCTCTGTGTATTCTGACCCCTTTCTATCAGAACCAGCATTAACTTCTTGAGCAGTTTGAGCTCCAGTAGCTTGTCTGTTTGATCGGACCACACGGACCAGCCTTCGCTCCCCACGTGCATCAATGAGCCTGGGCCGCCCATGACCCTGTGGCCGGTTCTCCACTGCTCCTTCCTTGGAGCACTTTTGATAGATCCTGACCACTGTAGACCGGGAACATCCCACAAGAGCTGCAGTTTTAGAGATTTTAAATACACTTATATTGCATTCAATAACAAAACGTAGCACTCTAAATCAGTCTAATTCAAAATGTGTTGTTATATGCTTTGCAAATCAGTCACATATGCTGC
Organism: Gobiocypris rarus; assembly: GCA_023029165.1. Classification (NCBI taxonomy): domain Eukaryota; kingdom Metazoa; phylum Chordata; class Actinopteri; order Cypriniformes; family Gobionidae; genus Gobiocypris; species Gobiocypris rarus. Next base: position 39,335,338 of record CM040925.1, on the reverse strand, counting down.
CTATAAAGACACAACAGAAACAGCTTCAGGTCTACGAGTGTTGAGCAGGGGATATTTCATCAGAATTGCTTTTGAGCTTTTGAGATGAACAGAAATAATTAGACGAAAGCCACCAAAAGAGCTCTTACAGGAAGCATTTCCCCAAAACATGAGGGTACAAGAACATGTCTGTACAAAACACAACTGCAGAAACCAGAGTCTGGATCCAACTCAACAATCTCTGCCTCTCAACAATAAGGCCAAAGCAATCAAGCAAACTCCAGGAAGATTGTGAAAGTTTGGTGTGGCTGTTTGGCCTCGGACAGCGACAGCCGTCTTGATGATCTGTTTGCATGAAAGCGTTTCTCGTCGGAGAGGAATAAGAGCTGTTGAAATTCACAGTTCCAGCACTGGATAAACGTTATGATGAAGAGCTGATGTTTGGTTTATGTGAATGATCGCATGTGTGGAGGAAGACCTGTTTCTTTGAAGCAGATGAATGAAGGGCGGCCCTTTGTTTATTGGACGTGTTTGAAAGGAGTCTGACGGAAAGCAAGCATGGAGAAAACCCAGCTATTGACAAAACTGCCATCCATCTGGGATCCCAGCAGGCAGAAGGAACATTTGATGATCTTTTTATGTTGTTTGGAAGGAAAAAAAACACTGTTTAATGCAATGAAGAAACAAAATATAACTTTAGGAAGCAAGCATGAATATTTCTATAACTCATCCGACCTGAAATATAACTTGTTTAAGGCCGTTGTACGGTACATCAAAGCTGGTCTGTCCCAGTAAGTGTAATATACTGTTGTCTGGTGGTCGGAATCTGTGACGTTTGGAAATAACCTAGATAGGATTTACGCAAGCAGACAGGGTGGACAGGTTTTTATCTGTCTGCTGGGAAACCGGCTGCTAATGAGGAACAACTACTTACTTGAGTTTCTGAGGATCTTAGTATTAAATATTTCAAAAGATATTAGCCCTGTATGGCATATGTTGTAATAATGGAAAAATCTATCCAATTGAAGATGACATTAAATAGCTCAAAAAAATAAAAATAATAAATATATAAATATATATATATAATAAGAAGGCTCTGTAAGAAGCATATCAAGGTTCTGGCGTGGCCTAGCCAGTCTCCAGACCTAAACCCAATAGAGAATCTTTGGAGGAGCTCAAACTCCGTGTTTTCAGCGACAGGCCAGAAACCTGACTGATCTAGAGAAGATCTGTGTGGAGGAGTGGGCCAGAATCCCTCCTGCAGTGTGTGCAAACCTGCTGAAAAACTACAGGAAACCTTTGACCTCTCTAATTGCAAACAAAGGCTACTGTACCAAATTTTAACATTGATTTTCTCAGGTGTTCAAATACTTATTTGCAGCTGTATCATAAAAATAAATAGTTTAAAAAATCATACATTGTGATTTCTGGATTTTTGTTTTTAGATTATGTCTCTCACAGTGGACATGCACCTACGATGACAATTTCAGACCCCTCCATGATTTCCACGTGGGAGAACTTGCAAAATAGCAGGGTGTTCAAATACTTATTTTCCTCACTTTATATATATATATATACACACACACACACATTTTAAATGTAAATAAATACACAAAATAAATAAATAAATAAAAAGGGGGATGGTGGATGGATGATGGATGGAGGGATGTAAGGATGGATGAATGGAGGTGACAACGGATGATGGATAGATGGATAAATGATGGATGGATGGTGGGGTGAATGGATGGATGGAATAATGCATGGATGGATTGTTGGAAGGATGGATGCATGGATGGAAGGATGCATGGAGGGATGGATGGATGGATGCATGGATGAGAGATGGATGAATGGATGCATGGAGGGATGGTGGATGGATGCATGGAGGGATGGATGCATGGATGGATGGATGGATGCATGGATGAGAGATGGATGAATGGATGCATGGAGGGATGGATGGATGCATGGAGGGATGGATGCATGCATGGAGGGATGGATGCATGGAGGGATGGTGGACGGATGCATGGAGGGATGGATGCATGGAGGGATGGTGGATGGATGCATGGAGGGATGGATGCATGGAGGGGTGGTGGATGGACGGAGGGATGCATCGATATATCTATAAAGTTGCATTTTTTCACAAAATGCACAAGTGCAATTCCATTGTACTGCAGCGCTGTCATATGGCAACATTCATATTTTCTAAATTTTCTATGTTATGATAAAGCGTGTCTGTTAACATCTAATATACTAATATCAAAGATGTAGGAAACGGCCCTTCATTTCCAATTTTACATCAGGTACTTTTTTCTGAAAATAATACAGGGTTATAGGTTGAGAAATCATTGCTATGTTAACAAAATATCCCAAAGCACACCTGTATATTTTGATAGAAAACAAGGGTTATATATTACCAATTTCAGATTTACCTGCCAATAAAAGCCATGTAAGTTAAAACAATGTCATTTTACACGTCGGTCAGATTTTTTTTTACACGACTCTTTGTCAGAATAATGTGCTTTATAGTCATCATTTAGACCGTCGAACCTCCTAGTACAGAAATCTCTTCATCTCAGGCCTTCACTGAATAAACTACGATTCTCCTAGAAAAACAACAACAATAAGTCTTGCCTCAACTTGACTGGAAATCAAGAGATGAGAAGCGTGTTGCATTCAGGCCTGGATGTGTGAATGGTCATGGGAATGCAAGCGGGAATTGCTACATGCAATGTATATGTACAGGAATCCGCCTGTACGTACACGTCCGAGAGCCCGCTGTCATCACAACGCAGTGCCGCTTTAGTAAAACCAACAGGAAACCAATGACAATGACATGGAGATTAGTAATCTGTGAAGCCACTATATCACGAGTAAGTGACAGAAACGAACGGTGCCCTTCCCAGCTTTCCCAGGAACGAGATGAAGAGTCCCACACGCCGCCCTGGTGAACTTCCTCTGAAGCTCTAAAGTTACATTGTCAGGTGTGACATCAGCGCAGACCAAACAAACGGCGAGGTTTAGTTGAGAGGAGGGTGGAGACACGGCTCTATCTGCACCTGAGCGACGTCAGTCTTATCCAGCTCAATCTCTGGACTTTACCACTTGGGATCTACGACGGACTCTGTACAGTAGAAGATCTTAAAATCAAGACTACACTACAAACATCTTTGAAGTAAAGAGCTCTAGTGTTACGGTAAGAGGAATTACTCATCGTCACTTCCACTATTTCATTTCCACCATCATTATATGCCATTGATTTGATATAAAACTGGCAAGTTTACACACGACTGTACTCTTCATATTCAATATGATATTAATATCAATAAACGTGATGATTAATTAGGGTTTTTGAGGCTGGATATCCACCAGAACTTAGAGAATTGCTCTGTGCAACCTGTTTTATAGCCTAACAAGTCCTGTCATGTTAACAGAAACTCCTCTAACGTTTGCTGGCTTCAGACGCTCAGACGTGGGTGTGAATACCTGCACACCTTTCCAGGTATGTCGCAAACAATAAAACATCCTTGTAAATGTTTTAAACACTGGCCAGGACAATTGATTTGATGTTTACTGATTCTGAGTGGTTGGATGTTTAAATAAAAAGGAAAATGTTGCCGTGTTACCCAAAATTAACATTCTCTTATAAATGATCACTTTCCCCCTTTAATTAAATCAATGTTTATCCAATCAATTGATGTATTTATACACTTGGAAGTTCTAGTAAAAACTGAGTGAATTATTATCATGTTCTTCCCAAAAGCATAACAAAAGATTTTCTTGATTTTTGCATAAACTGTTAAATTTTGTCTGAAAAGAAGAAATACAGATAATAATAGTGATATATGTGCATAAATGCAATTGAATCACAATAAGTGCTTCCATACACCAGGCATTACATTATGAGCACTGACAGTTGACGTGAATAACACTGATGATCTCTTCATCACCTGTTAGTGGGTGGGATATATTAGGCAGCAAGTGAACATTTTGTCCTCAGAGTTGATGTGTTAGAAGCAGGAAAAATGGGCAAGCATAAGAATTTGAGCGAGTTTGACAAGGGCCAGATTGTGATGGCTAGACGACTTGGTCAAAGCATCTCCAAAACTGCAGCTCTTGTGGGGTGTTCCCGGTCTGCAGGGGTCAGGATCTATCAAAAGTGCTCCAAGGAAGGAACAGTGGAGAACCGGCCACAGGGTCATGGGCGGCCCAGGCTCATTGATGCACGTGTGGAGCGAAGGCTGGCCCGTGTGGTCCGATCAAACAGACGCGAGCTACTGGAGCTCAAACTGCTCAAGAAGTTAATGCTGGTTCTGATAGAAAGGTGTCAGAAATACACAGAGCATCGCAGTTTGTTATGCGTATGGGGCGGCATAGCCGCTGACCAGTCAGGGTGCCCACGCTGACCCCTGACCCCGCCGCACCAACAGTGGCACGTGAGCATCAGAACTGGACCACGGAGCAATGGAAGAAGGTGGCCTGGTCTGAGGAATCACGTGGTCTTTTACATCACGTGGATGGCCGGGTGCGTGTGCGTGGCTTACCTGGGGAACACATGGCCCCAGGATGCACTATGGGAAGAAGGCGAGCCGGGCGGAGGTGATGCTTTGGGCAATGTTCTGCTGGGAAACCTTGGGTCCTGCCATCCATGTGGATGTTCCTTTGACACGTCCCACCTACCTAAGCATTGCTGAGACCATGTACAGCCTTTCATGGAAACGGTATTCCCTGGTGGCTGTGGCTCTTCCAGCAGGATAATGCTCCTGACACAAAGCACAAATGCTTCAGGAATGGTTTGAGGAGCACAACAACGAGTTTGAGGTGTTGACTTGGTCTCCAAATTCCCCAGATCTCAATCCAATCGAGCATCTGTGGGATGTGCTGAACAAACAAGTCCGATCCAAGGAGGCCCCACCTCGCAACTTACAGGACTTAAAGGATCTGCTGCTAACATCTTGGTACCAGATACCACAGCACACCTTCAGGGGTCTAATGGAGTCCATGCCTGGACGGGTCAAAACAATGAATAAATTCAGATTACTTCAAATGTATAAGTTTGGTGAACTCAAAAGAAAATCCTAAATACTAAATCCTAAATCCTAAATACAACTTAAGTTGATTGAACTAATGAGTTCAAACAATTCATTATTTTGAGCATTAGGGTTTACAGTGCAGCATTTCCTAAACCAATTAACATTATTATTATGAATCTTGGAAATATATTTGCTGGGGAACGGTGTTTTTTCACCTAGTAAGGGGGTCTGAGAAGGAAAAGGTGTAATTTTTGTTTGGATTTATTGGTTTAAACCTTCGAAATCATGCATTTCCTTTAAAAACAATCAACTTCTCCCTCCCTCTCGTTGCATGTTTGAGAAGGTATGCCGTTATGTCCGCACTCGCCGTCTCCCGCTGCTACTAAAGTGCAGATAAAACCTTTATTGGCCAACAAAACATGTTTTCTGTAGTGCCATACAAATTTAAGGAGTGAGTGTTGCGAGTCACGAAAGCTGATCTAATGTGTGAGTGAACTGTAAACCGCAAAACAGGGCCGGGAATGCCAACTAGAGTAAAATGCTTCCTATGTACATTATCACAACAAGTGGGATTTATTACTCTTTATTAAAAACTAATTTAACCAGTACTGAGTCACAGAGAACTGTGAGAATGCAGGTCAGCAGTTACACACGAATCCAGAATGTATTTGTGCAATTAAAATATGAGTAAATGTGATTTCATTAACACTCCCGTGAAAGAATCACGTCATTTATAGTGAGCGGGGGACGAAACATGCCAGCGGCTGTGAAGATGTCGCAATATCGACTGTTAATGTTTAGCAAGGTGGAAGAAAACTTCAACTAATCTTAATCAAATACTGATAAAAATGAACAGATAAATCAGTGACTGTGCAGGATTAGACCACATTTATACACATACACACATTTATCAAGTCAACAAATGAATAAAAAGGAATACAAATAAAGCAACTGAGGTTCTAGTTAGTAGTTCTTTGAGCTGATTGTCAGGGAGAATGGATTTAAATATAGTAAAATGTGCTATCTATTTGGTAGTAGAAAGACACTCATTTCAAATGCTTTAAAAAGGCTCTAATTAAAAAGAGAAACATCTATGTTGGGGAATTACAGAAGAAATCCTACACCAATTCCATGTTTGTTTAAATGTAATAGTGTCTCTCAAACAGTTGCCATGTGAAGTTGCTAGCAAAGTCAAAGTCCACAATGAAAGTGAAAATGTCATGCAACACGAGACAACCACAGCCAATCAAAGCATATCTGATGTGGGACACGATTGTGTGTGTGTGTGTGTGTGTGTGTGTGTGTGTGTGTGCGAGAGAGAGGCTCTGTTTACACCTGGTATTCAGATGCGTTTTGCTCGATCGGAGACACATGGTGTTTTAATCCGTCACTTCTGTCCTAATATCTTCAAGGGGAGGGTCTATGGGCAGGTAAATGTATGTTTATGTATGCTTTCGGTCTATTACACAAAATAAGCTTTTGCAATTTACATATGAACACAACCGGAGATGATGGAAAAACACAGAGCATCAGCTTTAGTTTCTGCTCTGACAGCCACAAGACCAGCCGAACGCTGAGAGTGTGTGTTAGAAATCAGGAATGGTGAGAGATCATTGTGCTTGGTACGTTTTTCATCTTCAAATCAAACTTGTGTCTCCAGCCGATAAAGTTTAAATCCCGTCTGGCTAGCACGCTTCCCATAATGTTTCCGCATTAGCTCCGTAGGCGGAGAGTAGTGGCTGTTCAACCACATGAGCATTTACACTACGAAAGCAATCCGGTCGAATGTGTTTTCCAGTACCTCTGGAAGTGGTTGAAAAAGTGGACAAGCTCAAAACATTTTATACACCGTTTACACCAGTATGTAGGGGTTTAACGGTTCAAATTACTCACGGTTTGTATCACGGTTTCAGTACGGTTGTGCGATGTTCACTACTGTGTAATAAACAAAGAAAATAAGAACAAAAAAATTGAACTAAAAGCAATAACACAAATAAATACAAAAGTGCAAAGGTGCATATAAAATAAACAGTGCTTTCCAGGTAGGTCTAACAGTAGTTTTCAGGTACATAAATTGAATAAAGTAATTAAGTGTAAAATAACATTGCATATTTGACTGTATATATTTAGATGAATCCTTATTAACGTTACAAAAGCTATTCAATCTAGCTATTCAATCTCTTTCTTGTCTTCTGTTGATTGATTAACATTAAAAACACAGCCAGCAGGAATATTAGGCTGCTGTCACTTTAAGACATAGTGCACAGATCCAGTACACTGATACTGATGCTCATGCATGTCTTTCGCGACTTGTTTGCTACGATACTCACCAAGACGGGCATGTTGACAATTTTAATGTGAATTTGAAGTGCAAGACTTGAAAGAAAACTCAATATTTGCACTCTGTCTGAGACGCGGGTTTGCGCAAGTTCTCATTTGCATCTGCTGGTTCTTGAATGTTTAAATTGGCAAGGCCTAAACACAGAAAGCAACAGGGGCCTGTACCATGAAGCTAGTTTAGCTGGCTAGCCAGATATGTTTAAGCTTATTTTGTGCCAATCCTGGGTTTTAGGTACCATGAAAGTGGTTTGGCTTTTAGCAGTGTTCATCTCCATAGTAATTTACGCTCTGTGGGATTGAATGAGTGCATACTCTACGGCTAACCTGGGATTACGTGAGATTGAATGAGTGCATACTCTACGGCTAACCTGGGATTACGTGGGATTGAATGAGTGCATACTCTACGGCTAACCTGGGATTACGTGAGATTGAATGAGTGCATACTCTAACCTGGGATTACGTGAGATTGAATGAGTGCATACTCTAAGGCTAACCTGGGATTACGTGGGATTGAATGAGTGCATACTCTAAGGCTAACCTGGGATTACGTGGGATTGAATGAGTGCATACTCTACGGCTAACCTGGGATTACGTGAGATTGAATGAGTGCATACTCTACGGCTAACCTGGGATTACGTGGGATTGAATGAGTGCATACTCTACGGCTAACCTGGGATTACGTGGGATTGAATGAGTGCATACTCTAAGGCTAACCTGGGATTACGTGGGATTGAATGAGTGCATACTTTACGGCTAACCTGGGATTACGTGGGATTGAATGAGTGCATACTCTAAGGCTAACCTGGGATTACGTGAGATTGAATGAGTGCATACTCTCACGGCTAACCTGGGATTACGTGAGATTGAATGAGTGCATACTCTAAGGCTAACCTGGGATTACGTGAGATTGAATGAGTGCATACTCTAAGGCTAACCTGGGATTACGTGAGATTGAATGAGTGCATACTCTCTCTAACCTGGGATTACATGAGATTGAATGAGTGCATACTCTACGGCTAACCTGGGATTACGTGAGATTGAATGAGTGCATACTCTACGGCTAACCTGGGATTACGTGGGATTGAATGAGTGCATACTCTACGGCTAACCTGGGATTACGTGGGATTGAATGAGTGCATACTCTAAGGCTAACCTGGGATTACGTGGGATTGAATGAGTGCATACTCTACGGCTAACCTGGGATTACATGAGATTGAATGAGTGCATACTCTACGGCTAACCTGGGATTACGTGAGATTGAATGAGTGCTCTCTAACCTGGGATTACGTGAGATTGAATGAGTGCATTCTCTCACGGCAAACCTGGGATTACGTGAGATTGAATGAGTGCATACTCTACGGCTAACCTGGGACTACGTGAGATTGAATGAGTGCATACTCTAAGGCTAACCTGGGATTACGTGGGATTGAATGAATGCATACTCTACGGCTAACCTGGGATTACGTGGGATTGAATGAGTGCATACTCTAAGGCTAACCTGGGATTACGTGGGATTGAATGAGTGCATACTCTACGGCTAACCTGGGATTACGTGGGATTGAATGAATGCATACTCTACGGCTAACCTGCTCCAAATCTCAAACTGAATTTGAACCAATCAGCTGTGAGCAAAGTGACACATCTCTGATGCAATAGTTATCTTTATATACTTCAACCTCTTAATCTTCAGCAAAAGAGTTTTGCATCACGTTGGCTCTCTCGCGAGACATGAGTCACACTTTGTATTGAAAGGCATGTGATTGGCTGCTCACTGCTGATGTCACACTTTCACATGCACGCGCTCCACAAACTCAGGATCAAAGCCTGAGTTGACAGAGAAAGCTGATGATCAGCATCATGGAAACAACAAAGCCTGAATTGATTGGTCTGGTTTTGTCAACTCGAAACTAATCCTGTAACCCTGAGTTTGTTAAACTACCATCATGGTACAGGGCCCAGGTCTCACCTGAGACACCCGGGTAATGATGAAAAATTACTTTTTTCAAAAATCGTTTTTTGATCATCGCTGTTGTAATGCATTGGGAAGCCAGACTGCGTATCCATCGACAAAAACATTCATTAGCCGAACTCGGTCTGTCTGTTTTACACGTTGGTATTTTAAACAAACCACATTATAGGCCCCGTACCAGTGTTAATGTTGACAGCTCATTTTTAATTAGTTTTAGTCATTTTAGTCACCTGAATTGTTTTTTAGTTTTAGTCGGCTAAATATCATACGATTTTAAATCTACAGTAGATTTAGTCGACTAAAATCTAATGAGTTTATTTAAATTGTAATGCATTAAAGGTGCACTATGTAACTTTCCCGTCCGCTAGAGGTCGCCTATTCAAAGCATAGGCGTAGTTTGATGAGGCCAAGTTTGAGTGCGGAATCTTGGGACATGTGGTCTTCACCTCACAGCAGATGGGACAGAATCGGGATAGGACTCAGAGATCATGTTCATGGATGTGATTATTAATGTTACTGTAGTGTGAAGCAGAGCAGGGTGTTGAGGAGTTGAGCAAGGCCGCTGGAGCGATTGTTACGCAACACGCATAATAAAACGTAAAAAAAACAACGAAAAGTCCAGGGGCCTATTGCACAAAACTAGGATAAGGGATTAAGCCAGGATATCTTGATGATCTTGTCATCTGTATGCAAAATTTTGTACACCGCTGTCGTGTAAACTTACCCTGAAGGTACACTCACACCAAGAACAATAACTGAAGATAACGGTATATTAGCTGATAAATTAGCGGACATCCCGGTTTAATCCCTTATCCTAGTTTTGTGCAATAGGCCCCAGGCCTGGTCCTATCTCGTCCTTCACTGGTGTCACTCGTCCGTACATTCCTCCGCGCTCCCTCATGAGAGGACTCGAGACCAGGTGAAGCTCATTCCCAATCACACACTGGTCTCGCTCGCTCCTCCCACGTCTCTCGCTCGTCCACCTCTCCACATTGATTTTTTTTTACAGTGAACTGTCACACGCCTAGTATTTAGCATCATCCACTTGTGATCCGATCGACCAAAACACATCTTAAAACCAGGTGTAAACAGGGCCTGAGAGAGGTTAACGTATGTCTGTTCAAACGTTTGGGGTCAGTAAGATTTTAAATGTTTCTTCTGCTCACCAAAGCTATATTTATTTGATCAAAAATACAGTAAAAATTGTGAAATATTCCTCCAGTGTAGACCAGCTGTTTTCTATGTGAATATATAGTGAAGTGTAATTTTCAGCATCATCACTCCTGTCTTCAGTGTCACGTGATCCTTCAGAAACCGTGATACATTTTATTTTTCAGGACCCTTTGATGAAGGTTCTAAAAGAACAGCGTTTACTTGAAATAGAATCTTTTGTAACATTCTAAATGTATTTAGTGTCACTTTTGATCAGTTGAATGCTTTGGTAACATCTCTCTGATGACTATTTTCCCTGTAACCTCTTCCAGGATCAGGATTTCACCGCTCATCACATGTTGTCACACTGCTGAGGAAACAGCTCAAGATGCCACTGAGGACGTCGCTTCACCGCAAACCAACATCTGGAAGATGGCAGAGGAGGTTATCAAACCGAAAGGAGGTCATGTCGGTCAACATGATCAGCCTTCCTCTCGGTGACTTCCGCCACCTCTCTCACATCGGAATCGACGGACACACGGAAAGTTTTGGCGACCTCTCGTTCTTGAAGGAGGGCAAGAGTCTCCTTCTCCAGAGCTCCAAGAGCGAGCAGAACCTGTTCCTCGCATGCGCGCCTCCACCGAAGCCGCCCCGCATCAACCTGGACGAGCCGGGCCGGTGCAGCCCGATCTGGGAACACGCGCCCGCCAATCAGAGGCAGAAATGCAGCTCGCTTCCCCTCCTGGACGTCGAGGAAGACGAGGAGGAAGAGTGTTCGCACGTGGAGCCGAGCAGCATCCGCCGCAGTCCTGCTCGTGGCAGCCTGAGTTCTGGACGAGATTCAACCCAGACAAACCCAGAGGAAACGCAGCCAGACCAAACCGACACCGCCTTCACGTTCAATCTGGATCTGGGACCCTCGATACTGGACGCTGTTCTGCAGGTGATGGATAAAGTCCAGCACTAGAGCCTGTCCTAAAAGCAGCAGGTGTGTTTGTAATCAACATCTGAACCCTGGACAATCAGAACAAAAACGCTTCTTCTAGAGTATTTCTTCTTGGAAATGTACAATTTGGAAATGGTGGTGTGTCCAAACCACACAGCATTTCTTAAGAAATATCCTCCTCTGAATGAAGTCTGGATTATATAATGCTGTGCGACTGTCAGATATTTGAAGGCAGTGCTAGTCGATGTGTGCTGAAGTCTGGTTAATCATTAAGCAGC
>CM040925.1:39206147-39318647 GCA_023029165.1 Gobiocypris rarus | reverse complement strand
TTGTGAGGATTTTCACACTGCGTTTAACCCGGAGTTAACCAATAGAGGTGTCGAAATGAATCGTTTCCTCGATGCATCGCGATGCAGACGAGGACGATTCGGTATCGGTTCAGTAAATAGATTGTTATGTATGTTGTACGTATTTGTGGGTGGTTTTCGTGTGTCTCTTTTAGATTGGGGAATCCCGGCTTCAGTCGTCATTGTGGGAGATGACGTATTGGCTGCTACAACCAATCAGAGACGGCCTCCTTCTTCAAAAGCCGGATCTTCCTACAAATCGGGGGCTGGAGGTTTAGCTTCATGCTCCGTGTCATGCTCAGCTTGAATTACACGCACTTGAGAATGAGACTCTTAGAAAAACGTTCTTTGTGGCAGTCGCATATGTTTTTTCTTTCAACAGTCGGTGGTGAGGCTGGGAAGGAGGGAACAGGAAGACCACGCAGGACGTTTGCTTGTGGCTGTATTAAACACTCGGTTAAGAGAGAGTGCCGCACTTTGTATGTTTTTGTTTTGTTTAGGTAGTGTAGTTTAGTTTGGGCGTCGTTGACGCTGAAGACCTTTTGCTTTGATAGTTAGTTTACTGGTTAAACTTAGTTAAGAGTTGTTTTGTTTTATTTATTTCTTTGATTTGGCCTTTACTCGTGTTCGCCTTCCCACCTCGTTTCTTTTGTGTTGTTTTTGTATGCGTTATATTCTGTTTATCATATGTATATTTTGTTTTGTAAATATTATTGTAAATACTTTGACACCTTCTCAATTTAGTTTGCACTGAGCAATAAACCTTTTTCATAAGGTAGCTGACTTGTCCTCTCCATTTTATTGCCCTTCCTCATGTGGACACCCACACAGCTGATAATAAAATGTTACACTCCCGTTTAACCCTAGACAAACCCAAGAGGGACGTAACATAGATCATAACCGATTATAATGTACTGATAATTCTCTGACGTCTTGTGTCATGGCAATGGCAGAGGGAGGCGAGACGTGAGTGACAGTTATTAAAATGCTACTTTAAAAAACTACTAAAACTACTTTAAAAGCCACATCTGGGCACATTTCAGCTTTAATGGACATCCTGGAGGACACACACGCTGTGTGTAAATCAAAGCTATCTGATGTATCAAAACTATTTCATTTACACTTGGGCACATATATGTGTCTCTGCAAAATGGATAAATCCGATCTTCAATTCCCGCACTATATGCAGATTTAATAGAGTTCACGTCACCGAAAACAACAGATATGAGCTGCGTTTTATTGATCAGCAGCTCATTTCAAAATCGTCTCCTATCTGGGGAGAGAGCGTGCCAACAGCTCTGGTCAGATCATTCAGTTTCTTCACTTTTAATGATTGTATGTTGAGCACCTACGACTTTACTTTCGGCTTGATGAAGAGATACTCTCCTGCTCAACTCATATGGGGTTATAACATGACATACAGCCCATAATAACACGTTCATAAAAAATAGAAAATACATAGGTGGTTTCAACAACCAGAAGCATTTAGACTTCAGTTTCGACTATAATGCAGCCCGACCACCTCTTAAAGGGTCATGAAACCCTCCTCGATTTGAAAAGGCTTCCTAAAAGCGGCGTGGTCGACTGCGAAAAGGTCGCGCGATTCCTCAAGTTCATTTGACTTTTCTGAACCTTTAGCAATGGCTTCCACAGACAGCGTCCCGGTTGCAGCTCGCTCAGCGCCCTTACTTCATATCAGCACAACACCTCACTTTCCTCCTTGACTTTTCCACACGCTGCTTCCAAACCTTCCCCACCATGTCTCTACAATATTGATGGAAGACGAACCTGACCGAAGTGATCTGTGAGTAACATCAATGAGTACCTTTAGTGTTTTCAATGATGTGCAGCCTATACATATCTGTTTACATCTAAAAAAAAAAGTGTTTTTTTACATTTAAAGTGGCTTTTAGTATTTTGTGTATTTGTTCTTCTGTGCCCAGACTTGAGTTTTGTTTGATACATTCAAGAAGCGTGTTCTCTTTTTTTCTCAATATTTCGATTTTTTTGCACCCTTTAGATTCCAGACTTTAGCCAAATACTGGTTTTGTGGTCCAGGGTCTCATATATCATTTGAACCACACCAGGGTTGGTTTGGAAGCGGAGCGAGACCATCTTTTCAGCTTGTTTGGTGCACACCAGGGTTCGTTTTAATCCAAACATACCAAGAGTGAACACAACCTTAAAATTTAAGGTTCTTTATTGGCATCAATGGTTTAATGAAGAACCTTTAACATACATGCAATCGTTCAATCCCACAAAGGCTTCATTATAATGGACAACGGTTCTTTGGGTAACCCAACATGGCTCTTCTGTGGGGGAAAAAACCCTTTTGGAAGCTTTATTTTTAAGAGTGTACCAGGAAAACTCAAGAATGCCATCCTGAATGCTCAGATATGCATCTATGATTGAAATAATACCCTGTCTCCTCAGAGCAATGCTGTGAATCACCACAAACGAACACAGGTCAACTGCCCCATCCAGCACACATGATCCCGCCGGCCTTCCCAGAAATTCCCCTGTCAGGGGAACGAGAACAAACCTCCGGCTGCCAAGAGCCAAACACGACCCGCAACCAAATTTATTTTGGGCAAGAATGAACGTTTCAGTCAAGGTCTACAGATATGGCTGAAAAAGGAAAACTCCCAAAAATAGTCGATCCATCTGGTTCATGTTGTGTCTGGCAGGAACGCTGATGCGTTTGACAGCAAAGAAAAACAGACGTTTCTCAGACACACTGAGTTTGCACTTTTATCTCGCTGAAACAACACAAGTAGATCACCGAGATCGCCGTGACTTACGAGCAAATGTGCTGGGAAGAGCGTTTACGCAAGGCATTTCGCGATAGCAACAATCCTCGTGGAGGTTTCTAAGAAGAGCCAATGGAAACTGACATGTTCAATCCCACAAGGACAAGAGGAGGGAAGCTACTAGGAACGAATCGATTAGCTTCAAACACGCTTACTTCCAAAAGGACGACGCGTACTCAAGTGAAGCGTGTGAAAGCCCTGCATTTCTGCTGAACAAGAGGATTTCTGTTATGGTATGAGCAGTACAAACATTCATTTTAAAAAACGAGTGCACACTCCCAAAACCTCTTATTAGTCATTTATTTCACAGTCCAAGCAATTTCACAACCTTCATATATCACACAACCCCTGAGAGTTTATCACACGAACCCCAAGAACTACAGACCTGAAACTAAACCCAATCCAAATCATGCAGATTTATCGTCAGGGCCATGTGGAGGGAACCATTAAACTCAACAGGAGAAAATCCAGCTTTGGGCTCAAATAACACGTTATGACATGCATTCAGATATTAAAGGAAAACACAAACTGTTTTTAGAAACAGGGCTTATTCAACTTCTTTCCTACATTAAGATATGTGTGCAAATGCAGTTTTGTCTGAGTGCATGCATTGTTTTAGTTTGGCAGAGTCGCCGCTAGCTTAGCTTAGCATAATGAATGGAATCCTATGTTGCCAGCTAGCATGTCCCGAGTGAACTTCTAGCCCTAGTTTAAATACTTAATTTTAGTTTAGTACAAATTAGATATTATAGTTTTTTTTAATAATATTTTGAACTAGTTTTTATTTGTATATTTTAGTTAGAATTGTCTTGTTTTTGGTTTTTAGTTATTAATATTTCATCAGTTTTATAAATATATAACATGGCCATGATTTATTAATTAGTTTGTATGCACAATATAATAATACGATCTGATTTTACTAAATCATGCACAAAATATAATAATTAATTCCTTGTTTTACGAAATCATGCACAATATATTTAATGTCATCGATTTAGTAAATCGTGGAGATGTTGTTTTGATTTAACTAAAACAAGGGAATGAAAATTATGTTAATTCATGGCCACGAGTTACATATTTTTGCACACATCTCATGTGTGGGGCTCTAGAATTTCATTTTATTTCAGTTAAAGTTAACTTCCTACCAAGTATCAGAAGTTGTTATGGTTTTAGTTAACTGTAATAACCCTGCTTCAGGCCACGTTCCCACCGCAGTGTTGAATCCCATTCTGCACACAACAGTTTGGTCATTTAATGAAGTAACAAACACGTTTCCAGCCACAAGACAACAAACAACCAGCAATAACACTGAGATTCACCCTGAGCTCGAACGCAGCTGCATCAAGCCCCTGAGATGTGTGTGTGTGTGTGTGTGTGTGTGTGTGTGTGTGTGTGTGTGTGTGTGTGTGTGTAAAATCACTGGTCACCCGCTGACCACAGTCCATCTGCAGAACGTCCCTCATCCCTAAAACCAGATCCGCTGCTTTCCCAGAATCACCCACGATTTAACACCTCGGAGAGACTGATGGCGCAACAGAGTGTGTATGCGCTCCTGCTCCTTCACAGCTGGAGTTCAGAGGAATTATGGGATGCTGAGGGCTCGGCCAGACCTCCAGCGGTGTCAGTTGACCTTGGCCTGCGTGTAGAACATAGTTGGTAGATCTTACCTCCCTGTTCGGTGACACAGCGTCTAGTGTGTAATGTGAGAATTAGCCTGTTTTTCTTCACTTTTTCTCTAGAAACCTGCGGCCCGATGAAGCAATCGGCACTCAGAGTCAGTTGTCATAACATTCATACATATTACACTGTAAAATCCCAGAAAGTGACCATGATCCGCCTTAAACGAGGAACCTGGGGCATTAATGCAAGAGTTGAACAACAGCCAAACGATTAAATACGGCGTGCTGAGAATCTCTAATGACGGCTCACTTTATCACACTTGATGTGTCAAGACATTCCCTAGTTTAAAGTATGATTTCAGGACTGGAGCAAAACAGAACTGAAAAATATGTAACTACACACAAGAGGGGGGGTCTCGTCTGCTCAACAAGGCTGCATTTGTTTGATCAAATATACAGTAAAAACTCTGACATATCATTAAAATTTAAAACGTGAATATATAGTAAACTCTAGTTTATTTCAGTGATCATTACTCCAGTGTCACACGATCCTTCAGAAATCATTCTCATATGAGGATCTGATGCTCAAGAAACATTTATGATTATTATCACTGTTGAACACAGTTTAATATTTTTGTGATGTATTTGTTTTCTCCGGATTCTTTGATGATTCGAAAGTTCTAAAAGAAAAGTGTTTATTTGAAATAGAATCTTTTGTAACATTATAAACGTCATTACTGTCACTCTGCGATATTGACAAAAAAAAATGATATCTCATCATTTTCTGATCATATTGATAACGATAATTAGACGTTGTTTTGCTGAGTGTGTTATTGTGTTGGTACTTGTGTGTTTATCAGTTCACAACAGTGACGCAAATCATATTTTCCAATAAGTTTACATTGATTTTTACCTTTTATGGCCATTTTTTAAAAACCTAATTAAATGTATGCATCATATTTTGTTTAAAAATTCTTACATTTAATCAATAACACAGAAGCTGCATCTGGATTTATTGGATTAGATAATTGAATGAGTATAGAGAGAAAAGAATGAGTTTAACCTGCTGTTACACGTGCAGAAATAATAATAAGCCGCTGATTCATTCAGGAACAAATCATTTGACTGTCTTAATGAGTGAGTCATTGAATCATTCATTCAATCGATTCATTCAAACAGCTGATCCATTCAGGAACGAAGCATTTGACTGTCTTAATAAGGGAGTCAATGAATCATTCATTCAATCAATTCGTTCATTTAGTAATGAAACACTGCCGTGTGTTGCTCAGAGACGGACAACAGTCCTGTGGGTTTGTTTGGAACTATTTTTTTTTTAGCAAAAACAGGCAATATTGTGTCTAAAATATATAAGTCACTTAATATTAACATCTTAATTGAACTGTTGAATGAAATCAATATCACAATGACCTTCACAATACCTTCAATCACGATATTATTGTAGACTATCAGACACCCTACTATTACTTTTGATCAATTTGCCCTTACTGAATAAAATGATTAATTTCTTTCAAAATATAAATCTTACTGAGTTTAAACTCTTAAACTGAGATTCAAAAAAATACACAAACATTTACTTTTCAGTTCAGTCAAACTCTTCTCAAACATGCATCCCACATCCAGGATACCGGATTCATTTCCCATCAGACTCCATATCTGTGGCTTCCATCGTTACTCTAATGAATGTTACTGGAGCGCTGGACCACATTTGTTACTGGATTAGATTTTGTCAGAGGTTTTAAAAGACCTGAAGGAAAAATGCTAATGCACAGGGATGGGAAACCGTAATGGTTCCTTTATCGATGAAATTGATCCCAAATAAGCTAGGCCATCTCAAACAAAAATAATAAACAAGAACAATTTGGTAATATAGGTTCAATATGGTATAGTAACACTATTGTTTTTCCATTCATCAACACATTTTTACAAAACTATAAGCACAATACACAATATAAGCAACCACTTAGCAACCCGGAATTACCTTGGCAACCACCTAGCAATCCGAGATTACTCTAGCAACCCCCTAGCAACCTGAGGTTACATTAACAACCCCCTAGCAACCCCAAATTACCTTAGCAACCACCTAGAAACAAGCTAAACTCACACAGAACACCTTTGCAACTGAAAAAGGGCTTTGTCTAAGATGTTAAGAGCCAGATTTACTAAACAGGGCAAATTAACGTGAGAGCTCAATAAATAATGGCGCAAACACCAGTAAATTGACGAGCGCAATCCTTAGTAAATCCCCTCACATGATTCATTTAAATACTCTCCTCCCATAAATAGAGCGTCTGAAAGGGAAACTCCAACAAATGCATAAGCTATAAGGTCAACTGCAAAAATAACCCTGTCCACACCTTTACAGTGCTAATTTATCACTGCGTGTCTTTAGTGAATCCTGACAGTAGTTTTTTAACGCCAAAAGAGAGTTTGCGCTTGTGCAAGCTGTTAGTAAATCTGGCCCTCAATGTGCAGAAGAGACAGGAGGAGAGGCAGCAGAGGTGAGAGCAAGGAAGCCTTGTTTTGGTTTGGTTGCGCAGGATCTCGTGCCAGTCACACATTACACACGCCTCTCCGTCTGAGGGTCAGAGCTTAATGAGACTCGCGCTGGGGGTCCAGAGAGCCGCTCGCGTGCGTGTGCTCCAAGTCAAACAAACCCACTAAAGTCATTGTTCAGGAGCCTCACATGCATGTATTTGCACAGCAGTAGTGCAAAACCTTTATGTTTACATACTTCCCTCTGACGGATAGATGAAATATGCTATTTACATTGAATGCCAAAGCCATAGGACTCATCTGGAACGCTGCGGTAACATTATACTTTTGTTAAAATTTACACAAAGACAAGCGCTCACGCACAGAAGCACACGTTTACACGCTCGTTACTTTCCAATTAAAGTTAAGTTTGTATGCTGGTTAAGACGCTGATTTCTTATGCACATGTGAGAGTGGTCAGTGATTTTATTTGTGTTGATATCACCGTTTTCCCGTCTTGTGTGTGGGTTCGAAATTATAATAATATATATTTAATACGGTGAAACTTATATAACCAGTCAAGAATGTCCAGGTCACATTTCAGCCCAAAATCAGAAGAAAATTTTTATGAAATTGTGATGAAAATTACCACTAAGAAAAATGTTACTAAAAAGTAAAAGATCCAGTTATTGCAATAATAGGAATTTGGAGGAAATGTGTTGAATTATACTGAAAATAAATGTCATTCATTTACTTTAAATAATATAAAATGGATACTTTTTCTTTAATTTTGGGCTGTTTTATGACACTACACGCTGGCGAGGTTTGAAACAGTAGTGACAATTATGTCTGTAAAAAATATGGTAATAACATTTTAGGTTTTACGGATTGAACCCAAATTTACAATTAAAAAAACATATATTTCATTAACTTGTTAATATACCCACCTACTGAAGCAGTAAAATCAGTTTTGTACCTTTATAATATACTAACAACCAGATGAAAAGAGTTCATCACAAGTATCTTTTCCACAAGCTGAAGTAAATCACATAATTGCCTAAAAAAATAATACTGTAAACATTAATTTAACTAAAATAAAATGTAAAATAAAACCCTAATGTGCTGAAGTGATTTCAATTAAAAGTTTGTCACTGTAAATTATAAGATGATTTGTTCTATAAAAATCTTTTTTTAATATTTGAAACATTCTGTTAGATTTATTATAGTTTTTCATTGTATATAGTAAGGGAACTTATTGTTAATCAGTGAATAGTTGTTGTTTTTTGCAGTCTTTTAGGCCATGAGACCACCAAAGTATTTTTAGCAAGCTGAAAACACCAAACGCAAGTGACAAGTGCTCTTCTGAAAGCCCAGACCCTCTTCTGTAAGCCCAGACGCTCTTCTGAAAGCCCAGACCCTCTTCTGTAAGCCCAGACGCTCTTCTGAAAGCCCAGACGCTCTTCTGTAAGCCCAGACGCTCTTCTGAAAGCCCAGACCCTCTTCTGTAAGCCCAGACCCTCTTCTGAAAGCCCAGAAGCTCTTCTGAAAGCCCAGACCCTCTTCTGAAAGCACAGACCCTCTTCTGTAAGCCCAGACGCTCTTCTGAAAGCCCAGACGCTCTTCTGAAAGCCCAGACGCTCTTCTGAAAGCCCAGACGCTCTTCTGTAAGCCCAGACGCTCTTCTGAAAGCCCAGACGCTCTTCTGAAAGCCCAGACGCTCTTCTGAAAGCCCAGACGCTCTTCTGAAAGCCCAGGCGGCTCTTCTGAAAGCCCAGGACGCTCTTCTGAAAGCCCAGACGCTCTTCTGAAAGCCCAGACGCTCTTCTGAAAGCCCAGATGCTCTTCTGAAAGCCCAGACGCTCTTCTGAAAGCCCAGACACTCTTCTGTAAGCCCAGACGCTCTTCTGAAAGCCCAGACGCTCTTTTGAAAGCCCAGACGCTCTTCTGTAAGCCTTGACGCTCTTCTGAAAGCCCAGACGCTCTTCTGTAAGCCCAGACGCTCTTCTGAAAGCCCAGACGCTCTTCTGTCTTCTGATAGCCCAGGCGCTCTTCTGAAAGCCCAGGCGCTCTTCTGTAAGCCCAGACGCTCTTCTGAAAGCCCAGACGCTCTTCTGTCTTCTGATAGCCCAGGCGCTCTTCTGTAAGCCCAGACGCTCTTCTGTAAGCCCAGACGCTCTTCTGAAAGCCCAGACGCTCTTCTGTCTTCTGAAAGCCCAGACGCTCTTCTGTCTTCTGAAAGCCCAGAGGCTCTTCTGAAAGCCCAGACTCTCTTCTGAAAGCCCAGGCGCTCTTCTGTCTTCTGAAAGCCCAGATGCTCTTCTGTAAGCCCAGACGCTCTTCTGTCTTATGTAAGCCCAGACGCTCTTCTGTCTTCAGAAAGCCCAGGCGGCTCTTCTGAAAGCCCAGGACGCTTTTCTGAAAGCCCAGACGCTCTTCTGAAAGCCCAGATGCTCTCGTGTAATGGCCAGGCGCTCTCGTGTAAAGGCCAGGCGGCCTCGTGTAAAGGCCAGGCGCTCGTGAAAAGGCCAGGCGCTCTCGTGAAAAGGCCAGGCGGCTCTCGTGTAAAGGCCAGGCGGCTCGTGTAAAGGCCAGGCGCTCTCGTGTAAAGGCCAGGACGCTCTCGTGTAAAGGCCAGGCGGCTCTCGTGTAAAGGCCAGGCGCTCTCGTGTAAAGGCCAGACGCTCGTGTAAAGGCCAGACGCTCTCGTGAAAAGGCCAGGCGGCTCTCGTGTAAGGCCAGGCGCTCGTGTAAAGGCCAGACGCTCGTGTAAAGGCCAGGCGCTCTCGTGTAAAGGCCAGGCGCTCTCGTGAAAAGGCCAGGCGGCTCTCGTGTAAAGGCCAGGCGGCTCGTGTAAAGGCCAGGCGCTCTCGTGTAAAGGCCAGGCGCTCTCGTAAAGGCCAGGCGGCTCTCGTGAAAAGGCCAGGCGCTCTCGTGTAAAGGCCAGGCGCTCGTGAAAAGGCCAGGCGGCTCTCGTGTAGCAGGCGCTCGTGAAAAGGCCAGGCGGCTCTCGTGTAAAGGCCAGGCGGCTCGTGAAAAGGCCAGGCGGCTCGTGTAAAGGCCAGGCGCTCTCGTGAAAAGGCCAGACCCTCTCGTGAAAAGGCCAGACCCTCTCGTGAAAAGGCCAGACCCTCTCGTGAAAGGCCAGGCGGCTCTCGTGAAAAGGCCAGGACGCTCTCGTGAAAAGGCCAGGCGCCTCGTGAAAAGGCCAGGCGCTCGTGAAAGGCCAGACGCTCTCGTGAAAAGGCCAGGCGCTCTCGTGAAAAGGCCAGGCGCTCTCGTGAAAAGGCCAGGCGGCTCTGGTGTAAAGGCCAGACGCTCGTGTTAAGGCCAGACGCTCTCGTGTAAAGGCCAGGCGCTCGTGAAAGGCCAGGCGGCTCTGGTGTAAAGGCCAGGACGCTCTCGTGTAAAGGACAGGCGCTCTCGTGTAAAGGCCAGGACGCTCGTGAAAGGCCAGGCGCTCGTGAAAAGGCCAGGCGGCTCGTGAAAGGCCAGGCGCTCTAGTGTAAAGGCCAGGCGGCTCGTGTAAAGGCCAGGCGGCTCTCGTGTAAAGGCCAGACGCTCGTGAAAAGGCCAGGCGCTCTGGTGTAAAGGCCAGGCGGCTCTCGTGTAAAGGCCAGACGCTCGCGTAGGCCAGACGGCCAGGCTAGCCAGACGCTCTAGTGTAAAGGCCAGACGCTCTAGTGTAAAGGCCAGGCGGCTCTGGTGTAAAGGTCAGGCGGCTCTCGTGAAAGGCCAGACGCTCTCGTGAAAGGCCAGGCGCTCTAGTGTAAAGGCCAGGCGGCTCTGGTGTAAAGGCCAGGCGGCTCTCGTGTAAAGGCCAGGCGGCTCTCGTGAAAAGGCCAGGCGCTCGTGTAAAGGACAGGCGCTCTCGTAAAGGCCAGGCGGCTCTCGTAAAGGCCAGGCGCTCTCGTGAAAAGGCCAGGCGCTCGTGAAAGGCCAGGCGCTCTCGTGAAAAGGCCAGGCGGCTCTAGTGTAAAGGCCAGGCGGCTCTCGTAAAGGCCAGGCGGCTCGTGTAAAGGCCAGGCGCTCTCGTGTAAAGGCCAGGCGGCTCTGGTGTAAAGGCCAGGCGCTCTAGTGTAAAGGCCAGGCGCTCGTGTAAAGGCCAGACGCGCTCGTGTAAAGGCCAGACGCTCTCGTGAAAAGGCCAGACGCTCTCGTGTAAAGGCCAGACGCTCTCGTGAAAAGGCCAGACGCTCTTCTGAAAACAGTAGGGGTGAGCATTGGCACTGCCCTCACAATTCGATTGAATTACGACTCACCAGGTAACGATTCGATTTAATTTGATTCTACGATGCATTGCAATGCATCAAAATTCTACTGCACACAACAAGGTAAATTTTTAATCAGTCGTGAGTAGGGTTGGGTATCGTTTTTTTTTTTTTTCAATATTGGTGCCAAACCGATACTTTTAAAATGGTACCGCCGCCTAAACTGTGCCTGAACCGATACTTTTTAAAAAGAGCCACAACATGAGGTGGATGAGATTAAAGAATGGCTTTTTATTTAATTTTTATTTAATTATTTAAATGGAACAATTTATTACAAGTTTAAAGTTACTAGGTCCTTCAGGGTGTCATGGAGAGGTGAAGTGTCTAAGTCACATCATATAGCTACTGGAGTTCCTCAGGGCTCAGTGCTTGGACCACTTCTCTTCTCCATCTACATGTAATCTCTAGGATCGGTCATCCAGAAACATGGCTTTTCCTATCACTGCTATGCTGATGACACTCAGCTCTACTTCTCATTTAAACCAGATGATCCCACAGTTGGGGTTCAGATCGCTGCCTGCCTGACAGACATTTCTGCCTGGATGAAGGAACAACACCTTCAACTCAATCTGGCAAAGACAGAAATGCTTGTGGTCTCAGCCAACCCAGCACTTCAACATACTCTCTCCATTCAGCTCGGTTCATCAACCATAACTCCGTCCGGGACAGACAGGAACCTTGGAGTTGTGATTGATGATCAGCTAAAATTCACTGACCACATTACTGCAACAACCCGGTCCTGCAGATTTGCGCTATACAACATTAGGAAGATTAGACCCTTCCTATCAGAGCAGGCCACTCAACTCCTGGTCCAAGCTCTTGTACTCTCCAGACTGGACTGGACAGACTGGACTGTAATTCTCTTCTAGCGGGCCTTCCAGCATCCACTGTTAAACCCTTGCAGCTGATCCAGAATGCAGCGGCGAGAGTGGTCTTCAACGAGCCGAAGAGAGCACACGTCACGCCTCTCTTCATCAGTCTTCACTGGCTGCCGATAGCTGCTCGAATCAAGTTCAAGGCTCTGGTGCTCGCCTACAAAGCAACCGCAGGCTCTGCACCAGTATCCCTAAACTCACTCGCTCAGACTTACACACCCTCCAGAAGCTTGCGTTCTGCAAGTGAACGACGCCTAGTGGTGCCATCTCAAAGAGGCATGAAATCCCTCACTAGGACCTTTTCCTGGACCGTTCCCACCTGGTGGAATGACCTGCCTGTCTCAGTTCGAGCAGCCAAGTCTGTAGCCATTTCCAAAAAACATTTAACATTTAACATTTAATAAAAAAAAACAACAAAAAAAACTGTCCTGTGTTTTGTGTTTCGTGAGACTTGTTACAGCGCTTGCATATTGTTGCCCTTGACTGGTGTTGGTTGCTTCTATTACTCTCATTTGTAAGTCGCTTTGGATAAAAGCGTCTGCTAAATGACTAAATGTAAATGTAAAATGTAAATGTAAGTATACTTAAATATAGGGCTGAAACGATTCCTCGAGTAACTCGAGTTACTCTAATTGAAAAAATCCTTGAGGCAAAATCATCTGCCTCGATGCTTCGTTTAGTTCATTTAACTACACGGATGATGCAGAAATATTTTTTTGTGTATAAGGACTCGGAGTATGCTCGGTTTACGGTTAAATCTGCGATTCAGGTGGGTAAACATCCCAAAATTGCGGGTGGATGAGAGAAAGCATTGATGTGTTGATTTTAATTAAGACGCGGATCTCATTTCACGGTAAAACGCAATGAATGTGTCTTTAACTTTCGTTTTTAGCTCATGTCGAGATTAAAGACGCAATGCGAGAGACTGGCATCAGCACTGCTAATATCATTTAGTCTCGCTATTTTTAAATGAAGACGACTGTGTGTTGAGCTTCAGGATACGACACTGAACATTTAGGCTTCATTTGCGGCAGTTCGCGCGGCAGCTGAGGAGATCGAGCAATATTTATAGCTACTAACTTAATTAAACAAGCTGTTACAATGATGAATATGATTAGCTCAAAATGTAGATCTGTATGTGCGATGTAGGCTACTTTATCTGAATTAAACACAAACTCATCTCTCGTGTGCGAGGTGATGTAGAGGTGTCAACCCGTTTGGGTTATTTAAAACGTGTAATTTCGCCAAAGAAGATTTGTTTTAAAGCAATACTTCAGTGTAGCTAAAATGTAACGATAGCATCGCGCTTACACTGAGGATTTGAGTTTATGACGATCGGGTGCGGATGGATGGTTTGTTTTTAACAGCGGATTCGGTGAAGTTATCCGCGCATCTCTAGTATGACCATCTGTACTCTTGTTCTTATTTCAAGTTTCCTTCCTGTCCAATATTTTTTGCTTCTTACAAAAGCCTCACAGCCTTCAGAAGACAGGAAAGGCTTGTCATGCCTGAACTGAAGCTGAAACTTTAAAGTTAAGCTTTAAACATACATGCAACGTTTAGGCATTATTGCTATTTATATTAATATTATTTTGGTTTATTGGTTGTAGGTTTAGTTTTAGACTGAACTTTTTAAACTAATTTGAAATAGATTTTTATAATGTGGCAATTGAATGCATTAAAATGGGTTATTTTCACTGAAAATATGTGAACATGGGTTATTATGTATGCAATTTCAGCAATACAACTTTATTTTTCTAAAAAGAAAACAAATTAGATGTTAATTTTAAGATACCTGTCTTATTTTCTCTTATATATTTAGTATTGCTCTTTAATAAAGAAAAAAGTAATTATTATCCGATTACTCGATTAATCGATGGAATAAACGGTAGAATACTCGATTACTAAAAGAATCGATAGCTACAGCCCTACTTAAATATATAACTAGAAAATTAAATACAAAACACAATTTACTTAAATTCACAGTTAAACTAAAGCCATCTTACACGACTACAACAGGCCTAATTTAACTCTTAATAACAGTTACAGTAATACCAGCAGTCGTCTGTATTCTTGCTCCGCTACAAACCAGCTTCAGCTTCAGCTTTATTTTGCAGAAACATGACCATATTCTCTGGCTAAATATTTTAGAACGAATCGCCTTATTGTTTCCATGGAGACGCGTCAGGCTTCAGCAACAGCGCTGTATGACCGCTCCGCTGGATCGGGTTTATTTCTTTTTTATTCAAAATATTCACAAACTTGCTAGCTATGTCATGAACTATCTGATATTCTGATTTTCAAATATGTGTGAGTAAATGTGTGTTAGTTGATCTATACTGCGCGATGGGCGGCGCCTCAGAGAATCGGATCTCGGATTTACATCACAAAAGTTTATCTTCGTCTCACGAAACACATGACAGTAAGTGAGCGCTGCTGAACAGGAGAAGGATAGAGGAAACTATACAGTCACTATATAATGTGTGTCTGATGTGAATAAAACACGTAACGTTAGTCGAGTTATCTTAACTGTGTGAAGGGATTGTTTTCGCCCATAGACATCAGTGTGTGTGTTTTTTGCTAGTACTCTTTACAGCGTTTGCACGTCTGAAACCTCAAATAAACATGATGTGGTTGAAAACACTGTATAGTTGTGATATGTGTCGAGCGCTGAGCGTGTGTGTCTCTGCCTCGGCGCCAGACAAAGCACGAAAGCACGGTTGAATTTAAGTGGCACCGAAACCTGCGTTCTGAATCGATTATTGTTGAAAACGCCGCTTTGGTTTACTGTTAAATGTGTGTAATGTTTTTAGAGAGTACCTGTGAAGCGCTGTAAACACCCTCTGCGTTGTCGATGTGTGACGGAGCAGATTGTCCCTCCATCCATGTGATTTTCAGTGGGTTTCCCGTCAGGCCGATCTCGTTTTTAATCGCCAGGTCCTGATTAAGGGCACATATAAGGACATGTCATTAAAAAACAAAGATAACGCTGTAGAATGAATGTTGTTATAGTACAAAACCCTGCATAATAAATCGTTTATATAATAAAGGACTGAATGTATGTGTGCTGAACTCGAACGAGACTCCAGGAGACAGAAAGAGGCATGTTCTCATAGCAGAACCAGAACCACAGACCGCATGGTGAAGCGGAAGCCACAACAGTGCTGTCCCCGAGCGACAGGGCCCAATCTCAGACCTCTGCTTTCTATTAAATATGCTTTCATGTGCTTGATTATTTATGTTTTCTATTTTCATCCCATTTTTATTATTATTTTGTTGTTGTCGTTTTCTGCCCTGTATGTATCATAATTAATCGTAAATACATAATGAATGCTAAACATATTTAGAAAATTATAATATATACAAGATATACATTAAAAAAATCTATAAATTATATATTAAAATATGTAAAATTATTTATATTTTCTTTTATTAATTTCATCATTATTTGTCCTGTTTTTAATTATTTTTGTTTTTCCAACCTGTATGTATATTAAATGTAAGTAAAACGTGAATTTAAAAAAAAGGATAAATAATAGAATAAAAATGTAATTTTAAAGAATTTTTCAATTTTAAAAATATAATTTTAATATTGTTTTATTATAATTATATGCAAATTATATTTACATATACATATATATATTATAATTTATAGAAAATAAAAAATATAAAAAAAGCTTTGCTTTCATGTATTTATTGATTATTTATATTTTTATTTTCTTCATTACCTCTGTTTTGTCCTGTTTTTTTTATTCTATTTATTACATTGATAAATGTAAGTAAAACGTGAATTAAACATTTGAGAATTTTAAAGAATTTCCTTTTTTTAATATTATTTTATGATTTTTAATTCTAAATGTAGAAATAAAGAGAATTTTAATATATACAAAATAAAATATTTATTCAAAATATATTTTAAAAATGCTTTGCTTTCATGTTTTTATTGATTATTTATATTTTTATTTTGATAATTTCCTCAGTTTTGTTTTATTTTTTAAGTTTTATTTATTTATTTTGTTGTTGTTATTTGTTTTCCACCCTGTTTGTATTTTAATAAATGTTAATAAATTGTGAATATTTTTGTTTAGTTTTTTTTTCAATAATTTATTTTGCATTTTAATTCTAAATTTAGAAATGTAGTCTATTTATTTATTTTGTTGTTGATTTTGTTATGCATGTATTTAAAAACATTTTATGTACATAAAAAAATAAAACATATCAAATCAAAATGCAAATAAATCAACTGCAAAAAATTATCAGAGGTTCTTTTATTTTATAAATGATAATAACACATTCAATTGGATGATTCTTATGAAAACGGTCAAGAAGGTCCAGGTAACATAGAAATCATAATTTGCATAAAGACAATAAATGAGCAAAAAATTATATAAATATAAAAAAAGTTAAATTGTCTAGAAAATAAAGTCCCAACGCAAAAAAAGTAATATAAAATGGATTGTTTTCCTTTTATTTTGGGGCTGTTTGAATTTGAATAAATGCTTGTTTTCAAACTGTTGTGTATTTGGAGATCCTGATGTGAAAACTCACCGCTGCTTTTACTGATGCAAACTCGACCACGGCACTGCCTTTCTTCTTACTGGATATCAAAATGTTCAAGACGTCTCCATACTGCAAAGCAAACATCATGAGAGCACAATGCATTATGGGTCAAAACTCTGTTTCTGATTCCGTGCGGGCAGAAATGAGGGGAGAAGAAAACAAGCAGCGTGAGAAGGATTTGACTATTTTTAGTTTGAGTCTTCTGTCTTTATAGATCACCTCTATTTCTGCTCAGAGCATGAGAAACGCTCTCAGCTTCACGCTTACAGTCGCTGCCAAAAACGGCTCCAATCAGGAATTCTGGGAGTCAATATCTGACCTTTGACCCTCGGAGAGACTAAACACAGACTCAACCTCTTGATTCCTCTAAAACATGTCAATCCCATGAAAACATGCCCATTTCACCACAAAACCGAAAGAAAACAGTGCAAAGGTTATTATGAGAAATGAAGATGAAGCCTATTTTGGTCTCAATGAGATATCCAGACATAAAAATACAGCATGTTTTACTTTACAATAATGCAGTATTGTTTTATTTAAATCATGAATTAAAGGCAGTATAAATCATGTATACTTCATTTAAATAATGTCATTTTTTTAGATTACAGTCATGAGAATTGGGCGGAAATTAGATTATCGTTATAAAAATGCAATAAATACTGAAAGAAAAGTTCTTAAAATAAAAATAATATTTTTTATTTCAGTCTTTGACTCTTTTTTAGGATTAATTGCATTGACAAATGTTCATGACAGTAAAGCTCATGCAATGCATTGTAAAGTGTCTTAAAATTGAGGTTATTTTCAGGAAATTTTTCTGATTTCTGATTCAAATACGATCACAAAATATAGAACCACAATTTAACTACAAAATCAAAAGAAAAATTAAGATAAGAATAAGAAATTATGATTTATTTTGTAAAATAAAGTCTTTTTTTAGGATTTATTAAATTTTCATTGCAGTTTAGCTTTATTTCGCTCCTATTTATTTATATAAAACATAATTTTTATGTTGTAGTTAAATATGATCACAATTTACCTACAAATATTAAACCACAAAATAATACAAAATAAGAAGGAATTAAGTTTTATGTTAAATAAAATTTTCATGACAGTTTATCTTGAGTAATAAAGGTCTTAAAATTGTTATTTTCAGAAAATATAATTATTTAATATTTCTTTCTTTTGATTTATTTGTGTTCAAATATGATCACAAAATATCTAACCACAATTTAACTTCAAAATCAAAAGAAAGAGATAAAAATGCAAAATAAAGTCTATTTTAAGGATTTATTACATTTTCATTTCATTTTAGCTTTATTTCACTCCTAAAAATGTTATTAATTTATATAAAACATAAATTGTACTTCTTTCTTTCAATGCTGTAGATAAATATGATCACAAGATTTAACTACAAATATTTAACCACAAAATAATGAAAAATAATAAGAAGAAATTGAGTTTTATGTTAAATAAAGCTCATTTTAAGCGCTTTTTTAGGATTTATTGCATTGTCCAATTTTCACAACAGTAAAACTCGTAATAAATCCTAAAAAAGACTTAAATAGGCATTATTTTACATAAGAGATCTTTCTTTCGATTGTGTGGTTAAATATGATCACAAAATATGACAAAAATAAGAAGAATACATACATTTTTGTGTAAAATAAAGTTTATTTTAGGAGCTTTTTAAAGGATTTATTGCATTGTCTCGTGTTCATGACAGTTAAACTCATGCAAAAACATAATTTCTTGTTTCTTTCTTTCTTTCGGACATATTGACAGGTTTCATGAGAGTCAGAACGGGAAGATGTTTCCCGAGAATCAGTTTTACGGCTGCCTGGGAAAAGCAGTAAGCATGTATTTCGGGAAATCTCGCCAACAGTGACAAAGCAGAGCGTCCCAATGGAAGCCTAATCATGCATCCAAACTTTTCCAGAGAGGGCTTGACCTGTTCGCAGAGTCCAAAACTCGTTTCATAGCCTTCACCTCCACTCGTCTCGCCGTTAATGCTGATGCCGACCCATAAAGAGCTGCGTGTAGAGGGACAATTGGATCGAACACGAAGCCTGACGTCAGAGGATCGGAGGCGGGAGCGGGAGCGTTTGCATGTGAAGAGCACATTTCCTAGCGAGTCCCCTGACGGCACTAAACGTGTCTGTGAAGCCGGGTCGTAACGGTGGCATGTGCACTGCGTTGCCTTTGGCGTTTCGCGCAGCTATAAAACTTAATATTGCTCACACACGGGGGGGAAATAAAAGCTTTTTAATGGCTGATGTCATGCAGACCTGAAACCTGCGGCGCTGGACAGCAGACCTGCTCATTAAGAGCAGAAAACTGCTCATTCACACACAAGGTCACGTTCTCACACACCTTGACAACAACACACTGAACACTGGATACACTGAGTTCAATCATCATCCGATTCAAACACAATCTAACGATTCCCACAGATCCCTCACCTTTTGAAAGAGGTTTTGAAGACATTCGTGAGAATAGCCGGCGTTACTGGCGTCGTCTTTTTTACACTTCCACTTCAACTGAGGAGGACGAGAGGGAAAACAGACAAAATCAGCATCAAAGCAACAATTTCGTTAAAAAAAATGACATGCATGTCTATTGTGACATTATCTGAAATTAACCCTCTGGTGCCGTTCGGTCATTTTTGACAGAAAAATGTTATGAGAAAATAATATGAAAGGTTTTGGCACTTGTTGTGTAAACACACACACACACGATTCGAAAAGGTTAATAGGTCACACTTGTATTGTTAAAATGAATTTCTATGAATTGGTACTGCGCCCAAACAAACTCTCACTGAAAGCTCATTTTTTGAGAAATCAACCTCAAATTTGGAACAAAACTTGTTTAGATTTAAATAATATCACTGTACTAATGTACTAATAACAGTACATGTTTATTGATCAGGAAATGTGACAGTAAAGCTCTGAGCTTGAATTGAGAGGATGATAAAATGTACTTTTATTAACATTTTTATCAACAACTCATAGAGGGCAGACGTGTTTTCTCTCTGCTCCCGCTCTTGCTCTTGCGCTTTGTCCTTTGGTTTCAAGGACAAGCCATTGAACTGAACTCTGAAAACATCTGAAGTTTTGGCTGACATTCTCACACTCACACCACACATCACTGACTCTTCACACCATACATAACCCTCCCCATCCCAGCCCCCTCCATCCGTCTGCCTCTCACAATCTCTCTCTCTTCTCCCCTTGCCTTCATACTCCCACACAAAATCCCAGCACGTGACCACGTGTACTGTTTCATGCTATGTTATGTTTTGTTGCATATGTATGCTTGTGAATCTGCTTTCTATATTCTGGTTCAAAGATGGCGCGCAATTGAAGGCTGCCTTGGTGTGAACCCCTTAGCTGATTATGTTGTCTTGGTCATCGATGTCCCATGTCTTGTCACTTTGCTGTTGGAACGGAGTAAGAATACCTACTGTTGCACTTGTGTATACAGTTGTGTTTTTGTTGTCATATGTCTTGTGTCATGTTACTATGTTGCTTGGAATAGCACCTAAGAAAGCATTGCACCTACTGTTGCACTTGTGTATCTGGTTGTGTGCCAAATAAAGTAAATCTGAATCTGAATCTGAATCTGATTTAAAAGCTCATTTTATAGGGAAAGATGTACATTCTACTTGTATTAAATGAACCTGACCAACAGCTCCAGTGATTATAAAAGGAGCACTCTTTACTTGCTTTAAAATTTAATATCAATCTGAAGGAGTCTGACTTTTCCTGCTTTTTTCCATATATTAGGGAGTGGAAATGGCTCGTCAGTAAGTGCTCCTCTGCTGCCATCTACTGGTTATAGTGGGCATCCGGCTTCAGTTTTAGAGTAGTGTTTTGGAAAATATGCATTTCATACAAAAAAATATTCTTGTGCATTTTTCATAACAATAAATGTCAAATTGTATAATTTTGTTTTTTAAGTTCACTTTTTTAAACTTTTTTCAATAATCTGCCAAGTGTTTAAAAAGAGACCAAACTTCAGTCTGTGCTCCAAAACACTCAAGATTTATGATCGTTAGTTGCTCAGAAATTTAATAAATGGACTGCATAAATATAATTTAATACCATAAAACCTCCTAAAAATACAAAATATGAAATAAAAAATATTATCAAACTAAAATAGAGTGCAATCATTTCATTGAAATATTTTTTTTTTGTCATTTTTGACTGACAAGCGAACAGTACCAGAGTGCCGGTCGATTTAATGGCCCAATGGAAAATAATGAAAACCAGGACATTTTCATCACTTTATAAAAAAACTGCCAGGACGGCCAGGACAGGACATGTCCCGGGAAAACAGGATGTTTGGTCACCCTAGTCAGTTCACCCAAAAATGTAAATCCTGTCATTAATTCCTGTCCCTCATGTCGTCTCAAACCCGTCAGACACACGAAGATATTCCTGATGAACTCCCAGAGCTCTCTGACCCCTCCATAGACAGCACATCAACACTTTAAAACAGATCAAATATTTATTTAATAAATAAAATATACATCATTCACCCAAAAAGTGTCTCCTTGCACCGGTATTGATTGATTTTTCAGATGCTGCACCATAACCCAGTGCTCACAATGTTTCAATTACATCCGACGGGCCACGATAATCAACTGTAACTCAATATTGATGAGCTGTGTAGAAGAGCCGAACCGGAGCGCCGCTGGAGGAATCTGCTTTAATTAATGGACCGTCCATTGAAAGAGCAAGACTAATTTGCTCTAAAGGACCTGTGCTCGTTTAATCAGACGGCTCCTCTCAGGAAGTCAAGACGAATTAGCTCTAAAGACAAATATACGTGTGTGAAACACAGCGGGACGTGCCGTTCTCCGCTGATCTATGCTGGGGAAACTATTCAGAACAGGGTCCGTGCCAAATCTCACGTAATGCGCTTCTTCTAATTCAGCGCGGGTGTTTATTTGTCCTGATCGAGCACACAAACATGAAGGTAATTCACCCGAGGATCACAATAATGAGATTAAACACATAAACACATTAGCTAACGTCCCCCTTCAGCCTTTAATAAAGAAAACTCAACGCCTTCCAAAGGAAATACAGACGTTTGTTTGACTTAGTTATTCTCCAGACGATACGAGCACACTGATGGACGGGAACAGACAGGATCGCAGGGTGAACGAGCATTATTGGGAATTATGGGTCATCGAGTTTGAGTGATTAGATATACATTTGAAGAATGTTTGAATCATTGTCACACTTCATCTCATCTCCAAAAAAACTACATTTTATTCAACTAAGTGGGCATGCTGGGATTTTTTTACTGTAACTGACAGATTCCGGCCAAAAAAACACAACATGGGAGTGGGAGGGAACGGGAGTCATTCTTCTGGGATTGGGATTTTTTTTGTGGGAGTGGGACAGGAGAGGTTTGAAAATTCACTCGTGTCAGCCTCTATTGCAGACAATTAATTAAATCATTAAAAATAGAAAAATTGTATTCACAATTTTTAAATGATTGTAACCTAAAACCCAGGAAAACAAAGTCTTTTGAATGTAGTATTCTTGCATGTCCTTTCACTGTTTAGAGCTTAAGAAACAAATGCTATGTCTGTAAGTGGACAGCAGGACTCACTTGTTTAAAAAAAAACTATATATAGTTATGTATAGGCAATTATGTATGAATGTATAATTATGTACAGGCAAAAACAATGGGATTTTTGTTTCATTCACCAATCAATTTTGAGGTTTCAGGATTTTTTTTTAACCACGCTTTGTTTAAAGATGCTTATCAACTATGTTATGAAAGATATCACGAATTGATATACCATTTTACTTTATGCAGTATAAATGAATTTTCCCATTCAATGCAATGTCTCTATACACTGTCTCTAATGTGTTCTTGGAGCAACGTGTAATGAAAAAAGAAGTGTAATAATGGGAGAAATAGTTGGCAACATTTTCATAATAATATCTAATATTTTATAGGAACATTGATATGTAATATCTTTCCCTATTCACCTGTTGTGTCTCCCAGAATGCCTGATAAACATGATCTAAGTCCCGGTGTCTCTACAGTGGACATCAGTATGAAATCAATGCCCTGTCATATTTTGAATAGAAACCCCATAACACTTTCCTGACATTTATCATTTTTATTTTTAGATTTTCTTTCTGATTTATAACAATTTGAAAATGAGTCAGATTTAAATGATAATTACAAAATATTAAATAATAAATTTGATCATTCAGTCATAAAGAGCAAGGAGATGTTGTTGTCCTGGTTAAACCTCAAATCAAATGGTATCTTTGAAAAGCCGGGTGAATCAATAATTCAATGACTCATTCATAAACAGAGCCGTTTACTCCATTACTGAATGAATCAGTTGTTTGAATGAATCGAATGAATGATTCAATGACTCACTCATTTAGACATTTACCGCCACCTACTTGGCAATTTTAGATTTTTATCTAGAATATCATTTCTTTAAAAAAAATAATAATTTCATATTTTGGGGAGTTTTCACAAATGTTTATTTACATTTACTCACCCTCATGTCTGTGTGACTTTCTTTTGCAGAACATAAAAAGAGCTTTTAAAGAATGTTGGTATTCAAACTGTAAATACACTATATTGCCAAAAGTATTGGGCCGCCCCTCCATATCCCAGAGTTCAGGTGTTCAATCCCTTCATGGCCACAGGTGTATAAATCAAGCACTAGGCATGCAGACGCTTCTACACACATTTGTGAAAGAATGGCTCGCTCTCAGGAGCTCAGTGAAGCGTGGGACCGGGATAGGTTGCCTGAAATTTCCTCACTACTAAATATTCCACGCTCAACTGTTAGTGGGATTATAACAAAATGGAAGCGATTGGGAACAACACGCCGCCACTGGACTCTAGAGCAGTGAGACGTGTTCTCTGAGTGACCAATCACGCTTCTCTGTCTGACCATCCCATGGACGAGTCTGGGATTGGCGGTTGCCAGGGGAACGGGACTTGCCTGACTGCATTGTGCCAAGTGTAAAGTTTGGTGGAGGGGGGATTATGGGGTGGGGTTGTTTTTCAGGGGTTGGACCTGGCCAAGACATTTTGGACAATTTCAAGTTTGGGGACGGCCCCTTCCTGTCCCAACATGACTGCGCTCCAGTGCACAAAGCGTCGCTCCATAAAGACATGGATGAGCGAGTTTGGTGTGGAGGAACTGGACTGGCCTGCACAGAGTCCTGACCTCATCCCGATAGAACACCTTTGGGATGAATTAGAGCGGAGACTGCGAGCCAGGCCTTCTCGTCCAACATCAGTGCCTGACCTCACAAATGCGCTTCTAGAAGAATTCCCATAAACACACTCCTAATCCTTGAGGAAAGCCTTCCCAGAAGAGCTGAAGCTGTTAGAGCTGCAAAGGGTGGGCCGACTCCATATTAAACCCTACGGATTAAAGTTCATGTGCATGTAAAGACAGGCGTCACAAAACTTTTGGCAATATAATGTATATCCAAATACCAAGAAAAATCATGGTGGTTGTAGCCTAAAAGTTTATGTGTGATAAATGCTATGTTTAATCAAATAAAACATTTCTTGTAATCTCAATTTGATGCTTTTCTCAACACAAAATTGACTCTACATTATCTTTTGGGGTTATTTCTCAGCCAAATATGATGTGCATTTAAACATTGTAATCGCTTGACAGCCCTAATTGTGACCAATTGTTTTTATTGCATTGGTGCTGATGTAGATTGTAAGCACATTGGGAAAAACAATCAAATTCTCTTCTAAATTAATTTATTTTCCCCATTTCTCACGCATTAAAAAAGCATACACAAACAGTACCTTCAGTTTAGGAGTCACATCTTTGTTGTCCTGACGTCCTGTTGAAGAGTCTGTGAAGGACAAACGAGGATGCAGAGAGAAAACAGAAAGGAAACACGAGTTAGATCTCAGCTCACGTTTCACAGCCTCATGATCTCATTCAATCATCTATTAAACAGACACATTCACAAGCTCCTGTCCCGCTCACAGCACGTCTCCTTCAGAGAGACCCTCTGAGAGCCCCACTAGCGTGCAGACGCTGCGGTCTGGGCGAGGTGAGCGCTGTTTCAGCACAGACATCACGCCAGGACCCCCCCAACACATGACCATTCCTCCAGTACTCTATACATCATCCTCACACGGGGCGCCTGGGTTTCATCAGCTCTTTCATTGTCCCTCAGTGACATCTTTTATAATGGTGTACCTATGAGCGTGAGATGTGTATGCATCAGATGTCCTAATAATATAGAGACATTAAACACTGGAGATGAAGGATCTAAGGACCTCATGTGTGTTTTCCTGTATAAACCGTAAGTGTTTCCTCAATATCCTGTTTCTGTAGTTTAGATTAATATTTGCTGCTCTGAATTTATTTGTATTTTCAATATATACGATATCAGAATGTTACAGGCGTGGTTGATTATGATTTGACTTGTTAAACTGTAGTGAGTGTGTGTGTCGCTGTTTGAGCTGAAACAACATCTGCAAAGTTACGACGCTCAGAGCTCAAAGCAAAGGGAGATATTTTCTTTTATAGAAATCTCTTTTTAAGGACTACAACAAACGGCTGGAGGGACTACAACGAGTCAGTGACATCACTAACCCTAACATTTACATAACCCCGCCCCCGGGAACATGTTGAGTTGCTGTAGTCGAGCACGTTTGGGAGTTTATTGATACAGTACGAACACAAACGCAATAGCACGTCATAAAGCGATGACATCATCAGTTATAACCGTAATTACACTAAACTATCCCTGTTCTCTCTTCATCAGCTGATATTCTCTGGCTCATCTCACAGCGGTTTATAGATTATCATGACAGAATATGCTAATCGATGCCTAACTCATAAACTCCTCCTCTATCCCTTCAGAAGCTCCTGTCTCACTCTACATGCTGTCTCTTCTTCTGGAGTCTCTCCATCATTGTCCGACTCCGGTTTGATCATAAAAGGCTGAACAGTTTCGGATATTTTCAGTGTGTGTCTGCGTGAGGTAATCAGAGCTGCTAACATGAGCTCTTGAAGCTCCGCCCTCTTCCTGAAAGGGGGCGGGAGCAGCTGCTCATTTGCATTTAAAAGGACACACAAAAAATCTGTGCGTTTTTGCTCACCCTCAAAATGACAATTTTAACATGCTATAAAACATGATCTGTGGGGTATTTTGAGCTGAAACTTCACATACACACTCAGGGACATCAGAGACTTATTTTACATTGTGTAAAAAGGGGAATTATAGGACATCTTTAACCATTTATTCAGTTTTATTATATTACTTGTAGAGATTGACCAATGACCGGTTTCACCAATATTTTTCCTGATATTTAATAATGTTTCCATAATCGGGTATCGGATTCACAGATAAATGGCGCCATCTTGTGGGTGTTTTGAGAATGCTTTTTATCTACGTTTTTTTTTCTTTTTTCATTTATTAGAATGATTTGTACATGCTATATTCGTTACTTGTTTGTTTACCTGATTAAAGACTTTATTTAAAAAACACTTTATATTAAAATTTTTTGCACTCTTTCAAACTCTCTTGATTTAAAAGTGTGTTTTGTTTTGTATGCAATGAGGGAGTGAAATTTGAGAAGTGACAGTATTTAAAAAGAGTTTGTTCAGTTCAGTGCTGCTGGTATAATGGTCAAAAACAGAAATAAAACAATAAATATCGGTTCTATTTATCGGTTATCAGGCACATAAACATGCAAATAATCGGTATCGGTAATAAAAATAAATCAATAATCGGTCGATCCCCAATAATTACCTTCTTCATCCTTCAATAACAGCCTTTTTATGAAGCTGCATCACTGACAGATGCACAAATCAAGTGCTCAAACACTTCAGATCAGACTGAAACGATCTACTACAATAAACTGGCATCCAAACTCTGGCACCAGTGACCAGCTGTGTCGTAGAATCTGTGTTTACAGTCATAAGGACAATGTTCCTGTATCTATGTATACTCCCTGCACTGGTTTTTAGGTTATAAAGCAAACGCAGCAGCTGTTTCTGATGCTGGGAGCAGTGTGTTTTCTGATCAGACATCAACACTACAATAAAACAAACGACTGGGCAAAGGTTTAAATGCACATAAACATGATTCCAGGACTATTGAGGAAACAATAAACGAAAATGAGTTTGAGTTTCCAGACTTGCAATTTAGATGTTAAAGAGTTAGTTCACCCAAAAATTATCGTTCTGTCATCATTTATCATTTGTGTCAATGCCATGCCGTGCTCTACCATTTGAGCTACAGCAACATAGCTTATTTTTTAAACATCACAGGTAAAAGGTATGCTTTCAGTGCAATATAAGTCTCTTAGGATTAAAGCATCTGTCCAGTGCATTAATGTGTGTGTGTGTGTGTGTGTATGTCTAAGCACCTGTGTGTGTGTGTGTCTCTCTCTGGATCTGCTCTCGTATGAGTCTCTGCTGCTCCTGTAGTTCTCGTGAACCCTCCTCCCTCAGACGGGCGATCTACAACACAGAGACACACACACACACACACACTCCTGGAGTTATTATATGCAAAAACAAAAATGTCCTAGAGCGATTCCTACAGACTGAGCTGCAGTAACCCGTCACTCAGACTCCTCACGTCTAACACTGACACCTATTGGCTGTTCACCAATCAAACCCAGCAAGCCGTTTCAGGACAGAGCCGTATGGAAGCTGATTTACACCACGGGAAAAAATTAAGGCAATTGCTCATTTTAATGAGATTAAAATTACAAGAAGAAAAGTCAAAATTCTGAGGAAAAAAAAGTTAAAGGTTTATATTCAGAATTCTGAAGAGAAAAAAACTGAATTGTTGAGAAATAAGTCAGAATGCAGAGGAAAAAAGATTTAAATGAAGAATTCTGAGAAAACTTAGTATTGTGGGAACAAAGTCAGTATTCCCAGAAAAAGTCAAAATTACAAGATTTAAACTCAGAATTCCCAGAAAAATCTCAGAAAAATCAAGAAAAAACCGTCAGAATTGTGCGATTTAACCCTTTAAGACCTGAAGGCATTTTTAGAGTTTTTTTTCTGAGTGACATACACCAAAAGTAAAGACTATTAACTCCAAAACTAAAGCAAGGACAGCCAAAGGTAGGCATCGTTTGATATAGAAGACTTTTTGAATTTTTTAGAAAATATAAATTGCATCACATTTGGACATTCTCGTGCTGAGAAACTTCTGATAAAAGACAAAAATGAATATTTATTATAGTTTTACATATTTTATTCTTATTTGACCAGGAAATAATGTAGGAGGAAAATTCTATTACATGTGTGCCGCATCTTTCTTCCAAATTTAGTTAGGAAAGATGAAAATAGTACCAAATTTTCATCTGTTATTTTATCTACGGGTCACTACATTACAGATTTCTGCTCATTTCAAATCAGATATGGATAAGCACTGTAAGACTACATTTGTTTGAGTGCATTAGAGAGAACGCTTGTGTGTGTGAATAAGTGCTACCTGTTTAAAATGTGCTTTCACCCGATCATATTCAGTATGTAGAAGGTACCAAAAAAATCACTTTCTGATTTGAATGATCCATCTGTATCAAGCTATATTCAGTCACGCTGTTGGCCGTCGTGGTGTCCTAAGCCCAATTACTTTATGATGCCCGTGGAGGAGAGAGCATCTTGTGAGCCCTATGCGCAGCGTGTGGTGGGAGCGGCGGTACTGAAGCTAGTTAAACGTGTTGGATGAAAATGCAGTTATACTATGGGCCATTGACATGAAGTGCACTCGTGATGGAGCGGTAGTGGAGCGCTCTCGGTGCGAGTGAAAACCAAAAAATCCGCTCCCACTCCGCTCACATACTCTGATTTGGAACGAAGGTAGCCTTTCTGATTAGCCATTATCGCCCCCTAATGGACATTTTTGAAATTGTTCCTCCATCAGGAATATCTTCTGATCATTAATCAAAAGAATCTGCTGTAAATAACGCTGTACGATCCATGCATGAAGTTATGAGTGAAAACGCCACGTGCAATCTATATTTGTTTTTGGTTAGCGTCTGTGTGCATAAGCAATCTGCGAGGGCTGCACGATTTGGGGAAAATATCTCATTGTGAATATTCTGGTTAAAATTGCGATTGCGATTTAAAATGCGTTTTTTTACAAACAAAAAGTGTGTGTATAACATTTTGCGTTTATATGTTAATATGACTAATAGTAATTATTATTGCTAAAAAATATATTTCTATTACAATAACATTTTCATAATTAATTGTAATAAATGCCAGGTTGCAGAGGGTACACTTCTACATTCACTATGGACATGTTGCACCCTTCACAAGTACTGGACTGATATTATTGACCTACTTTCGAAAGTGTATAAAAAAAGAGAGAGATCGCTCCAGATCCGATGATTGCCATTTTGGGGGTGATTTCAGTACCTTCTTTCAGTAAATTTGAAAAACA
The DNA here is from genome assembly GCA_023029165.1 of Gobiocypris rarus. Taxonomy (NCBI): domain Eukaryota; kingdom Metazoa; phylum Chordata; class Actinopteri; order Cypriniformes; family Gobionidae; genus Gobiocypris; species Gobiocypris rarus. Next base: position 39,289,567 of record CM040925.1, on the reverse strand, counting down.
GGGTATTTCTTTATTTATGGTTCTTGCAAAAAGACAGATTCTTCAGAAGTGGAAACTGGATATTGTTCCAACATTTGATGTGCTTCAGAGTGAACTAGTGAACATTATTCATACTGAGAAGTTATGATTTATCAATAACGACAAGCTGGAAATATTTAGGAAAATATGGAAGCCTTATTAGATCATTTTGGAATATGATAATACTGGGTCTTATATGTCATTACATATTTGTTGCTCTTAATTTGCTCATCTGATGTTATCACTGTGATCCGTCTGGAAATCCTCTATTCTATGTGTCAGGAACACTCATCTGTAACTAGAGTTGCTTCACTTTTATGTATTTGGTATACCGTACTATTGTTTCCATTTTGGACCTCTGTCCAGTAAAACCAAAGTAAAATGTGTTCAAAAAACATTTTCATAATTATTATACAAATTAAAAATAGAGTATGTAAGAATAAAATCAGATATTAATGTTTCCTTGGTTACTAGTCACAGGACAAAATGCATCCAAAACAACTACAAGGGGCTTCCAAGTCTAACTTTTTCAGGAGTCTGGTAAGCCATTTGTAGGGCTGACACACACACACATCACACACACACCTCACACACTCATTCAAACGAAGCTCTCACCTCCTCTTCTAACGTGCGGGTGACTTTAACCTCTTCTGTTTTAACAGTCTCGGCCTGCCGTTCACGTGCCTCCAAATCTACAAAACACACACCAATCAAAAGCCATTCAGCTTCAGCATGCATTACACTGACAGCCTATCCATGGAGAGGAAGAGGAAGAGCAGCTGACCGAGTTTAATCTTCTTCCTCTTGTCATCGAGCTTTCGGTTCCTCTCCTCGGCTTGTTTTTTAGCAGCACGGACCTTGTCGTACGCAGCCTGAAAGAACGAATGATCACGTTACTGAAGTTTTGACCTTGTGATTTCAGCAGAGTAACGAGACTGTAAATGCACGGTTGTGTGCACAGATTTCCCAATGCTTCTCACCTTGGCGGCAGCATCGGTCAGCACCTCCAGAGCCTGGGACAGCTGGTGGAAGAGCTCCGCTGCGCAACAGACGAAACAAGAGTCATTCAGAGTAAAAGCTCTTAAACAGCCTCAACAACTCCCATCTATTCAGACAGAACGCCCTTAAGAACCTGATCAGACCTGGAAAAGACCATTTTGAAGAGGTTGATGCTCAAGCTGCTTAATACTGAATAAGTAATGATATGTAAATGAGGCGGTCATATGTTAATGAGGACGTTTAGCTTCTGAAAGCAAGTGCGCATCTACACACAATACAACTTGTTTTAAATATTTATTTATTGTGTTAATCTTTGCCAAAGCATTAAAGGGCACCTATTATGCCAAATTCACTTTTATAAGGTGTTTGAACTAGGGCTGGACTCGATTAAAAAAATTAATCTAATTAATTAGAGGCTTTGTAATTAATTAATCGAAATTAATCGCATTTTAATTGCATATAAATATTTGACCTGAGAACAGTGAGAAGTAATTTTTTTCACATGGATTTTTAGTATACCATTGAATAATGACTGAATACATAAGCTTAATCAAAAAATTGTGTTTATTTATTTATGTCCAGCGTTTTGCGTTGAGGTGATATTTGAGGCTCGATACGCAAATTCCTTGTTGCATAGCTTCCACACAGCCATGCTCTTGTCGACGCTTCCATCCTTTCGTTTTTAAAGCAAAATTTCCCATCCACGGGGCCAAGGAAAGCAGTCTCGTAGCTTCTCCGTTCATGTTCACTGTGGTTTGTTGTGTTCAGAAGTCAAGAACGCTAGTTGGTGTTCCAGTATAATCGGTCCGTCGATAACTCATTCATTAAAAAACGTTCCGCGGTGCAAAAATAAGTTAAAATTGTTATCTATTTTTTGCGTAATTAATCTTAATTAACGCGTTAAAGTCACGCAATTAATTAATCTTAATTAACGCGTTAAAGTCCCGGCCCTAGTTTGAACATAAATGTGTGTTGGGAGTGTGTGTACACAATAGGGATGGGCATGATTAATCGACGATCGATAATTGATCGTTAAGAATTTGTCGATCACGTTCATTTGTTATCGAATAATGTAATGCATTTTTTTATTTTATCTAATGCAGGTTGCGTTGCGTAGTGTGAGTAAGCAATTAAATAAATTTCACTGTGTGGCAGCAATTAAACATTTTACCACCGGGGTGCAATACCACTCAGTGCGGGGCTGGCGTCCCAAGTAGAGGTCTGCATTCCCGCGGGAAACGACCAGATATTTTGCGCCGCGGGATTACATTTCCGACTACAACACGGTAGCGGTCGGTAACTCTGGTGTAATTTGAATGTGAGCGGTCGGTCATACAATATCACCGTTCCGACGTCCTTTCAGAACAGCATATCTTTGCTTTACTTAATCTTATTGACCACCCAATATACAGCCTGCACTGTATATAAAATACAGCAATAAATATAATGTAAATATACGGCTCTCAGAAAGAACAGGCAGGTTGTCGATGACTGACAGGGTAGAAAATGGCGGAGCAAAGTGTGGATGCGAATGTGTCCTCGAAGGACTGGAAAATGCTCAGTTTACAGCTAAGAAACCGTCAGGGAAGTCTGGTGTATGGGAGTCTTTTTCATATGTCATCGACAGAAGGAAAAAATACCCATTGCGCAATGTGATAAATGCAGTGGCGTAACTTTGCTTTGAAAAGTGGTGGGGACACTGCACAACTGTTTGCTATGTGTTTATTTAATAACAGAATTTACTTGTGGACTGAGTTCAGAGTTGGAAATACACTTAATTTTCACTTTGATGTAGGCAACAAATGCATTAAATTCACAAATTATTCTATAAACATCCAATAAGCAAAGCGTAATATTCTAACACATCTAACGGTATAGCTACTAATATCAATCAAAATATGCAAGATAAATATGGCGAACTTACCGTTTCATTAGCCGCGTTTCCATTAGGCCTACATATTTGCGCAAAACTTATATTTATAAATTTAACTTAGCCTATACTATAGCCTATACTATAACTTAGCGATATTTTCTGTCGATAAAAACTATTACGAAATGATTGCATTTCCATTAACCGATGTTATGCGACTAAAACGTTTTTTTATGTCATTCAAAAAATGATGCCACATAAGTTAGTAGGTTTATGTGAATCCCAGCCACCGCGATAGCCATTATTTAATGGAAGGAGACACAGGCCTGTTATTCAAGCATTTATTAAAATTAAAAGAGGGAAATGTTTGAATTTGTATGGTGGTAACTTTTCAGTTTTTTGTTTTTGTTTTTTTAAACCATTTCGTTATTTTGGCTTGAAATTTCGTTTGTTGAAAATATAAACTGAATTTAGAAATGCTTTTTAAATGAAAAACTTTGCGTTTAATAAACAAAATACATTTTTGAAATGAAGACAGCGTTTGGACGGAGAGCAGCATGCAAAATAACCCGCTTCCTTAATCCATGGCCCTTGTTATTGTGAGTCTAGGCCTACACAAATAAAAGTAGACAGTTTATAGTTTTTAATTATGTCTTGCTCTTATCTGTATGGATAACAAGACGGAGCGTTCTGAGTCGTTTCCTCTGTCATTAAGGAAAAATCCATCAGAACGCCGCACCTGCGCTTTCATCAGACAGAGGGTTATAGAAAACATATCCTATATTGAATTGCACATCTACAGGCTGGTGAAAAGTGAACGGAATAAGGTTTCCCAGGCTGGCCAAGTTAGCGCAGAGGTCTGTGCATCCCGGTAACGCCAGTCCCCAGAGCGGGTGTTTTCGGCGGCTGGACTGACTGTCACCAAGTTGTGGCCGGTCACATCTGACCCCAGATCATGTCAACATGCTTATATTTAGCACAAAACATGCATGATGGTGGCAGTTTTTTACCACAGCGGTGGTCTAGGTCTGTGCCGGTGAACGTGACATCCACTCCGGCGGTGATAGAGCGCCAGCTGTGTAGCACCGGCGGTGGTCGGCCCAAAAAAGTTTTTGTTTGTGAATGCTGTTTTACGTGAATATTATGCCAGGAGTGAAGCACAATGCTTTATTTACAAAATAAATAATAGGTTCACAATTAAATGTTACCTTGCAGCCATGGAAACAACATTAATGTAGGCTATGAAAAATATATGTTGGGTTTGCCTAACGGAGCGTAGTTTAACTGTCTGCCACAAGTTGATCTTGTAATTAAGGTCTCATCGAGGAAAAACACGCTGTATTTTTGTATAAAAGTTAAATAATTCATTTTATTACAAAAATATTAATGATTAATCGATAGTCGATCGTTAATTCTCGACGATCAACTAAGAAAATTTAATCGAATGCCCATCCCTAGTACACAACCACCCTATAATGGTAAAAATCCACCCACTCCTTTTTTTAAACCCCATAATGTCTCAGAACAAGCCGTTTCCATATTCCTGCAGTGTGATGTCACACTGCAGAGGTCCCGCCACACGTGTTGATGGACACTGACATACTAGCACAGACCCCGCCCTCAGAGAGCTGAGCTGTTCACAGTCCGCCATGTTTATCTCCTCCAGAGCATTAACAGCAGCATTCAAGAGATGTGTTCTTATTAAAGCTGCTAGAGTTCAGTCAGTCAAGAGCAGTGAGTGAATCTCTGTTGTTTGATAGAGAACTAGTCTAGTTTAATGACTACTCACGGATGTGCTGACATCAGCTCTGTGCGCATGCGACAGGAGCATGTGTGTGTGTGTGTGTGTGTGTGTGTGTGTGTGTGTGTGTGTGTGTGTGTGTGTGTGTGTGTGTGTGTGTGTGTGTGTGTGTAAGTCGAGAGCGATAAGGCTTTAAAACGCATGCAGATGATAATATTTCATGATGATGAAGAACTGCGATGTCACATGAACGCGTGTCTGAGATAGAGATGATCATTAAAACACACAGATCTCATGGTTCAGTTTTCATTGGCGTGTTCACTGCTGTGAATGAGCTGTGTAGGCTCCGCCTCTCGGGTGGGGAGCAGAAGCTCATTTGCATTAAAGGAGCCACGCACAGAACAGCTTTTGATCTGAAACTTCACAGGCACACTCTGGGGACACCTGAGACTCATATTACATCTGGTAAAAGGGACATAATAGGTGCCCTTTAAAAAAAAAGTATAATTGCAAAATTTTACATTTGACCCATTATCATTTTCTGCATAAAAATATACATAAAAGTATAAATACAAGGTTATAAAGTATTTTTTTATTATTTATGTTTGTTTTTATTCTTTTACAAAGCATTAAAAAGACAAAGCCTAATACAATTGTACATTTATACCCCACATTACCCTTTGAGCCAAAACAAATAATTAAAATATACATAAAAATATGAACAATAATAAATTAACATATATATAAACATATACATTTTAAAATAGTTAGATGTACTATATATTATTTTATTATTTTACTAAACATTAAAAATATTATATAATTTAAAAACTATAATTATATATAAAAATTATATATAGTAGTATTATACAATTAATTAGATTTTATCCAACGTTACCCTCTACTAAAAAGTAATTAAAATTATTATTAATAATAAACATAGAACATAGAATCTATTGTACATAGAACATTTTAAATATTGTATTTACTTTTCATTTACGGATTAATTTCAACATACAAAGACCATTAAAAACAACAGTTTGATATACTATTTATTTAAGTTTTTATTATATTAAATAATATTAAAATTTAAATATAAATAATTAAAATATACATTTAAAAATATGAATGATAACAGATTAACATATACATAGACACTTGATAAAACTGTTTAATTTACTATATATTTATTGTTTTAAATTTATTGTTTATATTTATTATATCATTTTTCACAGCACACACACACACACGTTGTGTTTCCATGTTTTATGGGGACATTCCATAGGCGTAATGCATTTTATACTGTGCAAACCGTATTTTCTATCCCCTACACTGCCCCTAAACCTACCCATCACACACACACACACACACTACCCATCACAGGAGACATGCTGCATTTTTACATTTTCAAAAACATCACTTAGTGTGATTTATAAGATGTTTTCCTCATGGGGACCAAAAATGTCCCCACAAGGACAAGGATTTTGGATATTGCCATCTTTGTGGGACATTTTGTCCCCATACCGTAGGGGATTAGTCCACACACACACACACACACACACACACACACACACACACACACACACACACACACACACACACACACACACACACACACACACACACACACACACACACACACACACACACACACACACACACACACACACACACACACACACACACACAGTCCCTGCCCCTAAACCTACCCATCACAGGAGACATGCTACATTTTTACATTTTCAAAAACATATTATAATTATTATAATTTATAAGATGTTTTCCTCATGGGGACCAAAAAATGTCCCCACAAGGACAAAATATATATACATAAAAATATACATATGTAATAAAAATGTATAATAATATGAACGTACACACACACACACACACATTATATATCTGAGAAACTGAAATCATGCCCTGAGCAGGTTTATAGCTCTCTCCAGCACTAATATCCTGCTAACGAACACGTTTCCTGCATTAAAGCAGGGTGCCGGCGCTCTCACGAAAGCTGTTCCCGCTAATGATCCCCTCCTGCGTTCCTGCATGTAAACGCGGGGGTCCGTGCCGTGCCGCACGAGGGGCCGCCAGAGCAATCAGGGGAACCACGCGAGGCCCCTTCACGTCCCGCAGACCCCTAATGACTCTCTGACGGCACAACTGGGTCTGTTCTCCACTAACAAGCGTCTGCCAGCTCCGGTTTCAGCCCCAGAGGGAAGCATGTGGGGTTACCCCGATACCTGCGTGATTATATGAGCGTCCGCACGCAAGCGGGTTCGAATGTAGCGTGACCTCTGCCTCACCCCGCTCGTGTGAGTGGCCGCTCGCATGATTCTGGAGAAAGCAAACCTGCTTCAGAACACATTATGCCTAGTCTCCCAGTTTTGACTCAATCAGGAATTGTTGAAAGCCTCCAGAGACCGCAAGGGAAAAAACGGCCCTCCAAACACGCCATCCTCGTCCAAGGTGCTCGTTCGGGGTTTGAATGATTTTCCCAGCATTGATTATGCACATGTTCTGGGCAGACGGAGTCACGGGGGGTATAAGAGAAGCCACATGCTGGAGTTTGTGCAAATGTTGGCGCGTCTGACGGCCCGTATCGGCCTGCACTGCTGAGCCGCTTCACTGTGTGGCTTGGAAGGTGAGATGCTGGTCTTGGCCGGCTCGTTTAACCTCCATATCTGATCTACAACGGCTTTGTGCATGAACTCTCATCAAAACGTGCCCAAAACCCATCAAAATTTAGCCAATTATAGTTTGCATAAATAAATCAATGTTTATGGAATTGTGACATTATTTTCATGCTATTTTATTTATATTCGCATCACAGTAAATGAGAATTTGATGTTAATATTTGCGGATTAAAATGCACTTAATTGTCCTGAAAATAATGTACCAGTAGACCTTTTCTTTTTTATGCATCTTGATTGTGGGCTGTGATCGGACAGGTTTCCGTGAGTCCCTGATATAATGATCACCTGAACAAAACTAACAGGGTTTCTCTCTTAAAGGCCTCATGAGCTGGAAAACAGGCTTTTCTGGCTTATAAATAAATATATATATAAATAATTTTATGCTTTAGTAAATAAATATAACTTAAAAATTTGTATTAAAGAATCAAAATAAATACAGAAAATGAATCATATAAGAGAGAAAAATGTAAGAATATATGCAAAAGAAAACAAATACAATTTATTGAAATAAACAATAATAAAAATAAATAAATATGAAAAAAAAATTATTAAAAAGTAATAATAACGTAAAAAAATAAATCATATAAGAGACATAAATGTAAGAATAAACACAAAAGCAAATTAAGAAAATGTTTAAATAAATAAATATGGGACTATTTAAATATGGAAAAAATACATGTGGGAATAAATAAATATAAAAATTAATGAATGCACAAATAAATAAATAAAGTTAAAAAATAAAAAATAAAGTTAAAAATAAACACAAATAATAAATCATAAGAGACAGAAATATAAGAATAAATACAAAAACAGAATTTTTTAAATAAATGTGCGAATATTTAAATATGGAAAAAATGCATATGGAATAAATAAATTTAAAAATGAATAATAAATAAAAACAAAAATAATAACAATAAAGTTAAAAAATAAATAGAGAAAATAATCAATCATATAAGAGACAGAAATGTAAGAATAAAATGAAAAAAATATTTAAAAAAATATGTTTATATAAATAAATGGAAACTACATGTGGGAATAAATAAATGAAAACAAAAAAACTGAAAATAATTAATTATTTAAAATTAAAAGTTTAAAATTAAAATACAAAAATAAATTCAGGACTACATTTAATTAAACTACCGTATCTGTTCGATCAAGTCATAATATATTCTTAATCATCGCTTTGCTTGTATATATGCATACACACACACACACATTTACTCATATTCATATTCCTGCAGGATTGGTCTCTGTATGCCATGGCATGGATTGGTGTCAGACACTCACCGGCTTTGGGATTGTCTGGGTTTTTATCCGGATGGCAGGACAGCGCTCTCTGTCTGTACGCTTTCTTGATCTGTAAAAGAGAAGAATGTTTCTGTTAAAAGTAACACACACACACACACACACACACACACACACACACGTTATTATACAAAACAGTTTTGCATAACTCCAGACAAAAGGACGAGCTTCCCGGAAGGCATAAAACATGTTTTATAACAATAGTCTGTGGTCACATCAGCACAGCCCTGAAATCCCAGCAAACATCGGAGCGGATGCCTGGATAAACACACACATTAATGTCAAACTGCACACGTGCACATGTGAGAAACACAACAAGAGCCACTCAGAAAACACTCAAACATGACATGGATTACAGGATCTCAAACACACACACACACACACACACACACACACACACACACACACACACACACACACACACACACACACACACTGCCCCTGCCCCACACACACACACACACACACACACACACACACACACACACACACACACACACACACACACACACACACACACACACACACACACACACACATACACACACACACACACACACACACACACACACACACACACACACACACACACACACACACACACACACACACACACACACACACACACATACACACACACATACACACACACACACACACACACACACACACACACACACACACACACACACACACACACACACACACACGGAGCTCGGTCTAAACACCTTCCTTTGGGGATGTGAACCGCACGTCTCACTGGTCCCGCTGGCCGAGTTCACGACAGCTCAAACACACGAAACACACGCTTATTCAGGCGCTCAGATTCACACTGATGTGTGAGGGTGACCTCTGACCCCAGCAAACAATCGGAAAAACATGTTTGATGCGACGTCTACACGCAGACACACTCAAATCTGACTGCGTGACTCAATCAGGCTCGGTTTCATTCATTACAGTGCAATGGAGTAAATTAGATTTAACAGCGCTCAAGTTTGTAATAATCCTTTATGACTATTATTAACCCATAAAACCTGCTGTATCATATTTGATATGTGCATTTCTCAATGATCAACACGTCGTCTGACTGATAGTTTAGGCTGTTCTGGCAAGTAAAAGCCTCGTTTCTGCTGGAGAATCTGCACTGATTTTTAATAGAGATCGACTGATATTGATCTTTTAAATAATATTTATTCAGTGTTTTATCATTGCATACAAAACAGCACACACTTCTAAATCAATAAATAGGAAATATATTTGATATTCTGAAATCTTTGATCAAGTAAACGAACAGGAAAAATCATCCTAACAATTAAAAAAAACTAAAGCCTTCGCAAAACGCCCACAAGACGGCGCCATTTATCGCATGTATGTGAAGTTTTATATGTTTGTTTATACGTTTTATTATATTTATATATTATTATATTTTACATTGAATAAATATCTACACATTTTTATATTATTTTATATATATATATATATATATATATATATATATATATATATATATATATATATATATATATATATATATATATATATATATATATATATATATATATATATATATATATATATATATATATGATGTAATCATTTATATGTAATGTATATATATATAAATTAAATAACTAAATAATAAAAATTATAATAACAATTATATTGATTCATTAATATTAAAAACTTTTTACATTTTATTGTATTTATTAATATATTATTATATTTTACATTATATTAATATACACACATTTTAATATTTATTTTTAATATAATATACTATATATATATGATGTCAATTTATGTCACATAATGTGTATATATATATATATATATATATATATATATATATATATATATATATATATATATATATATATATATATAAATTAAATAACTAAATTAAAATAATAATAAAATTATATTATTTAAATAATATTAAAAACTTGTATTGTATTTATTAATATATTTATATATTATTATATTTTACATATATATTTGCATATATATGGAATTTAGAATCATTTAGAACATAGAATTGATGTAATATATTTATATATATACACATACACCAATAAATAATAATAATAATAATAATAATAATAATAATAATAATCCTTGTGCATCCTTATGGACATTTCTGGCTTTTTCAGTTTTGTTTTTTGATAACTTTGCCTGTGGTAATGCTAACTGCATAAAATTTGCCACAGTTGTGCATTTTTATTGGAATTTTAATATTTCACCACCATTTCCTTTAAAAAAAAACTATTTTGCACTAGTTACATAAAATCCTTCCTCTCAGCCCCATTTCTGTTTATGCGTATTATAAAGGCAATGTGATAAATGATGCAGCTGTATCTGTGGAATAACCACATGAAAGGGCGGAGCGAGCCAATCATCCGCCTGAGCCTGGGGAAACCCCACTCAACAGGTCAGAGTGTGGTGTGTGTGTATGTGTGTAATAAAAACTGTGTGTGTGTGTGGGTGTGCATGTGTGTGCTTGTAATATTTGAGAGAACTGCAAAGCACAGATCCTGTGGAGTTGTGCTGCCATCTCGTGGGGAACGCTGGTACTGCACCCAAACTAAATCTCACTCAAAGCTCATTTTTTCAGATATCAACCTCAAATTCAAAACACAGCATTTTTAGATTTATGGCTTTGATTTTCTAGTTTTACAGCTCAAGCTTTTAAAAAACTATATTTTTTTTATAAAATATTATTCATAAATCATTTTCTTAAACTTAAACTTTTGACTTCAACAATTATCTGCCATGGGTCTTCTTTCAAATGAGACCAAATGTAAGTCTGTTCTCCCAAGATTATTTTTTTATGACAGTTTTTTGACATTGACATATTTTTTTTCTATGGACCCATGTGTAACCTTTAAAATTGATGCACAAGGGTTAATAATAATAATTCACTTAAAACCAAATGAAGAAAAACTTTATTTACATTTGATTATATTTATATTTTATTGTGTTTTACATTATATAAATTTTGTATATAAAATTTATTAATTTTTATTTAATGTAATTTTTCATAGAATATTTTTATGTATACACACACAACTATATATATTATATATATATAAAATGTAAAAATGTTTAAGGTTTATTATAATAATTTCATTTAATTATTTAATTTATATATGTATATATACACATTTATTACATCAAATATTATATTTCACACACACACACACACATATATATATATATATATATATATATATATATATATATATATATATATATATATATATTATACATACGTTTTAATTAATATCATTATGCAATATAATCACACATTTATATACATAACAAAAAATATTTCAATATGTTAATATACGTTTTATATATATATATAATTTTACATATAATAGAATAATAAATATGTATAACAAGTATAATAATAATTCATTTTAAAATATAGTTTCTTTTGATTTTAAAGTGGACATTTACTCACGATATCCACCCCAGAACCGCTCTCATACACACACACACACACACACACTTGAATGCTTTTATTTGGATCTGAAAGACATTGCAAAGAGAACAAGATCCAAATACTCTGGGAAGAGTCATTGACAAGGTGGCAGGTCTTTTACAGGTCCTTCCAGTTATAATATTTAACACATTAAGGATAAACAAAACATCTTCGTATCCATATTTGCATATTTTTGGTAGCTGTAAAGGAGCAAAATCTTGCCCCCCTAACTCTAACTCACACACACACACACACACACACACACACACACACACACACACACACACGACTGGCCATGTGTTGAACTGCAGCGCCACCTATTGACCACATCCACAATCTGTTCCTCACAGACATAAACACACTCACAACTACTGCACTCTGGACAATATAATACAGCAAAACATCCATATCTGGGACTTCTTACTGAACACAATCATCAAAACAGGCGATCCGATTCTATCATATGTGTCTAAAACTGTTATTAAAACATGAATATATCAAATACTCAATAGTATGTCATTATAAACCTGCTGTAGAAGAAAAATAAAATGATTGAACATAACTTAAATAGAATAAATAAATAGTTTATGAGTAATACTAGATGTAAACCTTCCCTCTAAAGCTCCACCTGTGATAGACACGATACAGTTACGCTGTTTGATTATTGTATATATCTTCATTCATCATAATTAATATGTGATTTATTGACAGAAACACTTGTGTTTCCAGCGATGCTAATGAATAAAGACAGAATAACTCACCTGTTTCTCTGTCGCTGTCGACTCAATCCCCAATAACGCGTAAAGATCCATCTCTAAAAGCTCTTTTGTTGACGCCATGGTTTAATTTCACTAAATAAAATAATAAACGAGTAAAAATAGTATCCTTGAGTTCCTTAGCGGCAGTTTAAAGACTTCTTCAGTGCGACTCGCTGTCGTATGGCGGCGTGTGAGCGCAGGAGGAGCGCAGCGCCCCTTCAGGCCGGGAGGAACGGATGCGGCCAAACGTGGCATTGTTGATATTTATTTAAAATATTTGCTTATGTTTAACCCTCTGGGCCTGTTCAGAAAATTTGTTTTGAAGTGTAAAAATATTGACTGAACAAACACTGCATTTATTGACTTAAACTGAATAGAATACCAAATAATTTCAAAAAGTGTTTTGAATTATCGCTGTCATTTCCTTAATTTGATAGATTTTGAATTATCAATCAAATACTGAGTAACAAAAATACTCCCCATGTGTTCTCTTTCTAACTAAATTTTAATGTTTAATCGTTTATATATTTTTTATTGAATATATTTTATATAATATATTTAGATATACATGACAATATGTTTATTATGAATAATAATTGTTTATGTAATATATTTATATACACATAATCAATTAATTAATAATAATAATTAACTCAAAACCAAACAAAGAATTTATTTTACATTTTATTATATTTATATTTTACATTATATAAATATATACACGTTTTTATTTTTTTTATTTAATGTAATTTTGTATAGAATATATTTATATATGCATGTATATAAATTAAATAATAATAATTCCCTCAAAACCAAAATAATAAAAACGTAAAATATATATATTACATTTTATATATGTTTTTATATTTTATATTTTATATTTTTATATATATATTTGTAATATAATATATTTATATATACATGACAATATATATGTTTATGTAAAATATTTATATATACATAAACAACTTAATTAATTAAATAAAATAATAATAATAATTCACTCAAAACCAAATGAAGAAAAACTGTTTTTACATTTGATTGTATCTATATTTTATTATACTTTACATTATATATATATATATATATATATAAAATAAATTAAATAATAATAATAATAATTCACCTCAAAAACAAATTACATTTTTTAAAAAATGTAATTTGATACTATGCATATATTAATATATGCATGATATCAAAACCTTGACAAAAGTAATATATAGTATATTATATATATACTACTTTTTGTCTAGGTTTTGATATTTTTATATACATATAAGGTATATGCATATAAATGTATATAGAAATATCAAAACCTTGACAAAAAGTAGTATTTTAAGATGTCTAAATATAGCTAAAAGCAAAACCCAATCAAAAGTAAGACATTATGTCTAAAAGAAACGACTGAAATCCAAAAGCCTCTCTGTATATTAATATAAAGAGGTTTTGACATTAACGTTTCTATTTTTTAACGCCTCCAGATGGCACTGTTCTCACTTAAAAAAGGCCTTCACTCTATTTTAATATGAAGTATTGCATTCATTTAAAAAATAATTAAACAAATATATATTAATATATGCATAGTATCATAAAATCCCCTACAAATTCTAAATAATAATGAAAAAAAAATATATATATTATTAAACAAAACTTGATTTTCCTGAAGAAATAAGTTACATTTCAAGGCTTCGGTCAATTTCGACCGTCACCAAGTGTGACCCCTAAACGATTTTCATATAAAATATACTTACAGTGCATGATAAATAAGATGCACAGAACCGAGTCAAAGGACAGGACAGCTGAGCTTTAATCTCAGAGGTGAACACACACTGCCATACGGGTGAGGAAGAAGACAAGGCTGTCACATGCGACGTGGGACTGAATCTACTGAGGGAGAGCCCTTTTGGGGCATATTATGAACCCACTAAACTTTGTTAAAGCATGCCGATATGATCTTGCATATTTGCATTTGCAACCATTGTTTCAATGCATCATCCTGAGATTCTCTTTAAATATGCATGGGTCAGCTGTGGCTTGTGCTTGTCCGTTTATCTGGACTCTTACACACATTTCACATCTTCTCATGTGATAACATCTGATTCAATCAAACCAATCACTCAATCAGAGTCGTGGAATACAGACATGTTGGGTTCAAAATAAGGTTTTTAAATATTTTGTTAAATCGCCCCAAAAATATATAATTATTCAATTGAATCTGGGAGAAAATCAGTTTGCAACATCAGGTGTATCTCCAGCTTACAATGCATCAAAATGAAGTGAGTTTGTGCCTAAAAGAAGACAATCTTAAAAGAACGTTCGTTTTTCTGACTCCTCTGGCTGATATATTGTCTTGTTTAAAGCACAAACTACATTTTAATATTTTTTTCAGGAAACAAGACCAATCTTCATCCGCTTCTTAAGTAAATCAATCTCGATTTAGTGGAAAATAAGACAGAAATACTGAGGAAGAACAGCATTTTTAGCCAGCGGAGCATGTATTCTACCTCTGAAATATGGATTTGAATGGTTTATGACAGTGGTGTAAAACAGCTTCAGCTCTCGTGCGTTCAAATAAAGAGTTAAATAAATGGTGGATGGATATTAATATGATAACTGTTGTGTCCCTGCCTCACAATTCAAAGATCATTCTGACTTTATCTCACAATTACGAGTTTGTATCTCATAATTCTGACTTTTTTTGTAATTGCGAGTTTAGGCTATATCTCAAAATTCTTTATTTTATTTAATTATTATTATTATTATTATTATTATTATTATTATTATTATTGTGCAATTGCAATAACGAGTTTATTTCTCACAATTCTGACTTTTTTCTCAGAATTGTGAGTGTAAATAAAGTCCAAACAAGCTTCTGAGGAAAAAAGACATATTTGTTTTGCAATTGCGAATGTATATTCACAATTTAAAAAAAATGTATCTCTTAATTCAGGCTTTTTTTGCGATTCTGACTTTTTTCTCGCAACTGTGAGCTTATATCTCGCAATTCTGATATTCTTTGGCAACTGCAAGTTTAAATCTTGCAATTGTTACTTTTTCTCACAATTCTAACTTTTTTCCTCTGAAATGCACATTAAAATTTTGCAATTCTGAATTTATAACACGCAACTGCTAGTTTATATTTCACAATTCAGAGGGTTTTTTTCTCAGAATTGCAAGATTTAAACTTGCACTCAATTGCGAGATTTAAAGTCCACATTTGAGGGGAAAAAAGACTGGCATGTTTTCTTACAATTGTAAATTTATATCTCGCAATTCTGACTTTTTTTCGTTCGCAATTCTGACTTTTCTTCGCAGTTGTGAATTTATATCTCGCAATTATGACTTTTTTGTAGTTGTGAATTTATATCACGCATTTCTGAATTTTTTCTTACAATTGTTAATTTATATCTCGCAATTCTGACTTTTTTCGCAGTTGTGAATTTATATCTCACAATTATGACTTTTTTTGTAGTTGTGAATTTATATCTCGCAATCATGACTTTTTTGTAGTTGTAAATTTATATCTCGCAATCATGACTTTTTTGTAGTTGTGAATTTATATCTCGCAATTATGACTTTTTTGGAGTTGTGAATTTAAATCACACATTTCTGAATTTTTCGTACAATTGTACATTTATATCTCGCATTTCTTAATTTTTTCTTACAATTGTAAATTTATATCTCGCAATTATGACTTTTTTGTAGTTGTGAATTTAAATCACGCATTTCTGAATTTTTCGTACAATTGTACATTTATATCACACAATTCTGACTTTTTTCGCTCGCAATTCTGACTTTTTTCGCAGTTGTGAATTTATATCTAGCAATTCTGACTTTTTTTGCTCACAATTCTGACTTTTCTTTGCAGTTGTGAATTTATATCTCGCAATTCTGACTTTTTTGTAGTTGTGAATTTATATCTCGCAATTCTGACTTTTTGTAGTTTTATATCTATAATTCTGACTTTTTTGTAGTTGTGAATTTATATCTCGCAATTCTGACTTTTTTGTAGTTGTGAATTTATATCTCGCAATTATGACTTTTTTTGTAGTTGTGAATTTATATCTTGCAATTATGAGTTTTCTTCGCAGTTGTGAATTTAAATCACGCATTTCTGAAATTTTCTTACAATTGTAAATTTTTATCACGCATTTGTGAATTTTTTCTCACAATTGTAAATTTATATCTCGCAATTATGACTTTTTTGTAGTTGTGAATTTATATCTCACAATTATGACTTTTTTGTAGTTGTGAATTTATATCTCGCAATTCTGACTTTTTTGTAGTTGTAAATTTAAATCTACAATTCTGACTTTTTGTAGTTGTGAATTTATATCTCACAATTATGACTTTTTTGTAGTTGTGAATTTATATCTCGCAATTCTGACTTTTTTGTAGTTGTAAATTTAAATCTCGCAATTCTGACTTTTTTGTAGTTGTGAATTTATATCTCGCAATTATGACTTTTTTGGAGTTGTGAATTTAAATCACGCATTTCTGAATTTTTCGTACAATTGTACATTTATATCTCGCATTTCTTAATTTTTTCTTACAATTGTAAATTTATATCTCGCAATTATGACTTTTTTGTAGTTGTGAATTGAAATCACGCATTTCTGAATTTTTCGTACAATTGTACATTTATATCTCGCATTTCTTAATTTTTTCTTACAATTGTAAATTTATATCTCGCAATAATGACTTTTTTGTAGTTGTGAATTTAAATCACGCATTTCTGAATTTTTCATACAATTGTACATTTATATCACGCAATTCTGACTTTTTTCGCTCGCAATTCTGACTTTCTTCGCAGTTGTGAATTTATATCTTGCAATTCTGACTTTTTTCGCTCACAATTCTGACTTTTCTTTGCAGTTGTGAATTTATATCTCGCAATTCTGACTTTTTTGTAGTTGTGAATTTATATCTCGTAATTCTGACTTTTTTGTAGTTGTGAATTTATATCTTGCAATTCTGACTTTTTTGTAGTTGTGAATTTATATCTCTCAATTCTGACTTTTTTGTAGTTGTGAATTTATATCTACAATTCTGACTTTTTTGTAGTTGTGAATTTATATCTCGCAATTCTGACTTTTTTGTAGTTGTGAATTTATATCTCGCATTTCTGACTTTTTTGTAGTTGTGAATTTATATCTTGCAATTATGAGTTTTCTTCGCAGTTGTGAATTTAAATCACGCATTTCTGAAATTTTCTTACAATTGTAAATTTTTATCACGCATTTCTGAATTGTTTCTCACAATTGTAAATTTATATCTCGCAATTCTGACTTTTTTGTAGTTGTGAATTTATATCTATTATGACTTTTTGTAGTTGTGAATTTAAATCATTCATTTCTGAATTTTTACAATTGTACATTTATATCTCGCATTTCTTAATTTTTCTTACAATTGTAAATTTATATCTATAATTATGACTTTTTTGTAGTTGTGAATTGAAATCACGCATTTCTGAATTTTTCGTACAATTGTACATTTATATCTCGCATTTCTTAATTTTTTCTTACAATTGTAAATTTATATCTCGCAATTATGACTTTTTTGTAGTTGTGAATTTAAATCACGCATTTCTGAATTTTTCATACAATTGTACATTTATATCACGCAATTCTGACTTTTTTCGCTCGCAATTCTGACTTTCTTTGCAGTTGTGAATTTATATCTTGCAATTCTGACTTTTTTCGCTCACAATTCTGACTTTTCTTTGCAGTTGTGAATTTATATCTCGCAATTCTGACTTTTTTGTAGTTGTGAATTTATATCTCGTAATTCTGACTTTTTGTAGTTTTATATCTCATAATTCTGACTTTTTGTAGTTGTGAATTTATATCTATAATTCTGACTTTTTGTAGTTGTGAATTTATATCTCACAATTCTGACTTTTTTGTAGTTGTGAATTTATATCTCGCAATTATGAATTTTTTTGTAGTTGTGAATTTATATCTCGCAATTATGACTTTTCTTCGCAGTTGTGAATTTAAATCACGCATTTCTGAATTTTTCTTACAATTGTAAATTTTTATCACGCATTTCTGAAATTTTTCTCACAATTGTAAATTTATATCTCGCAATTATGACTTTTTGTAGTTGTGAATTTATATCTCGCAATTCTGACTTTTTTGTTGTTGTGAATTTATATCTCGCAATTCTGACTTTTTTGTAGTTGTAAATTTAAATCTCACAATTATGACTTTTCTTCGCACATGTGAATTTAAATGACGCATTTCTAAAATTTTCTTACAATTGTACATTTATATGACGCAATTCTGACTTTTCGCAGTTGTGAATTTATATCTTGCAATTCTGACTTTTTTGTAGTTGTGAATGTATATCTCGCAATTCTGACTTTTTTGTAGTTGTGAATTTATATCACACATTTCAGAATTTTTCTTACAATTGTTAATTTATATCATGCAATTCTAATTTTTTTGCTTGCAATTCTGACTTTTTCCGCAGTTGTGAATTTATATCTTGCAATCATAACTTTTTTTGTAGTTGTAAATTTATATCTCGCAAGTCTGACTTTTTTGTAGTTGTGAATTTTTATCACGCATTTCTGAATTTTTTCTTACAATTGTTAATTTATATCTCGCAATTCTGAATTTTTTGGTTTCAACTCAGAATTTTTTCGCAGTTGTGAATTTATATCTCACAATTATGACTTTTTTTGTAGTTGTGAATTTTTATCTCGCAATCATGACTTTTCTTTGCACTTGTGAATTTAAATCTCGCATTTCTGAATTTTTCTTACAATTGTAAATTTATATCACGCAATTATGACCTTTTTTGCTTGCAATTCAGACTTTTTTTCACAGTTGTGAATTTATATCTTGCAACTTTTTTCTCAAAATTGCATGTTTAAATCTTGAAAAAAAGTCAGAATTGAAAGCCACTTTTTTATTTTTTATTCAGTGGCGGAGACAAGTTTCCACAGCATTTTATTGTTCTTGTGGTTTTTAGATATTTTAATAAAAATCTTACATATTTACACCTTTATATACACCATTATTTTTTAATAAATAAAGTTTTGTTTTATTTTATTTTTCTTAAATGCATGGAAGAACAGTAAAAAAAGGTCACCATTGTAGTTTCCACAGCACACTTGTATCCTGGTCAGTGTGTAGTGTAGTGTGCAGCGCTCCAGCATTCCGTTTGTTTGTATTGGCGGAGGCGCGAGTTGAGCCACGCCCTGTCAGTCTCAGGGGGCGTGGCCAGCACATGTGTCAGCAGCAGCAGCAGCAGCTGAGTCAGTCCAACAATATCACCCTCATCCGCCCGGAGTGTTTCAAACTCTCAGGACAAACATCTGAATGTGTCTTCTCCTCACATCAGTCCTCCTCTGCTTCACATCATAAAGGACGTTCACTGAATCACAGGTAGGACGAGTCAATATTTCATGTCTTTATGATGGCTTTTCACCATGCAAACACATCTGAGTTGAGAATAACAGCTAACTCTGCGGTATCACCTTAGTAGTGTCCTAAATCTGTGGTTATGCATCATGCATATGGCGCTGTGGAGGAAGAATCGCCATGTTTAAGAGATGAAGCTTCACTGGCGGTAGATCTGAAGATCAGATCCGGAGACAGTGTTGCGTTGATATGAAGCTGAAATCTGTGTCAGTTTGTGTCATTCAGAGGGTTAACAGCTTGTTTTCCTCGAATACAAGTTACTGTTTCTGCTCTGTAAGGATGATTCAGTCATTTGAGGACTTTCTGTCCCAGTCTGTGATTGACTGGACTGTGTGGGTGTAAATGTAGGCGAGATCAGATGGACAGCAGCAGTCAAATGTGTAGGAGAAGCTTCTGAAGAGCCTCAGTCCTGTTGAGGAAAGTCTGAACGTGAAGCAGATGTTGTGCTGAAACGAAGCTGCACTCCTGCTCAATTATATCAGATGTATCTGCCTTCTGTAATAACCCTGTTTCATCATGGACTGAGGGACAAAATCAGCTGATTTAAACTACAGTCTTTAAAAATATATATTTCAAATGGGAATTTGTGCAGTAGTGCCGGAGAAGAACCACTGTTGTTGTCAGCTCTTAAAAAGAAAATATATTTTTTTAGTGCAAGAACATTTTAATAATCTAACCTTTTGTTGAATGGAAAGATTCTATTGATGTTAAAAGGGGAGATATTATACAAAATTCACTTTTACGTGTTTGAACATAAATGTGTGTTGGCAGTGTGTGTACACAACCACCCTATAATGGTAAAAATACACTGTTTAAGCCCCATACATCATAATCAGTACTCAGATTCATATTAACAGCAGATGCTATATAGTAGATATTATCACTTTAATACACACATGCCATTTCTTTACGTTCACAGACACAACCAACTGTGATTATGTTAACCGTGTGTGTGTTTGACATAACCGTATGTGTGTGTTTAAGTGCAATAAGATGTGAAAGAGAACTGAGTTTAACACTCACGGGACGCTCCGTCTGACACACAGCTTTCTCTGCGCGTGCTTCAGGTGTGTGTGTGTGTGTGTGTGTGTGTGTGTGTGTGCGCTCAGAAAACCATATATCAGTTTAGACTGATTGGCTTTAAAACACATCAGATCATAAACTCTCATGAAGATGAAGAACTGCAGTGTCACGTGAGCGCGGTAGTGATGATCATCAAAACCAAACAGATGTTGAAGTTTTTGGCAGAGTACTGTACAGGCTCCGCCCTCTTCTGGGTAAGGGGGCGGAGCAGCAGCTCATTTGCATTTAAAGACACATGCACGAAAACAGCGTGTTTTTCCTTCCACTCAAAAATAGGCATTTACAACATGATATAATAAATGATCTAAAACTTCACAGACACATTCAAGACACATGAGATTTATATTACGTCTTACATCAAAAAGGGGAATAGTAAGAGGCTCTTATGGAATCATAGATGCCAATAAATAACCTTTATTTTTAAGGAGTAATTTGGGTGTTTTGTTCATTAATTGTAGTTCTGGCATGAATTATTGATCTGCTTAGTCTGCAAAAGGCAAATATGAGTTTAGGAATGGACATACATATATATTATACAGTAGTTTATGAGGCGATGCATTGGAGTGTTTTGCTATTAAAACGGTCATTCTCCAGACTCCTGCTCTCTATGCAGGCTGTTATCATTCTGGCACGATCCATGTCATTTTATGTAAGTGTGGTTATTAAATGGCCTATTTGCATCTGACAGGAAACTGCTGCTGTTCATCCCATTAGATTGTGTCATGTAAATGTGACACCCAGGAAAGGAGGAAGCGTGATAAATGCTTTCTAAAAGTGAAATGAACAAGCCGTCGTTTGCTCGAGTGGATCTCTGGGTTTCCTGTGCATGCTCTCACCCAAATATCATCCGCGTATGAACACTTCCAGTGTTTGCAGGTTTGTCACAAACACACGTGATTGTATTGTTCATATGTAGGTTATCATCGCCCAGGAGACCCTGTGACTTCACAGAGGAGTGTATCGAGGTCAGCACAGAGAAGACGCTTCAGTATCAGAGAAAAACCTTCGGACTCCAGCTGTGAAGTATTACAGCGAATCTCATCAAAACACGTCCAGGCTGCATTTCAAAGAAAATAAGGCATTATTATAATCAAAACTCGCAATGCTATTGGGTTTTTAAAGTTAAAATTATTATTAAAGGAAAATGTGTTTTTGTGGGATTATTTGTTGACCATTTTAAGGTTTTAACAGTTAAAATTATTAAAGAAAAAATAGCGATTCGTGCTTTTTTTGTGACATTTCATCCCCAAAAATTGCAATGCAATGTGAGTTTAAAAGTTAAAATGAACATTCAAGATTTTTTTGTCATTATTTTCCTAATAATTTCCCCAAAAATGGCAATGCAGTGGAATTTTTAAAGTTAAAATGTTAAAATGATTTTTAAAGAAAAATGTGTTTTCTTGAGAAATCTAAAATGCAACAGCGTTTATTTATAAACTTAAAATGTTAAAAATTAATATCGAAGGAATGTTATTTATTTACTTTTGCGACATTATCTTCTTGACAATGCTATCCCTACAATATTTTAATGGGTTTTAATGTTACAATTAATTTAAAGGACTGTTTGATTTCTGTGGCATTATCTTCTTGATAATTCCAACCCCAAACATGACAATGTAATGGGGCTTCTATAGTTTTAATATTAAAATGATTATTAGAAAAAAACGTGCTATTTGTGCATTCTTTTCTTAATAATCCCAACCCTAAAAAAATGCAATGCAATGGGGTTTTAAAAGATAAGGGATGCGCCGATATGAAAATGTTGTACTATAAGGATAACTCTTTCTATTAGAGAGAAGATAACTGGTGCCACTGGTGTAAGTGAGAACAGCAGGAGTGCCATTGTGAGTTTCCCCTCACGTGAAAGTCTTTCCTTCCTGCCTGGAAGCGCGTGAGCCGGAGTCTTTCTTCAGAACTGTGTGAAGAACATTCCAGCCATGAGCGCTGAGATTCCTTCATGCATGAGAGTTTGCGCAATTTGTTCTCAGAAAGGGAGTGTTTTGTGCCTTATCTCAGCCGCTGTGAGGGATTTACACAACAGCATGCTTGGCACTTCATCAGTCATGTGTGATTTCTCTCAGCTTCAGGTGCTTCTGTGAGGAGGAGGATGGCCGAATAGGGGTCTCTGCGATAATATCATGATTGTTGAGTGATCTGACGTTATTGATTACATTCCTCTAAACACACCTGCAGAGCGCACGGATACACTTAGTGTCTAGTAGGTTTGACGAGTGCACACATTCACTGCGTGATTTACTCTATTAAAATGCATTTATAATGCCTTCAATATTCTAGATAAGGGGCAAAATACCTCTGTATGTCTTTTATATTTATATCAGTTAATATAGTTCATCAGTATCACATGAAAAGTGCCGTTTATTTCTCCAAATGTAAGCATGATTACAAATGTGATATTGATTTTAAAAAAGAAGACGTTAAATTTTAGACACAATATTGCCTGTTTTGCCAAAGAAAATTGCTCCAAACAAACCCACTCTGAGCAACACACGGCAGTGTTTCATTACTGAATGAACGAATCAGTTGAAAGAATGATTCAATAAATTCACTCATTAAGACAGCCAAATGGTTTGTTCCTGAATTAATCAGCCATTTGAATTAATTAGTTGAATGAATGATTCAATGACTCACTCATTTAGACAGTCAAATGGTTCGTTCGTGAATGAATCAGCCGTTTGTATAAATCAGTTGAATCAATGATTAAATGACTCACTCATAAAGATAGTCAAATGATCCGTTCCTGAATGAATCAGCCGTTTAAATGAATCGGTTGAAAGAATGATTCAATGATTCACTCATAAAGATAGTCAAATGATCCGTTCCTGAATGGATCAGCTGTTTGAATGAATCGGTTGAAAGAATGATTCAATGACTCATTCATAAAGATAGACTCAAATGCTTCGTCCCTGAATGAATCAGCCGTTTGAATAAATTGGTTGAAAGAATGATTCAATGACTCACTCATTTAGACGGTCAAATGCTTTGACCCCAAATGAATCAGCCATTTGAATGAATCGGTTTAAAGAATGATTCAATGACTCACTCATAGACAGTCAAATGATTTGTTCCTGAATGGATCAGCTTTTTGAATGAATCGGTTGAATCTCAATGACTCACTCATTTAGACAGTCAAATGATTTGTTCCTGAATGAATCAGCTGTTTGAATGAATCGGTTTAAAAAATGATTCAATGACTCACTCATAGACAGTCAAATGATTTGTTCCTGAATGAATCAGCTGTTTGAATGAATCGGTTTAAAAAATGATTCAATGACTCACTCATAGACAGTCAAATGATTTGTTCCTGAATGGATCAGCTGTTTGAATGAATCAGTTGAATCTCAATGACTCACTCATAGACAGTCAAATGATTTGTTCCTGAATGGATCAGCTGTTTGAATGAATCAGTTGAATCTCAATGACTCACTCATTAAGACAGTCAAATGATTTGTTCCTGAATGGATCAGCTGTTTGAATGAATCAGTTGAATCTCAATGACTCACTCATTAAGACAGTCAAATGATTTGTTCCTGAATTAATCAGCCGTTTAAATGAATCGGTTGAATGAATGATTAAATGACTCACTCATAAAGACAGTCAAATGCTTCGTCCCTGAATGAATCAGCCGTTTGAATGAATCGGTTTAAAGAATGATTCAATGACTCCCTCATTTAGACAGTCAAATGCTTCGTCCCTGAATGAATCAGCCGTTTGAATGAATCGGTTTAAAGAATGATTCAATGACTCACTCATAGACAGTCAAATGATTTTGTTCCTGAATGAATCAGCTGTTTGAATGAATCGGTTGAATCTCAATGACTCACTCATTAACTGTGACTCCCTGCCACCTACTGGTGGTTTTAATTTCACATTTTAAGTTTCTTTTCATGTTCCGAATCATTTCAAATATCAATATTCATCGTTTAGTGTTTAAAACATCAGCACATTATTTCTGCATGTGTAACGGCAGGTTAAACTCATTCTTTTCTCTCTGCGCTCATTAAACTGTGTGTTAATGATCTAATGTCACTTCAGATGAGCTTCTGTGTTTCCTTTAAAGTTCAGTTTAGTTGATCCTGATTTCATTTGATTGGTAACAGCCCTATTGTGTCTCATTATTTTAAATGAATTTACTGATTAAATGTAAGAATTTGGCACAAAAGATGATGCATACATTTAATTAGGTTTTAAAACATGGCTTTATAAAGGTAAAAAGGTAAATGTAAAAGATGCTTTGCGTCACCGCTGTGAACTGATAAACACAGAGTCTCTAAACCCACACAATAACACACTCAGCAAACCAACGTCTAATTATCATGAGCGAGAAAAGCCCAGAAATATACGCCGCACACCCTTCGCTTCCAACATGTCTCCGTGTTCACTTTCCATCCTCATAACAGGAATGTCTGGAATGTGCCCAAGCAAAACACTTCTCCATCTAAAAGAGCTGTTTCTGTGAAGCTGCGATCGGACTTTCCCTCGGCCAAACCGAACTGGGCTCGATAAAGGAAAGTTGAACCAGTGCCACGGATGCTCCGGCTCTTTTGTTGGGCTTGGCTGTGGCATAAACGCTCTTTTGTCCGCAGTCGATCCCTCATCCCTGACGACTGTCCCGCTGGGGCTGATGGGACAGATTCCAGCACTGTTTTGTGTAAGATAATCCGATCTGGAGTGTGAAGTGAAGATCAGCAGTTTCGATGGATGTACAATAGACCTGATCCTGGATCAGCCTCGTGTTTGTGTTCAGAAGTCCAGGATCTGTAAAAGTATCATTTAGTTGAATAATCGTCAACAATATGCTTTAGAAAGAGTCTCTTCTGCTCCGCACCGCTGTGTTTATTTGATCAAAAATACTCTTTACATTTTGAATTATTATCATAAGTTAAATATACAGAAGCGTAATTTATTCCTGTGGTTTTTTTATCATCATTACTCCAGTCTTCAGTGTCACTAATCATTCTCATGTGAGGATCTGATGATCAGTTATGATTATCATCAGTGCAAACTGAGATACATTTGTTTTTTCAGGATTTTTTGATAAATAGAAAGCTCAAAAGAACATAATTTAATAACATTATAAATGTCTTTACTGTCACTTCTGAACAATTTAATGCATCCTTGATGAATAAAAGTATTTTCTATAAAAAAATGTTATGATTATTATTATTATTAAATAAGGTGCTGAGCAGAACTTGCATATTGTATTCAATAAAATGGATAAAAAATATATTGGATTTTATGATTTTACTACTAATAATAATAATTCATTAAAATATTACATTAATAATACTTATACTAAGAAAGATTTTAGTAAAACATAACATTTATTATTATAAATGTAAAGTTTAAATAAATTATTTGGGTTTTATTATATGATTTATCATAATAATAATAATTTATCAAAACATTACATTAATAATATGAATAATAATACTAAGATATTTTATTAAAACATAACATTTATTATTATTAATATTATGAATGTAAAGTTTTAATAAATTATTTGATTTTATAATAATAATAATTTAGTAAAATATGACATTGATAATATGAATAATAATACTAAGAGATTTTAGTAAAATGTAACATTTATTATTATTATTTTAATTATTTTAATTATGAATGTAAAGTTGTAATAAATTATTATTATAATGATTATAAGAAAAATCATAAAATCAGGATTTTTTAATCCATTGTAATACATGCAGTACATAATGCAAGTTTTGTTGTTTATCCCTTTAATTAAAAATAAAAATAATAATAATAATAATGTGATGTTTTAATAGATTGTATTATTACTTTACTTTGAGATGTATTTTTTTAGCTATGCAATGCAATACAATATTTGTGTCATAATTTATATAATTTATAATATTTGAGCTGATCTTTTATTCTGGTGTGCTGTGATGAAGAGCTTCTAGATTAAAGTATTATTCTTAATTTTGTCACTTTTGAACAATAAATGCGTCCTTGATTAATACATTTATTATTTTCTATAAAAAAAAATCCTCCTGACCCCAAACTTTTAAACAGTACTGTAAATAAATGTTTTTTATTTGCAAACAGATATATATGAACTAAAACAGAAGTTTATTAATGTAGGTAATTTCAAACTGCCAACATCTGTCCACAGTTTATCCAAAAGATTATACTAAGTATATTTTAGTCTAATATTTACACAGTAAAAAAAATTACAATTTAAGTATAATCAACTTAAAATAAAATAATAAACTGACTTGGGTTGGAGATCCATAATGAGTTGGATCTTGTATATCATAGAAAAGTTGAAATTGCTTAAGTTATTTTAATGAGTTAAAGCAATCTAAACCCTAAGGATGCACCGATATTACAATTTTGCAGATACTGATAACTGATAATTCTTTATATTTGAGAGTCGATAACCGATATATTGCCAGATAAGTATAAATCAAATTTTTTTAGATAATTTTTTATTTAATGCACCGATATGAAAATTTTGGCCGATACCAATAATTCTTTACATTTGAGAGCCGATAACCGATATATTGACTAATAAATCTTAATCCAAATTTGATGTAATTTTTGAGAGCTTAATTACAAAAAAAGTAAAATCCATGTCCCAAACACACAATTATGATGTTCTCATTGTGAATTTATGTAGTCTATATGACTGTATTTTCTTTTTTTGAAGTGAAAAAAGTTGAAATTGTTTAAGTTATTTTAATGCGTTAGACCAATGTAAAACCTAGGGATGCACTGATATTAAACTTTTTGCCGATATTGATAACCGATAATTCTTTATATTTGAGAGTCGATGCACCAATATGAAAATTTTGGCCGATACCAATAACTGATAATTCTATAGATTTAAAAGCTGATAACCGATATATCATTAAACAAATCTAAATCCAAATCATTATATCATTTTTGAGAGCCTGATTACAAAAACAAAAGTCTCAGCATTAAAATCCATGTCCCAAACACACAATTATGATATTCTCATTATGATTTTATTTAGCCAATATCACAGACTTGTGCTGCATTTTCTTTTTTTGAAGTGAAAATAGTTGAAATTGCTTTAGTTATTTTAATGAGGTAAACCAATATAAAACCTAGGGATGCACCGATATGAACATTTTGGCTGATACGATAACCGATATCTGAGAGCTGATAACCGATATATCGGTCGATAAATCCAAATCTGTATCTAATTTTGGAGATTGTTTACAAAAACAAAAATATCTCCATTAAATCCGTGTCCCAAACACACAATTATGATGTTCTCATTATGATTTTATGTAACCGATATGACTGACTCTGAACTTTGAAGTTATTCCAATCATATTTCAATCAGTTCAAACCCATCATGATGAACAGTGCACATCTGAAGTGTCTCAGCTGAAGGAAATATTACATTATTTATCGGCTTTAAGACATCGGACTAATTTTCTTATCAGGCCGATACCGATATTGTGGCCGATATATCGTGAATCCCTAGTAAAAACATATGTTATATCATGTTTTGATGTCCATGACTTTATAACACAGATTCCTGTGCTGTCGAGTGTATGGGCTTGGTCTTGTAATGCTTTTAGCACATATTTACTCACAGTGATGGTGAATAGATCAGGATATGCTTCAACAATAATTATAAAGAGGCTTAAATCTTCAGTATTCCACTATAAACCCCTACTGTAGAAACAGTGAGTCAGTGTTAAGTCAGTGTCAGTGTTGAGTCAGGCTTGTCAGGGAAGTCTGAGCCTGCTCATATTATGTTGAGTTGTGCAAGTCTGAACTGATCATCCATCGCACTGGGTTCAAGAATGTGTTCCTTCCTTCCTGTCATCCTCCGCTTTCATTTCCTCTAAATACGGCCATTTCTGACAGAGGCTCGGACCTTCCTGTCTCCGCAAGCCTAGTTTTAATGTGAGTGTTTGAATGTGGCTCCTCCAGCGGGAGCTCTTCTCTCCTGAAACGCTTCCATCTTGAGTAATGCTGTTTGCAATATTCAATATTTCAGTATTTTTATCACAATATTCATTTCATATATTAATGGGGGAGACTATGTATTGCTCATGTTTGTTAGACCTTAAGAATAAATATAACCATAATCACATTCTATTTTTTATATTTTGATAAATTTCTTTGTTTTTCAGTTCAGTTTTTGTTGTTGATGTTTTGTTTCAACATACATTTATCATCAAAAATGGTTTCTAAAGAAATTAATTCATAAAACAATTTAATCAATCTTTAAAGTGTAATCACATGAAAAATAACAATACATTTTACAGCAAAACATTGCATTTTTATTTATTTAGTCAAATTCTTAGTAGTTTTTTCATCTTTTTAACATAAAAATAATCTGCATTTCAGTTGTTTTTGTCATATTAAATGGATGAAAAAAACATAGTTTTATGGTATTCCTCATAATAATAATAATAATTTATTAAAACATTGATAATAATAAATCAATGTTTTAATAAATTACTATTATTATATGTAATGTTGTAATAAATTATTATTATTATAATCAATATCATAAACCAAGATCATTTTTCATCCATTTTAATACATACATTATGAAAGTTTTGTTGCTCAGCACATTATTTAATAAAAATAATAAATAAATGTAATGTTTTAATAAATTGTATTGTTATTAGTACTTTGAGAAGTACTTTTTGCTATGCAGTACTATTCAATATTTGTGTCATAATTTATAATAGTTGAGCTGAGCTTTTATTCTGGTGTGCTGTGATGAGAGCTTCTAGATGAAAGTATTATTCTTATTGTCTGTCTGATTGTATTCTCTGCTCTTTATCTTCGCAGCACCTTCCTCATCATCTTCATCACCATCATGTCTGGGAAGTCGGACGGTGTGCAGAAGAAGTGGGCGGCCGTGAGGGGTCGACTGGGCTCGTCCCAGGACTCGGACGGCTCTCAGGAGGCCAACCTGGAGAACGCGGAGCCCGAGCTGTGCATCCGTCTGCTGCAGGTGCCCAGCGTGGTCAACTACTCCGGCCTGAAGAAGCGCCTGGAGAAGAGCGACCAGGCCTGGATGGTGCAGTTCCTGGAGCTCTCGGGTCTGGACCTGCTGCTGGAGGCCCTGGACCGGCTGTCGGGACGCGGCTGCTCTCGGATCGCAGACGCTCTGCTGCAGCTCACGTGTGTCAGCTGCGTGAGAGCCGTCATGAACTCGTCCGCCGGGATTCACTTCATCGTGGATAATGAGGGATACGTGCGCAAGCTGTCGCAGGGTACGGCCAATCTTACTGTCTTAACCCTACAAACCTGCTGGGTCATGTTTGATATGGGATTTCCTAAAGAGAGATCAACCGATAATCGGTTTTACCGATATTTTTCCCGATATTTAAGCAATTTCCATAATCGGGTATCGGTTTTGTAATATCGGATTCACCAATAAATGGTGCCAACAAATATACAAATAATTGGTATTAATATCGGTTATAAAAAATCTATATTGGTCGATATTTATTTAGAAATGATCAGCATGATCACTCGATCTTCTGTCGTCTGATTGACAGTTTGGACTGTTTTATCAAGTAAAAGTCTTTTAGTGTAATTGTACAAACATCAGCTCGTGCTTCACATGTTTCTGCCGACAAATCTGCACTGATTTTTATTAGAGATCGACTGAAACTAATTTTTTTTTTATTACCGATACCAATTATTTGCATGTTTATGTGCCTGATAAAACCGATATTTATTGTTTTATTTCTGTTTTTGACCATTATACCAGCAGCACTGAACTGAACAAACTCTTTTTAAATACTGTCATTTCTCAAATGTCACTCCCTCATTGCATACAAACGTTTAAATCAATGAATAGAGTCTGAAAGAGTGCAAAAAATAAAATATAAAGTGTTGTTTAAATATAATCTTTGATCAGGTAAATAAACAGGTAACGAATATAGTATGTAAAAATCATTCTAACAAATGAAAAAAAGCATAAGCCAAAAGCGTTTTCAAAACTGCCACAAGATGGCGCCATTTATCTGTGAATCCGATAAATCCGATGCCTGATTATGAGAAAATGCGTAAATATCAGAAAAAATATTGGTTAAACCGATTATCGGTTGATTTTTATCAAGTAAACGTAAGAATAACTGGGTGAAATAAGTTGGTTTACTTGATTATCCATCATTTATTAGAAAAATCATGAGTGTCAAATATGGTGTTCAGGCTTTTGAGGAAGGTTTATTTGTTCATTTAAATCCTCATTTTATTGCATTGCAGTATAAGTTTTATGTACGTATCATTATGTACGTATCAGCTTTACTGTTATAAAGATCTCAGTGATTTACATTACAAGCATCAGAATCTTTTGCTCCGTTTGGGATATAATAATACAACTGAGCTGTTTTTTCCTCCATATTCTCTCTATATCAGACTAAATCAGCCATAAAAGCCTGATGTGTCAAATATAATACTCAACAAAAAATACATATGCAAAAAATGTGTTCCATTTAAAAAAATGAGATGTTTCGGACTATAATTATATTAGCTTTAGGATGTTTTCTGTGTATCTGCACTTTTGTTACAGCAGTATTGCCGGTGTTTTAGGTTGATATTAGTAAGTTTTATATAAGCCAGAGAGGAAAAGCTGTACCTTTTCCATAAAATATATTGATAATGGAAAATGAGGTCGTAGTAAGAAAGGAAGAAGTTGAAGATCAAGGAGGACAGAAGCAGTGAGGGTGAACCAGAGGTCAGGAAACATGCCACTGACAAGCAAACGCTCCAAAACCCAGTTCCGTGTGGAAAGGGAGAGTGAGACTGGAAAACAGGAGTCTTTGATTTCGGTTGTGCTACATTCATTGATTTGGAACTCCAACAAAGAAACAATGTTGCATCTGAATCTGTGATGAAATAACATTATGCACAAGATGAAATGGAATGTGTTTTTGAAACATTAAGATATTTCCACTACTTTTCAGAGAGTTGCATTTGAATGTGTGAAATTTCAAACAATTTGCCAATTTTTTTTTACCCTCATAGGACAAACTTAGTTATAAATGACGTCACCCTAAAAAAAACTTAAAGGTCAGATGTAGAAAACTAATTTAATCTCTTAAATATTTGTAAAGTATAAAGTCAGTCATTTTTTTAAGCTGTGATTTCTAGGGATGCACCGATATATCATCACTATATCAATATCAGCCGATATGTGTAAATTTTTATGTTATTGTTATCGGCCCGATAAGAAAATTTGTCCGATATATTAAATCTGACAAATAATGTTTAAATGAATAATAAATAAATAATAATTATTTCCTTCAGCTGAGACACTTCAGATGTGCACAGTTCATCATGATGGTTTAAATTTATTGAAATATGATTGAAATGTGGGTTTATTTATGTAAAAATTTGGATTTATTTAGATTTATCGGCCGATATATCGGTTATTGGCTTTCAAATATAAAAATGATCGGTATCTGCCAAAATGTTCATATCAGTGTGTCAGCTCAAAAAATTATATAAAAATGTGGGTTTATTTATGTAATTTTTTAATTTATTTACATATATCAGCAAATATATCGGTTATTGGCTTTCAAATTTAAAGAATTATCGTTATCAGTCAAAATGTTCATATCGGTGCATCAACTCTCAAAAATTACATAAACATTTGAATTTATTTAAATTTATCGGCCAATATATCGGTTATCAGCTTTCAAATATAAAAAACGACTTGTTTTCGGTAAAAGTCAACATTTTCATATCAATGCATATACTCGCAAAAATTATACTTTTAAAAAAATGTATTTAGATTTATCGGCCAATATCGGTTATTGGCTTTCAAATTTAAAGAATTATCAGTATCAGCCAAAATTTTCATAACGGTGCATCAGCTCACAAAAATTATATGAAAATTTGTATTCATTTTGATTTATCGGCCAATATATCGGCTTTCAAAAATAAAGAATTATCGG
The DNA here is from genome assembly GCA_023029165.1 of Gobiocypris rarus. NCBI lineage: Eukaryota > Metazoa > Chordata > Actinopteri > Cypriniformes > Gobionidae > Gobiocypris > Gobiocypris rarus. The sequence goes on along the minus strand of CM040925.1, from coordinate 39,256,238 downwards.
TATCAGCTAAAAATTTTATCTGGTGCATCTATATTCCTATACAATTTTGGATTTATTTTAATGTATCTGCCAATATATCGGTTATCAGTATCAGGCTAAATTAAATTGGTGCATCCGTAGTGATTTAGTCCCATAGAGGGTTAGGAACATGTTGAATCATGTTAGCAACATTTATTGACTTCCTTGTGTAAAATCTTCAAACTTTCAGGCAAGCCAACATCTAAGTTTGTCATTGAACTTTACTCATCTAGTTTCATATATCAGTCTTTACAGGGTTAAAGGAATAGTTCACCCAAAAATCATGAATGTTCACTCTTCTCATGTGAGGATATGCCGTCACACTGCAGAGCCTGTGGTGAACATCTCCACCTGTCGAGCTGCTGCTTTAACACTGTGGAGCAACTGGTCACGATCAATTCAGAAAAAACATGCATTCCAGTGTCGGCATTGCTCAATGATCACACCTATCACATGATGGGGCTGTTTTTTTAACCATCAGAAGTGCAAAGTTCACATTACATCCCACAAAATGAGCAGCTAACACATCCTAAAAGTGGAGATGGAGGAGGACGCTACAAACGCTGTGATTCCTTTCCCTTTCCCCCCAGCTTTGGACACGGCCAACACCATGGTGAAGAAGCAGGTGTTCGAGCTGCTGGCGGCCCTCAGCATGTTCTCCTCCGAGGGACACAGACTCGCGTTAGACGCGCTGGACCATTACAAGGCAAGTGTGTCTATGGCTCATGCTCTTCTGGAAGTGTGTCGGGATCAGTGAGGCTCAGCTGAGACCGACGACGCGCAGCTCAAAGTGTCTTCTGTGATGGGATTTCATCACTTCTTATATCAGTGCAGTGTTGCTGAAAAACACTTCTCTCTGCAAGGGACAGACAAACTCAGCATTTGGGCCTTGTTTACATGTACTTGAGAAGCAAAAGGACAGCAGATCTGGTTTCCTGACGTCTTCGTGCATAACGTGTATAATCTTGTTGATTTTTCTGACCCCATTGGCAGATAAAGCATAAACTCATATGGTAGTAAATAGACAATGAAAGGGTTGTTTTCTGAGTTCTTATGCTTCTCCAGTAAACGTGTCTTGATTTGAGAACGTTTAGATATTTGTGTTGGAAAACAAGACAAAAATACTAATAAAACACAGTGCAAAACTCTCAGTATTCTTACAAAAGTGTTTTTTCACTTGAGAAGGAAATGACTTGAGATATTAAGTCTTGTTTTAAAAAAAAAAGATCAAAATGTAGTGAGTTTAAACTTAAATCCAGAACAAATGCCTGCCAACGGGGTCAGAAAAATCATTGAGTTTAAGTTAAGTTCATTTTTCTGACTCAATGGAGGATATTTATTCTGGTTTTACTCACTATTTTGATCATTTTTTTCAGTGAACAAGACTTCCTATCTTCAGTCATGTTGCTTTTCCAGTAAATATGTCTTGATTTAAGCATGTGTAGATCTACACTGAGCAAGGAGATCTTTTTGCAGCACAAGCAGATGATGTGTTATTATTATTTTACTGTATTATCTGCCCTTCAGCCCACATGAAATAATACTATAGTATATTATAGTAAAATTACTCTAGTAAATACTATAGTGTTTTTGAACCGTACTATAGTAAATATACTATAGTAAATTAACAAAGTGTAGTAAATACTATAATATACTACAATTTACTGTAGTAGCTTTACTATAATATGGTTCAAAAACACTATAGTATTTACTAAAATAATATACTATAGTATTTTTTCATGTGGGAGATGGCAGGTGCACCAGTGACGGGAGGTTTAAAGATGAAATCAGCCTAGAGAAAGCCTGCATGTGAGACATGTGTTGTGTTTTTCCTGCAGTCGGTGAAGACGCAGCAGTATCGATTCAGCGTGATTATAAATGAACTCCGAGCCACTGATAACGTGCCTTACATGGTGACCCTTCTGAGCGTCATCAACGCCCTGATCTTCAGCGCAGACGACCTGCGGCAGAGAGACAAGATGCGCAAGGAGTTCATCGGTACGTGCAACCCTCAGTGTACACTGAATACTAACTGAATGCCTCAAAAAATAGCATGTGAACGCATTCAATATTACACCTTTTGGATGTGCATGACATACATATTGCACATAGTTGCATAGAAGAATGCTATTTATACAACAGCACTATAACCCTAATATGACTGCACATTTCAACCAATCAATAGGTCATCTGAGTGTAAAACCTATTGTGCATGATATTGCATACGGCAAAAATAGTGTGAGTAGTATGGAAGAACTGTTCAGAACACAGCCGTATAACTCTAATATTAAAGAATACTTGCATACTAACTGCACAGTGTACACTATTATTTAAAAAGTGAAAGCATGCTAAAATATATTTATTATATTGCACATTTTGGGTGTGCAACCTATTGTGCACTATATACATATTGCATACTGCAAAAATAGTATGAGTAGCATAGAAGAACCGTTTAGATATTAGAAGAATATTAGCATACTGCTTACTGCACAGTGCACACTGAATATCACTTGAAACGGCATGCAATATGCATTCAGACAGGAGTATGCCACATTGTCTCAATACTTTAGTGTTCATTTAGAGTAATTCTTGGAAAATAATTGTGGTTTGATCACATAATGAGTCAAATATATGTTAAAAACTGCTAGTGTATATTGCACATTTCAAAACCTACTGTGAGCAATATACATATTTCATTCATACAGCATGCATTTTTCATGCATTTAGATGGTAGTCTGAATGCATGAAACATTAATTATATTGCACAATATTGCACATACTGCAAAAATAGTATGCTTAGTGTGGAAACATGTTATCTAGTAAACTAATATTATAGAATACTAGTGTACTGCTTACTGCACAGTGTACACTAAATTATGCCTGGTATTAAAAATGGCATTGAAACAGCATGCAATTTGCATGCATTCATGCAGTAGTATTCTACATTTATTATATTGCACAACGTGCAACCTATTGTGCATGTAAGTTGAGTTGCATGTAAGAATGCTATTTAGAACACAGCCTTATAACCCTAATATTATATAATCCTAGCATACTAACTGCACAGTGTGTGCACTGAATGCTGCCTGTTTGTTTAAAAGAGCATGTGAAAGCATGCATTCAGACAGTAGTATGCTACATTAACTATATTGCACATTTTGAGTGTGCAACCTATTGTGCACTATATACATATTGCAGTAGTACGTTTAGTATGCAGTATGAAAGAGAAGTGATCCGGTCTTAATTGTGCTCACCTGTTTATCAGTCTAGCTCCGCCTCCTGTTCTGTGTTTTAACACAACTCACGCCTGAGCTTTCTAACACTGAGCTGTAGATGTTTCTGAGTGTAATTTATGGATACTACATTTATTTTTGTTCACCAGGATTACAACTGCTTCAACTACTGCCCAAGCTTAGGTGAGTTTCGGTCCAGTACATTTAAATGTGTGTGACATGAAATCAAACTGGACATGCAATAGTGTGTGTGTGTGTGTGTGTGTGTGTGTGTGCGTGCGTGTGCGTGTGCGTCTGTGCGTCTGTCTGTGTGTGTGTGTGTGTGTTTTTGTGTGTCTGTGTGTGTGTGTGTGTGTGTGTGTCTGTGTGTCTGTCTGTCTGTCTGTCTGTGTCTGTGTGTCTCTGTGTGTGTGTGTGTGTCTCTGTGTCTGTGTGTGTGTGTCTGTGCGTCTGTCTGTCTCTCTGTTTGTGTGTGTCTATGTCTGTGTGTGTCTGTCTGTCTGTCTGTCTGTCTGTGTGTCTCTGTGTCTCTGTGTGTATCTGTGTCTGTGTGAGTGTCTGTCTGTCTCTCTGTGTGTGTGTCTGTCTGTCTGTCTGTGCGTCTGTCTGTCTGTCTGTCTGTGTGTCTCTGTGTGTATCTGTGTCTGTGTGAGTGTCTGTCTGTCTCTCTGTGTGTGTGTCTGTCTGTCTGTGCGTCTGTCTGTGCGTGTGTCTGTCTGTGCGTGTGTGTGTGTGTGTCTGTCTGTGTGTGTGTGTGTGTGTGTGTGTGTGTGTTGTGCGTGTGTGTGTGTGTCTGTGTGTGTGTGTGTGTGTGTTTCAGAGAAGAGGATGATGAAGACCTGATCATCCAGTGCGAGGCGTTTGAAGAGGCCATGGCTGAGGATGAGGACGAGCTCCTGAGGCTTTATGGAGGAGTGGACATGAGTGACCATCAGGAGGTCTTCACGTCTCTGTTTAATAAGGTGAGCGCTGTGTTTGACCGCTCTGGGGTCCGGTCCCTCCGGCTCCTGCAGGGTCAGTAACCTGTGTGTGTGTGTGCAGGTGAGCAGTTTCCCGTCTTCGCTCCAGCTGTTGTCCATGTTGCAAGCGCTGCTGCTGCTGAGTCCCGAGCGGGATGATATCTGGCAGGCGCTGGAGGTGCTGACGAACCGCGCCACACTGATCGCTCAGAGCTGTGAGTTTCCCTCTCACGGGAGGATTCAGTTCACCGCTTGAGTTAGTTTAATAGTGGGTGTGATCAGGAGACACAGAAAGGGCTCCGCTGGAGAAATGCCCTTTTTATTATTTTTGCTTTTATTGAACTCTTTTGAAAACATTCGAGGACAAGCTGTCATCACTGAGGACAGTAATAATCATATACAAATATATATATACAAATATAAATATACAAGACAACACATGTTCACAGAATAACACACACACAATGACAAGCAGGCACAGTAATCGCATCTATCAGCTCTCTTTCAAACCAGGGGATTTTGCTCATTTATTTACATATTCACATGATTATATATTTCCTTTAGAGATGACTTGCCTATTAATCTATTAAAGGCCTCGCCTTTTAACCTAGTAATTTATTTACTTGCTTATTTACATATTTATTTTTTTCTTGTATATTTACATATACTTATTTACTTTATTTATTTTGTTATTTATTTAATTATAGATTTACTTATCTGGAGTGTCCGTTTACACCAGTGCTATTCGCGCTAGCTCCGCCTATCAATGCCCGGTTTATCAATGCCCGGTTTATTTATCAATGCCGGTTTATCAATGCCCGGTTTATCAATGCCCGGTTTATCAATGCCCGGTTTATCAATGCCCGGTTTATCAATGCCCGGTTTATCAATGCCCGGTTTATCAATGCCCGGTTTATCAATGCGGGTTTATCAATGCCCGGTTTATCAATGCCCGGTTTATCAATGCCCGGTTTATCAATGCCCGGTTTATCAATGCCGGGTTTATCAATGCCGGTTTATCAATGCCCGGTTTATCAATGCCCGGTTTATCAATGCCCGGTTTATCAATGCCCGGTTTATCAATGCCCTATCAATGCCCGGTTTATCAATGCCCGGTTTATCAATGCCAGGTTTATCAATGCCAGGTTTATCAATGCCCGGTTTATCAATGCCGGTTTATCAATGCCCGGTTTATCAATGCCCGGTTTATCAATGCCAGGTTTATCAATGCCCGGTTTATCAATGCCCGGTTTATCAATGCCCTGTTTATCAATGCCCGGTTTATCAATGCCCGGTTTATCAATGCCCGGTTTATCAATGCCCGGTTTATCAATGCCCGGTTTATCAATGCCCGGTTTATCAATGCCCGGTTTATCAATGCCCGGTTTATCAATGCCCTATCTATCAATGCCTGGTTTATCAATGCCCGGTTTATCAATGCCAGGTTTATCAATGCCAGGTTTATCAATGCCCGGTTTATCAATGCCCGGTTTATCAATGCCCGGTTTATCAATGCCCGGTTTATCAATGCCCGGTTTATCAATGCCCGGTTTATCAATGCCCGGTTTATCAATGCCGGTTTATCAATGCCCGGTTTATCAATGCCCGGTTTATCAATGCCCTATCAATGCCCGGTTTATCAATGCCCGGTTTATCAATGCCCGGTTTATCAATGCCAGGTTTATCAATGCCAGGTTTATCAATGCCCTATCTATCAATGCCTGGTTTATCAATGCCCGGTTTATCAATGCCAGGTTTATCAATGCCAGGTTTATCAATGCCCTATCTATCAATGCCTGGTTTATCAATGCCCGGTTTATCAATGCCAGGTTTATCAATGCCAGGTTTATCAATGCCGGTTTATCAATGCCGGTTTATCAATGCCCGGTTTATCAATGCCCGGTTTATCAATGCCCGGTTTATCAATGCCCGGTTTATCAATGCCCTATCAATGCCCGGTTTATCAATGCCCGGTTTATCAATGCCCGGTTTATCAATGCCCGGTTTATCAATGCCCGGTTTATCAATGCCCGGTTTATCAATGCCCGGTTTATCAATGCCGGTTTATCAATGCCCGGTTTTTCAATGCCCGGTTTATCAATGCCCGGTTTATCAATGCCCGGTTTATCAATGCCCGGTTTATCAATGCCCGGTTGGTTTATCAATGCCCGGTTGGTTTATCAATGCCCGGTTGGTTTATCAATGCCCGGTTTATCAATGCCCTGTTTATCAATGCCCTGTTTATCAATGCCGGTTTATCAATGCCCGGTTTATCAATGCCCGGTTTATCAATGCCAGGTTTATCAATGCCAGGTTTATCAATGCCAGGTTTATCAATGCCGGTTTATCAATGCCCGTTTATCAATGCCAGGTTTATCAATGCCCGGTTTATCAATGCCCGGTTTATCAATGCCCGGTTTATCAATGCCCGGTTTATCAATGCCCGGTTTATCAATGCCCGGTTTATCAATGCCCTATCAATGCCCGGTTTATCAATGCCCGGTTTATCAATGCCCGGTTTATCAATGCCAGGTTTATCAATGCCAGGTTTATCAATGCCCTATCTATCAATGCCTGGTTTATCAATGCCCGTTTATCAATGCCAGGTTTATCAATGCCAGGTTTATCAATGCCCGGTTTATCAATGCCTGGTTTATCAATGCCCGGTTTATCAATGCCCGGTTTATCAATGCCCGGTTTATCAATGCCCGGTTTATCAATGCCCGGTTTATCAATGCCGGTTTATCAATGCCCGGTTTATCAATGCCCGGTTGGTTTATCAATGCCCGGTTGGTTTATCAATGCCCGGTTGGTTTATCAATGCCCGGTTGGTTTATCAATGCCCGGTTTATCAATGCCCTATCAATGCCCGGTTTATCAATGCCCGGTTTATCAATGCCCGGTTTATCAATGCCCGGTTTTGTGATTTGACGTCTTCAGTGGCTCAATCAGTAAAGCTAATGGATCATTGTCTTGACGCGATCGACCCGGGTTCGAATCCGCTTTCTGCCGAGCTCGTTCTTCACTCTTTTCCCATCACAAATCACATCGGAAAGGCATTTCCTTTCAATAAAAAATTACGAAAATGTTCTAAATGTGGAAATAAAGTGCCTAATGAAATGTTTAATAATAATAAAAGCATTTATTGGGTAGGGTTAGGGGTATGGAGGGCTTTTATTGTACCTTTAAGCAGCATCCATCAGCGTTTTTGAACGAATCTCTTGAATGAATGATTCAATGACTCAGTCATAAAGATTTCACTAGTTTCATTACAGTGGCGGTTCTAGGGGGGCAATGGCCCGTGTCAACAAGCTTGCCCCCCTCTGGCCCCCCTAAATTTGTAATCATATTGCACCAAACTATTTTCTGTTGCAATGTGCAGTTTTTGCTGTGGCGGTATGTGATAAAAAGAGTAATTCATTGTGTCATAATAACCAATGCAGAGAAGCAAAACCGCAAGAGGAGGCTGCACTCTGTGGCGCGCAAGTAGTGATGTTCGTTTATGAATGATTCATCACTCAGTCTGCAAATTCGCTCAAATAGTTGTAAAATGCGGGCTATAATGGTTGCTTCGCACTTGATTTGTCGATAGAATAAGCTCTCTTTATACACATTGTGTTGTGTGTAACTTTCACCCATATGCAGCAGTGATACTGTAGATTAATTTTACTGACTTGACGACTTCGAATTCCATTCATTCATTTTGTTTATTTAAAAATACTGGTACTTAAAATATGTATTTTAATATATTGCATATTTTTACATATGCAATCTTTGATCATATACCGCATTAGGAAGACATGCAGCCAAAGATAAATTATGACCAACGCAATGAAAGAACCGCTCGCGACTATCACAGAGACAGGCATAACCGAGAAAAGATACAGCTAAAAGAAAATATTTCATTTCAGTCTTGCTCACATATAGTGAGAAATATTATTAAATATTTTTTGCCTATGCAAACTTTGCAAAGAGTCCGTTAACAGAGAGCAGGTAGGCTATAAAACAAGTCAAATGGTTTAGTTTTGCTTTTATAAATTGAGCATGCATGATCATATCACATATAGAAATAAATAAATGAACTTGAAATTATTTTACTTCACGGGTAGAGATTGCAGAGTGATACAGTACATGGCCATTGGCCAAATAAAAACGACTTAATCCGGAGAATAGGTTAAAGTGTTAGTTCACCCAAAAAGAAATGAAAAACACCTAATGTAACTCACCCTCATATTGTTCCAAAAACCTGTATTAGTTACAATGTAACCAAACCATTTCAGTGCTTCTTAGAAATGTCCATACAATTTAAGATATGCGGCAAAAAGCCTCTGTTTGACAGTTTTAGTCTACAGAGCGTTCCCAATTATTCATGTGAACTGTGCCCCGTTTCGAACTAAACTCACATTTACATCATGGGATATACAGTGTAAGCAATATAACAGGAGAAAAGAGTGCAAAATCACACAAGTTCTAGCATGAGTGCGAAAGCGAGACTGATCTTATACAACAGTTTAATAAAATACGTTGATATTGTGTTCAACATAGTCATTTTTGGAACAACATGGGGTGAGTAAAGGGTGATAGAATTTTCATTTTTAGGTGACCTAACGTTACCTATTTAACTACTGGTTAAGATAAATGTTAACGTGTGCCCCCTAAAAGCACAAGTGGCCCCTGTCTGGCCCCCCTGGTTACCGTGGTCTAGACCCGCCATTGCATCCATTTAATAATAATATAATCATTTACACTCTATATTATTATTGCATCCTGTTAATGTACAGCAATACTGAGGTGCAAATCGTGTGTATCTGTCAAAATAAAGTATAAATGGCATCTTATTACTGTTACATATATTGCAAAGATCTACTTTTACATGGTGTAAATATCATCTATCACTAAGAAAATGTTATTTTCATTTAACAGCAAATAGCTGTAATATCCACTGCCTTATTTACCTTTTCACTGTCTCGATTCGTTTATTTACATGTATTAATGAGTTACTTACTTTGCTTATTTACCTGCTCATTTATTTACAAATACATTTGCTTGTTATTTATTATATATATATATATATATATATATATATATATATATATATATATATATATATATATATATATATATATATATATATACATATATACATATGCATGCTCATTTATTTGCATATTCACTTATTCACATGCTTGTATATTTACTTATTTACATATTGATTTACTTTTTTCACTTTTTTTCTTTATTTACATATATTAATTATTTGCATATTTAAATATGACCTAAAATATTTATTTTCTTGCTTATTTACTTAAATGTTTTTTTTTTTTTACTTATGTACATTTCTTGCTAATTTACATATTTACTTGCTATTTATTTAATTATAGATTTACATATTCATTTACTAATTTATTTACTTATAAATTATATTGTATATTTATTTACATTTACTTGTTTATTTACTTATTCACATAATAACGTAATTTTTCACTTTCTTTATTTGTTTAATTACATATATAAATGTTTTTTTTTTTTGCTTATTTACAGAATAATTTAATCATTTATTTACTAGTATATTTATTTGCATATACTTTATGTATTATATTTTCTGGTAGAGTTACACTTGTATTGACTCGTGTGTTCCTGGTGTGTGTTTGTGTGTTTTGTCTGTGGTGGTGTCTCCTCTGCTTCAGCTGAGATGGACTCGAGTGAGAAGATCCTGCAGCGGCTCGTCTTCTCTAAGGAAGCTCCCAAAGGTTCTTCTGAGGTCAGCGGTTGCAAAAGAAAGAGTCAAGCCGTTCAGACTGAGGCCAGAGACGACAAGCTGGGATGTTCTTGTAGATCAACCAACCCAGAACCACTGGCCAACTCCACAAAGACTGTATCTACTCCACCATTACCTCCACCACCTCCTCCACCTCCTTTACCCAGCATTCAACCTCCCAGAGCAGGACCTCCACCACCTCCTCCACCTCCTTTACCAGGATCAGGGATGCTTCCACCTCCTCCACCTCCTTTACCAGGATCAGGGATGCTTCCACCTCCTCCACCTCCTTTACCAGGATCAGGGATGCTTCCACCTCCTCCTCCTCTTTTACCAGGATCAGGGATGCTTTCACGTCCTCCTCCACCTCCTCCTCTTCCTGGAATGGGTTCTGCAGGTCCACCGCCGCCTCCACCTTTACCTGGTATGGGTGCGCCGCCTCCTCCACCTCCTCTGCCAGGAATGGGCGCACCTCCACCTCCACCTCCTCCTCCTGGTATGGGTGACGTGATCGTGGCCCAGACGTTTCATCCGGTTGGCCAAATCTACGGCGCCCCGATGAAGAGTTGCCCGTACCCCACGCTCCGGATGAAGAAGCTCAACTGGCAGAAGCTTAACTCCAGAGCCATGACCGGTGAGAGCTCAGCGTGTCTGAGAGGAACCGCCGAGCGTGAGCACACACGTCCGCCTGCCACTGGGATGCATGAGCTGAAATATGCATTGCTTAACTTTAACTTTGGATAGAAGATCTGCCACATGCATGAGAAAAATGTTAAAGCCAGGGTTATTATTGTTCACTGAAACCATGAAAACATGTCATTACTTGAAAGAAAAAAAACTGAAATAAAATGTAATTAATTAATAAATGTTTCAGCAAGATGCCTAAACAACATTACTAATTTTTATTTAAAGTTGAAGTACTAAAATAACTACAACTCAAATGTAAGAAGTAATATGATAACACAATAAACACAACTTAATAAAAAACAAATAGAGACATATATTTTTTAAACTAAACACAACAAAATTATTGAAATGTAAAAAACAACAAAAAAACTGCCTTTTAAAAAATAATGATACGCACAACAAAATACATTTTTATTTAATTAAATGGAAATTTAAAAAAAACAAAAACTGATAAAACTTGCAACAAAATTACTAAAATGTTCAAATTTAAACAAGTAAAGAATGGCCATTTAAAAACAAACGCACAACTAAATTACAATAAAATAAAAAATAAGCTAAACAGACACATAAAGACAAAAAGTGATAAACACAAAATTACTCAAATTTAAAACAATAATAATAAAAAGTAACAAACACAAGTTACTCATTTTAAAATTTAAATGAATTAAAATGGCCATTTAAATAATAATAAAAATGACAAACAGCTAAATTACTAAAGTTTCTAAATCTAAAACCTAAAAAAAAAATATTTAAAACAAAACTAATAAAAATGCATAACATTTTGCATTTTACAGTTAATAAAAAGCTAAATAGACATATTTAAAAAAAAAAAAACACAACACAATTACTAATATTTTAAACCATAAACACAATTAGAAAACGCCAAACACGCAACAAAATTACTATAACTTTTACAATTGACATGCTTACCAAGACATATATTAGACAAAAACTACTATTTTAATAAAAACTGACAAAAACACAATATTACTCAAATAGTAAAATTTAAAACAATAAAAAAGACATTTAAAACAATGCCAAACACAACAAAATTACTACACTTTAAATAACATAATAAAAGACATGTTAACAAGACTTTAAATCAATCAATCAATCAACTTTATTTATATAGCGCTTTTACAATGACGATTGTTTCAAAGCAGCTTCACAGTGTTAAACAGGACAACATTGCAACAAAATTTGAACTTTAAACAAAAACTAATACACATTACAAACCAAAAATACAATTTCAAATGAAAGAAAATATGAAACCAATTGAAAATATTAACGAACTATAATAGTGTATCAATGATGCTTAATTAACACTGCTAATAGCCAGACTTTTGATTATCGGTTTAAAGATCTTTCAGGAGCAGATTTAGTTGAGGGCTCAATAATAGTCAGAAATTCAAATAATTGGATTCCTTTTTTCTTTTGCTAGTCCATTAAATCAGATGCTTTCAATCCGCTCTTGCCCCTTTTGTGACGCGTGATCTGAAGCTAGTTTGCACACGTCTAAGTGCATGTTTGTTCTTCTATCTCCCAAGTAGACGGTCCTTCCATGTGGGCGTCCGTCCCGAGTGAGTCCCCGCTGGAGCCGAATTACAGCAGCATCGAGCAGCTCTTCTGTCTGCCGGTGGCTGAACCCAAAGACAAGGGCCCGGCCGCCCCCGTCAAGAGAGAACCCAAAGAGGTGAGATTAAACACACAGCTGCACACACTGGAGATCCAATGCTTGGAGTAATTACATTTTTTAAAATGTTTTTGAGTCTCTTCTGCTTAGCAAGTCTGCATTTATTTGTTTAACAAACACAGTAAAGCAGTGTAATATTCCTCCAGTGTAGATCAGCTGTTCTCTGTGAATATATAGCGCTTCTGTTCATTATCTGATCATAACTCCAGTATCAGTGTAATATTCCTCCAGTGTAGATCAGCTGTTCTCTGTGAATATATAGCGCTTCTGTTCATTATCTGATCATAACTCCAGTATCAGTGTAATATTCCTCCAGTGTAGATCAGCTGTTCTCTGTGAATATATAGCGCTTCTGTTCATTATCTGATCATAACTCCAGTATCAGTGTAATATTCCTCAGTGTAGATCAGCTGTTCTCTGTGTGAATATATAGTGCTTCTGTTCATTATCTGATCATAACTCCAGTATCAGTGTAATATTCCTCAGTGTAGATCAGCTGTTCTCTGTGTGAATATATAGCGCTTCTGTTCATTATCTGATCATAACTCCAGTATCAGTGTAATATTCCTCAGTGTATATCGGCTGTTCTCTGTGTGAATATATAGCGCTTCTGTTCATTATCTGATCATAACTCCAGTATCAGTGTAATATTCCTCCAGTGTAGATCAGCTGTTCTCTGTGAATATATAGCGCTTCTGTTCATTATCTGATCATAACTCCAGTATCAGTGTAATATTCCTCCAGTGTAGATCAGCTGTTCTCTGTGAATATATAGCGCTTCTGTTCATTATCTGATCATAACTCCAGTATCAGTGTAATATTCCTCCAGTGTAGATCAGCTGTTCTCTGTGAATATATAGCGCTTCTGTTCATTATCTGATCATAACTCCAGTATCAGTGTAATATTCCTCAGTGTAGATCAGCTGTTCTCTGTGTGAATATATAGTGCTTCTGTTCATTATCTGATCATAACTCCAGTATCAGTGTAATATTCCTCCAGTGTAGATCAGCTGTTCTCTGTGTGAATATATAGCGCTTCTGTTCATTATCTGATCATAACTCCAATATCAGTGTAATATTCCTCCAGTGTAGATCAGCTGTTCTCTGTGTGAATATATAGTGCTTCTGTTCATTATCTGATCATAACTCCAGTATCAGTGTAATATTCCTCAGTGTAGATCAGCTGTTCTCTGTGTGAATATATAGTGCTTCTGTTCATTATCTGATCATAACTCCAGTATCAGTGTAATATTCCTCCAGTGTAGATCAGCTGTTCTCTGTGTGAATATATAGTGCTTCTGTTCATTATCTGATCATAACTCCAGTATCAGTGTAATATTCCTCCAGTGTAGATCAGCTGTTCTCTGTGTGAATATATAGTGCTTCTGTTCATTATCTGATCATAACTCCAGTATCAGTGTAATATTCCTCAGTGTAGATCAGCTGTTCTCTGTGTGAATATATAGCGCTTCTGTTCATTATCTGATCATAACTCCAGTATCAGTGTAATATTCCTCAGTGTGGATCAGCTGTTCTCTGTGTGAATATATAGTGCTTCTGTTCATTATCTGATCATAACTCCAGTATCAGTGTAATATTCCTCAGTGTAGATCAGCTGTTCTCTGTGTGAATATATAGTGCTTCTGTTCATTATCTGATCATAACTCCAGTATCAGTGTAATATTCCTCAGTGTGGATCAGCTGTTCTCTGTGTGAATATATAGTGCTTCTGTTCATTATCTGATCATAACTCCAGTATCAGTGTAATATTCCTCCAGTGTAGATCAGCTGTTCTCTGTGTGAATATATAGTGCTTCTGTTCATTATCTGATCATAACTCCAGTATCAGTGTAATATTCCTCCAGTGTAGATCAGCTGTTCTCTGTGTGAATATATAGTGCTTCTGTTCATTATCTGATCATAACTCCAGTATCAGTGTAATATTCCTCAGTGTAGATCAGCTGTTCTCTGTGTGAATATATAGTGCTTCTGTTCATTATCTGATCATAACTCCAGTATCAGTGTAATATTCCTCAGTGTAGATCAGCTGTTCTCTGTGTGAATATATAGTGCTTCTGTTCATTATCTGATCATAACTCCAGTATCAGTGTAATATTCCTCCAGTGTAGATCAGCTGTTCTCTGTGTGAATATATAGTGCTTCTGTTCATTATCTGATCATAACTCCAGTATCAGTGTAATATTCCTCAGTGTAGATCAGCTGTTCTCTGTGTGAATATATAGCGCTTCTGTTCATTATCTGATCATAACTCCAGTATCAGTGTAATATTCCTCCAGTGTAGATCAGCTGTTCTCTGTGTGAATATATAGTGCTTCTGTTCATTATCTGATCATAACTCCAGTATCAGTGTAATATTCCTCACTGTAGATCAGCTGTTCTCTGTGTGAATATATAGTGCTTCTGTTCATTATCTGATCATAACTCCAGTATCAGTGTAATATTCCTCCAGTGTAGATCAGCTGTTCTCTGTGTGAATATATAACGCTTCTGTTCATTATCTGATCATAACTCCAGTATCAGTGTAATATTCCTCAGTGTAGATCAGCTGTTCTCTGTGTGAATATATAGTGCTTCTGTTCATTATCTGATCATAACTCCAGTATCAGTGTAATATTCCTCAGTGTAGATCAGCTGTTCTCTGTGTGAATATATAGTGCTTCTGTTCATTATCTGATCATAACTCCAGTATCAGTGTAATATTCCTCACTGTAGATCAGCTGTTCTCTGTGTGAATATATAGTGCTTCTGTTCATTATCTGATCATAACTCCAGTATCAGTGTAATATTCTTCCAGTGTAGATCGGCTGTTCTCTGTGTGAATATATAGTGCTTCTGTTCATTATCTGATCATAACTCCAGTATCAGTGTAATATTCTTCCAGTGTAGATCGGCTGTTCTCTGTGTGAATATATAGCGCTTCTGTTCATTATCTGATCATAACTCCAGTATCAGTGTAATATTCCTCAGTGTAGATCGGCTGTTCTCTGTGTGAATATATAGTGCTTCTGTTCATTATCTGATCATAACTCCAGTATCAGTGTAATATTCTTCCAGTGTAGATCGGCTGTTCTCTGTGTGAATATATAGCGCTTCTGTTCATTATCTGATCATAACTCCAGTATCAGTGTAATATTCCTCAGTGTAGATCGGCTGTTCTCTGTGTGAATATATAGTGCTTCTGTTCATTATCTGATCATAACTCCAGTATCAGTGTAATATTCCTCCAGTGTAGATCGGCTGTTCTCTGTGTGAATATACAGTGCTTCTGTTCATTATCTGATCATAACTCCAGTATCAGTGTAATATTCCTCAGTGTAGATCGGCTGTTCTCTGTGTGAATATATAGTGCTTCTGTTCATTATCTGATCATAACTCCAGTATCAGTGTAATATTCCTCCAGTGTAGACCGGCTGTTCTCTGTGTGAATATACAGTGCTTCTGTTCATTATCTGATCATAACTCCAGTATCAGTGTAATATTCCTCAGTGTAGATCGGCTGTTCTCTGTGTGAATATATAGTGCTTCTGTTCATTATCTGATCATAACTCCAGTATCAGTGTAATATTCCTCAGTGTAGATCGGCTGTTCTCTGTGTGAATATATAGTGCTTCTGTTCATTATCTGATCATAACTCCAGTATCAGTGTAATATTCCTCAGTGTAGATCAGCTGTTCTCTGTGTGAATATATAGTGCTTCTGTTCATTATCTGATCATAACTCCAGTATCAGTGTAATATTCCTCCAGTGTAGATCGGCTGTTCTCTGTGTGAATATATAGTGCTTCTGCTCATTATCTGATCATAACTCCAGTATCAGTGTAATATTCCTCCAGTGTAGATCAGCTGTTCTCTGTGTGAATATATAGTGCTTCTGTTCATTATCTGATCATAACTCCAGTATCAGTGTAATATTCCTCAGTGTAGATCAGCTGTTCTCTGTGTGAATATATAGTGCTTCTGTTCATTATCTGATCATAACTCCAGTATCAGTGTAATATTCCTCCAGTGTAGATCAGCTGTTCTCTGTGTGAATATATAGTGCTTCTGTTCATTATCTGATCATAACTCCAGTATCAGTGTAATATTCCTCCAGTGTAGATCAGCTGTTCTCTGTGTGAATATATAGTGCTTCTGTTCATTATCTGATCATAACTCCAGTATCAGTGTAATATTCCTCAGTGTAGATCAGCTGTTCTCTGTGTGAATATATAGTGCTTCTGTTCATTATCTGATCATAACTCCAGTATCAGTGTAATATTCCTCAGTGTAGATCAGCTGTTCTCTGTGTGAATATATAGTGCTTCTGTTCATTATCTGATCATAACTCCAGTATCAGTGTAATATTCCTCCAGTGTAGACCGGCTGTTCTCTGAGTGAATATATAGTGCTTCTGTTCATTATCTGATCATAACTCCAGTATCAGTGTAATATTCCTCCAGTGTAGATCAGCTGTTCTCTGTGTGAATATATAGTGCTTCTGTTCATTATCTGATCATAACTCCAGTATCAGTGTAATATTCCTCCAGTGTAGACCGGCTGTTCTCTGTGTGAATATATAGTGCTTCTGTTCATTATCTGATCATAACTCCAGTATCAGTGTAATATTCCTCAGTGTAGATCAGCTGTTCTCTGTGTGAATATATAGTGCTTCTGTTCATTATCTGATCATAACTCCAGTATCAGTGTAATATTCCTCCAGTGTAGATCAGCTGTTCTCTGTGTGAATATATAGTGCTTCTGTTCATTATCTGATCATAACTCCAGTATCAGTGTAATATTCCTCAGTGTAGATCAGCTGTTCTCTGTGTGAATATATAGTGCTTCTGTTCATTATCTGATCATAACTCCAGTATCAGTGTAATATTCCTCAGTGTAGATCAGCTGTTCTCTGTGTGAATATATAGTGCTTCTGTTCATTATCTGATCATAACTCCAGTATCAGTGTAATATTCCTCCAGTGTAGATCAGCTGTTCTCTGTGTGAATATATAATGCTTCTGTTCATTATCTGATCATAACTCCAGTATCAGTGTAATATTCCTCCAGTGTAGATCAGCTGTTCTCTGTGTGAATATATAGTGCTTCTGTTCATTATCTGATCATAACTCCAGTATCAGTGTAATATTCCTCCAGTGTAGATCAGCTGTTCTCTGTGTGAATATATAGTGCTTCTGTTCATTATCTGATCATAACTCCAGTATCAGTGTAATATTCCTCCAGTGTAGATCAGCTGTTCTCTGTGTGAATATATAGTGCTTCTGTTCATTATCTGATCATAACTCCAATATCAGTGTAATATTCCTCAGTGTAGATCGGCTGTTCTCTGTGTGAATATATAGTGCTTCTGTTCATTATCTGATCATAACTCCAGTATCAGTGTAATATTCCTCCAGTGTAGATCGGCTGTTCTCTGTGTGAATATATAGTGCTTCTGTTCATTATCTGATCATAACTCCAGTATCAGTGTAATATTCCTCCAGTGTAGATCGGCTGTTCTCTGTGTGAATATACAGTGCTTCTGTTCATTATCTGATCATAACTCCAGTATCAGTGTAATATTCCTCCAGTGTAGATCGGCTGTTCTCTGTGTGAATATATAGCGCTTCTGTTCATTATCTGATCATAACTTCAGTATCAGTGTAATATTCCTCCAGTGTAGATCGGCTGTTCTCTGTGTGAATATATAGTGCTTCTGTTCATTATCTGATCATAACTCCAGTATCAGTGTAATATTCCTCCAGTGTAGATCAGCTGTTCTCTGTGTGAATATATAGTGCTTCTGTTCATTATCTGATCATAACTCCAGTATCAGTGTAATATTCCTCCAGTGTAGATCGGCTGTTCTCTGTGTGAATATATAACGCTTCTGTTCATTATCTGATCATAACTCCAGTATCAGTGTAATATTCCTCCAGTGTAGATCGGCTGTTCTCTGTGTGAATATATAGCGCTTCTGTTCATTATCTGATCATAACTTCAGTATCAGTGTAATATTCCTCCAGTGTAGATCGGCTGTTCTCTGTGTGAATATATAGTGCTTCTGTTCATTATCTGATCATAACTCCAGTATCAGTGTAATATTCCTCCAGTGTAGATCAGCTGTTCTCTGTGTGAATATATAGTGCTTCTGTTCATTATCTGATCATAACTCCAGTATCAGTGTAATATTCCTCCAGTGTAGATCGGCTGTTCTCTGTGTGAATATATAACGCTTCTGTTCATTATCTGATCATAACTCCAGTATCAGTGTAATATTCCTCCAGTGTAGATCAGCTGTTCTCTGTGTGAATATATAGCGCTTCTGTTCATTATCTGATCATAACTTCAGTATCAGTGTAATATTCCTCCAGTGTAGATCGGCTGTTCTCTGTGTGAATATATAGTGCTTCTGTTCATTATCTGATCATAACTCCAGTATCAGTGTAATATTCCTCCAGTGTAGATCAGCTGTTCTCTGTGTGAATATATAGTGCTTCTGTTCATTATCTGATCATAACTCCAGTATCAGTGTAATATTCCTCCAGTGTAGATCGGCTGTTCTCTGTGTGAATATATAACGCTTCTGTTCATTATCTGATCATAACTCCAGTATCAGTGTAATATTCCTCCAGTGTAGATCAGCTGTTCTCTGTGTGAATATATAGCGCTTCTGTTCATTATCTGATCATAACTTCAGTATCAGTGTAATATTCTTCCAGTGTAGATCGGCTGTTCTCTGTGTGAATATATAGTGCTTCTGTTCATTATCTGATCATAACTCCAGTATCAGTGTAATATTCCTCAGTGTAGATCAGCTGTTCTCTGTGTGAATATATAGCGCTTCTGTTCATTATCTGATCATAACTTCAGTATCAGTGTAATATTCCTCACTGTAGATCAGCTGTTCTCTGTGTGAATATATAGCGCTTCTGTTCATTATCTGATCATAACTCCAGTATCAGTGTAATATTCCTCCAGTGTAGATCAGCTGTTCTGTGTGAATATATAGCGCTTCTGTTCATTATCTGATCATAACTCCAGTATCAGTGTAATATTCCTCCAGTGTAGATCAGCTGTTCTCTGTGTGAATATATAGTGCTTCTGTTCATTATCTGATCATAACTCCAGTATCAGTGTAATATTCCTCAGTGTAGATCAGCTGTTCTCTGTGTGAATATATAGCGCTTCTGTTCATTATCTGATCATAACTCCAGTATCAGTGTAATATTCCTCCAGTGTAGATCAGCTGTTCTCTGTGTGAATATACAGTGCTTCTGTTCATTATCTGATCATAACTCCAGTATCAGTGTAATATTCCTCAGTGTAGATCAGCTGTTCTCTGTGTGAATATATAGTGCTTCTGTTCATTATCTGATCATAACTCCAGTATCAGTGTAATATTCCTCAGTGTAGATCAGCTGTTCTCTGTGTGAATATATAGTGCTTCTGTTCATTATCTGATCATAACTCCAGTATCAGTGTAATATTCCTCCAGTGTAGATCAGCTGTTCTCTGTGTGAATATATAGTGCTTCTGTTCATTATCTGATCATAACTCCAGTATCAGTGTAATATTCCTCCAGTATAGATCAGCTGTTCTCTGTGTGAATATATAGTGCTTCTGTTCATTATCTGATCATAACTCCAGTATCAGTGTAATATTCCTCAGTGTAGATCAGCTGTTCTCTGTGTGAATATATAACGCTTCTGTTCATTATCTGATCATAACTCCAGTATCAGTGTAATATTCCTCCAGTGTAGATCGGCTGTTCTCTGTGTGAATATATAGCGCTTCTGTTCATTATCTGATCATAACTTCAGTATCAGTGTAATATTCCTCCAGTGTAGATCGGCTGTTCTCTGTGTGAATATATAGTGCTTCTGTTCATTATCTGATCATAACTCCAGTATCAGTGTAATATTCCTCCAGTGTAGATCAGCTGTTCTCTGTGTGAATATATAGTGCTTCTGTTCATTATCTGATCATAACTCCAGTATCAGTGTAATATTCCTCCAGTGTAGATCGGCTGTTCTCTGTGTGAATATATAACGCTTCTGTTCATTATCTGATCATAACTCCAGTATCAGTGTAATATTCCTCCAGTGTAGATCAGCTGTTCTCTGTGTGAATATATAGCGCTTCTGTTCATTATCTGATCATAACTTCAGTATCAGTGTAATATTCTTCCAGTGTAGATCGGCTGTTCTCTGTGTGAATATATAGTGCTTCTGTTCATTATCTGATCATAACTCCAGTATCAGTGTAATATTCCTCAGTGTAGATCAGCTGTTCTCTGTGTGAATATATAGCGCTTCTGTTCATTATCTGATCATAACTCCAGTATCAGTGTAATATTCCTCCAGTGTAGATCAGCTGTTCTCTGTGTGAATATATAGTGCTTCTGTTCATTATCTGATCATAACTCCAGTATCAGTGTAATATTCCTCACTGTAGATCAGCTGTTCTCTGTGTGAATATATAGTGCTTCTGTTCATTATCTGATCATAACTCCAGTATCAGTGTAATATTCCTCCAGTGTAGATCAGCTGTTCTCTGTGTGAATATATAACGCTTCTGTTCATTATCTGATCATAACTCCAGTATCAGTGTAATATTCCTCAGTGTAGATCAGCTGTTCTCTGTGTGAATATATAGTGCTTCTGTTCATTATCTGATCATAACTCCAGTATCAGTGTAATATTCCTCAGTGTAGATCAGCTGTTCTCTGTGTGAATATATAGTGCTTCTGTTCATTATCTGATCATAACTCCAGTATCAGTGTAATATTCCTCACTGTAGATCAGCTGTTCTCTGTGTGAATATATAGTGCTTCTGTTCATTATCTGATCATAACTCCAGTATCAGTGTAATATTCTTCCAGTGTAGATCAGCTGTTCTCTGTGTGAATATATAGTGCTTCTGTTCATTATCTGATCATAACTCCAGTATCAGTGTAATATTCTTCCAGTGTAGATCGGCTGTTCTCTGTGTGAATATATAGCGCTTCTGTTCATTATCTGATCATAACTCCAGTATCAGTGTAATATTCCTCAGTGTAGATCGGCTGTTCTCTGTGTGAATATATAGTGCTTCTGTTCATTATCTGATCATAACTCCAGTATCAGTGTAATATTCTTCCAGTGTAGATCGGCTGTTCTCTGTGTGAATATATAGCGCTTCTGTTCATTATCTGATCATAACTCCAGTATCAGTGTAATATTCCTCAGTGTAGATCGCTGTTCTCTGTGTGAATATATAGTGCTTCTGTTCATTATCTGATCATAACTCCAGTATCAGTGTAATATTCCTCCAGTGTAGATCGGCTGTTCTCTGTGTGAATATACAGTGCTTCTGTTCATTATCTGATCATAACTCCAGTATCAGTGTAATATTCCTCAGTGTAGATCGGCTGTTCTCTGTGTGAATATATAGTGCTTCTGTTCATTATCTGATCATAACTCCAGTATCAGTGTAATATTCCTCCAGTGTAGATCAGCTGTTCTCTGTGTGAATATACAGTGCTTCTGTTCATTATCTGATCATAACTCCAGTATCAGTGTAATATTCCTCAGTGTAGATCGGCTGTTCTCTGTGTGAATATATAGTGCTTCTGTTCATTATCTGATCATAACTCCAGTATCAGTGTAATATTCCTCAGTGTAGATCGGCTGTTCTCTGTGTGAATATATAGTGCTTCTGTTCATTATCTGATCATAACTCCAGTATCAGTGTAATATTCCTCAGTGTAGATCAGCTGTTCTCTGTGTGAATATATAGTGCTTCTGTTCATTATCTGATCATAA
The DNA here is from genome assembly GCA_023029165.1 of Gobiocypris rarus. Lineage (NCBI taxonomy): Eukaryota > Metazoa > Chordata > Actinopteri > Cypriniformes > Gobionidae > Gobiocypris > Gobiocypris rarus. Next base: position 39,234,089 of record CM040925.1, on the reverse strand, counting down.
CTCCAGTATCAGTGTAATATTCCTCCAGTGTAGATCAGCTGTTCTCTGTGTGAATATATAGTGCTTCTGCTCATTATCTGATCATAACTCCAGTATCAGTGTAATATTCCTCCAGTGTAGATCAGCTGTTCTCTGTGTGAATATATAGTGCTTCTGTTCATTATCTGATCATAACTCCAGTATCAGTGTAATATTCCTCAGTGTAGATCAGCTGTTCTCTGTGTGAATATATAGTGCTTCTGTTCATTATCTGATCATAACTCCAGTATCAGTGTAATATTCCTCCAGTGTAGATCAGCTGTTCTCTGTGTGAATATATAGTGCTTCTGTTCATTATCTGATCATAACTCCAGTATCAGTGTAATATTCCTCCAGTGTAGATCAGCTGTTCTCTGTGTGAATATATAGTGCTTCTGTTCATTATCTGATCATAACTCCAGTATCAGTGTAATATTCCTCAGTGTAGATCAGCTGTTCTCTGTGTGAATATATAGTGCTTCTGTTCATTATCTGATCATAACTCCAGTATCAGTGTAATATTCCTCAGTGTAGATCAGCTGTTCTCTGTGTGAATATATAGTGCTTCTGTTCATTATCTGATCATAACTCCAGTATCAGTGTAATATTCCTCCAGTGTAGATCAGCTGTTCTCTGAGTGAATATATAGTGCTTCTGTTCATTATCTGATCATAACTCCAGTATCAGTGTAATATTCCTCCAGTGTAGATCAGCTGTTCTCTGTGTGAATATATAGTGCTTCTGTTCATTATCTGATCATAACTCCAGTATCAGTGTAATATTCCTCCAGTGTAGACCGGCTGTTCTCTGTGTGAATATATAGTGCTTCTGTTCATTATCTGATCATAACTCCAGTATCAGTGTAATATTCCTCAGTGTAGATCAGCTGTTCTCTGTGTGAATATATAGTGCTTCTGTTCATTATCTGATCATAACTCCAGTATCAGTGTAATATTCCTCCAGTGTAGATCAGCTGTTCTCTGTGTGAATATATAGTGCTTCTGTTCATTATCTGATCATAACTCCAGTATCAGTGTAATATTCCTCAGTGTAGATCAGCTGTTCTCTGTGTGAATATATAGTGCTTCTGTTCATTATCTGATCATAACTCCAGTATCAGTGTAATATTCCTCAGTGTAGATCAGCTGTTCTCTGTGTGAATATATAGTGCTTCTGTTCATTATCTGATCATAACTCCAGTATCAGTGTAATATTCCTCCAGTGTAGGTCAGCTGTTCTCTGTGTGAATATATAATGCTTCTGTTCATTATCTGATCATAACTCCAGTATCAGTGTAATATTCCTCCAGTGTAGATCAGCTGTTCTCTGTGTGAATATATAGTGCTTCTGTTCATTATCTGATCATAACTCCAGTATCAGTGTAATATTCCTCCAGTGTAGATCAGCTGTTCTCTGTGTGAATATATAGTGCTTCTGTTCATTATCTGATCATAACTCCAGTATCAGTGTAATATTCCTCCAGTGTAGATCAGCTGTTCTCTGTGTGAATATATAGTGCTTCTGTTCATTATCTGATCATAACTCCAATATCAGTGTAATATTCCTCAGTGTAGATCGGCTGTTCTCTGTGTGAATATATAGTGCTTCTGTTCATTATCTGATCATAACTCCAGTATCAGTGTAATATTCCTCCAGTGTAGATCGGCTGTTCTCTGTGTGAATATATAGTGCTTCTGTTCATTATCTGATCATAACTCCAGTATCAGTGTAATATTCCTCCAGTGTAGATCGGCTGTTCTCTGTGTGAATATACAGTGCTTCTGTTCATTATCTGATCATAACTCCAGTATCAGTGTAATATTCCTCCAGTGTAGATCGGCTGTTCTCTGTGTGAATATATAGCGCTTCTGTTCATTATCTGATCATAACTTCAGTATCAGTGTAATATTCCTCCAGTGTAGATAGGCTGTACTCTGTGTGAATATATAGTGCTTCTGTTCATTATCTGATCATAACTCCAGTATCAGTGTAATATTCCTCCAGTGTAGATCAGCTGTTCTCTGTGTGAATATATAGTGCTTCTGTTCATTATCTGATCATAACTCCAGTATCAGTGTAATATTCCTCCAGTGTAGATCGGCTGTTCTCTGTGTGAATATATACGCTTCTGTTCATTATCTGATCATAACTCCAGTATCAGTGTAATATTCCTCCAGTGTAGATCGGCTGTTCTCTGTGTGAATATATAGCGCTTCTGTTCATTATCTGATCATAACTTCAGTATCAGTGTAATATTCCTCCAGTGTAGATCGGCTGTTCTCTGTGTGAATATATAGTGCTTCTGTTCATTATCTGATCATAACTCCAGTATCAGTGTAATATTCCTCCAGTGTAGATCAGCTGTTCTCTGTGTGAATATATAGTGCTTCTGTTCATTATCTGATCATAACTCCAGTATCAGTGTAATATTCCTCCAGTGTAGATCGGCTGTTCTCTGTGTGAATATATAACGCTTCTGTTCATTATCTGATCATAACTCCAGTATCAGTGTAATATTCCTCCAGTGTAGATCAGCTGTTCTCTGTGTGAATATATAGCGCTTCTGTTCATTATCTGATCATAACTTCAGTATCAGTGTAATATTCTTCCAGTGTAGATCGGCTGTTCTCTGTGTGAATATATAGTGCTTCTGTTCATTATCTGATCATAACTCCAGTATCAGTGTAATATTCCTCAGTGTAGATCAGCTGTTCTCTGTGTGAATATATAGCGCTTCTGTTCATTATCTGATCATAACTTCAGTATCAGTGTAATATTCCTCACTGTAGATCAGCTGTTCTGTGTGAATATATAGTGCTTCTGTTCATTATCTGATCCTTAACTCCAGTATCAGTGTAATATTCCTCCAGTGTAGATCAGCTGTTCTCTGTGTGAATATATAGCGCTTCTGTTCATTATCTGATCATAACTCCAGTATCAGTGTAATATTCCTCAGTGTAGATCAGCTGTTCTCTGTGTGAATATATAGCGCTTCTGTTCATTATCTGATCATAACTCCAGTATCAGTGTAATATTCCTCCAGTGTAGATCAGCTGTTCTCTGTGTGAATATACAGTGCTTCTGTTCATTATCTGATCATAACTCCAGTATCAGTGTAATATTCCTCAGTGTAGATCAGCTGTTCTCTGTGTGAATATATAGTGCTTCTGTTCATTATCTGATCATAACTCCAGTATCAGTGTAATATTCCTCAGTGTAGATCAGCTGTTCTCTGTGTGAATATATAGTGCTTCTGTTCATTATCTGATCATAACTCCAGTATCAGTGTAATATTCCTCCAGTGTAGATCAGCTGTTCTCTGTGTGAATATATAGTGCTTCTGTTCATTATCTGATCATAACTCCAGTATCAGTGTAATATTCCTCCAGTATAGATCAGCTGTTCTCTGTGTGAATATATAGTGCTTCTGTTCATTATCTGATCATAACTCCAGTATCAGTGTAATATTCCTCAGTGTAGATCAGCTGTTCTCTGTGTGAATATATAACGCTTCTGTTCATTATCTGATCATAACTCCAGTATCAGTGTAATATTCCTCCAGTGTAGATCGGCTGTTCTCTGTGTGAATATATAGCGCTTCTGTTCATTATCTGATCATAACTTCAGTATCAGTGTAATATTCCTCCAGTGTAGATCGGCTGTTCTCTGTGTGAATATATAGTGCTTCTGTTCATTATCTGATCATAACTCCAGTATCAGTGTAATATTCCTCCAGTGTAGATCAGCTGTTCTCTGTGTGAATATATAGTGCTTCTGTTCATTATCTGATCATAACTCCAGTATCAGTGTAATATTCCTCCAGTGTAGATCGGCTGTTCTCTGTGTGAATATATAACGCTTCTGTTCATTATCTGATCATAACTCCAGTATCAGTGTAATATTCCTCCAGTGTAGATCAGCTGTTCTCTGTGTGAATATATAGCGCTTCTGTTCATTATCTGATCATAACTTCAGTATCAGTGTAATATTCTTCCAGTGTAGATCGGCTGTTCTCTGTGTGAATATATAGTGCTTCTGTTCATTATCTGATCATAACTCCAGTATCAGTGTAATATTCCTCAGTGTAGATCAGCTGTTCTCTGTGTGAATATATAGTGCTTCTGTTCATTATCTGATCATAACTCCAGTATCAGTGTAATATTCCTCAGTGTAGATCAGCTGTTCTCTGTGTGAATATATAGCGCTTCTGTTCATTATCTGATCATAACTTCAGTATCAGTGTAATATTCCTCACTGTAGATCAGCTGTTCTCTGTGTGAATATATAGCGCTTCTGTTCATTATCTGATCATAACTCCAGTATCAGTGTAATATTCCTCCAGTGTAGATCAGCTGTTCTGTGTGAATATATAGCGCTTCTGTTCATTATCTGATCATAACTCCAGTATCAGTGTAATATTCCTCCAGTGTAGATCAGCTGTTCTCTGTGTGAATATATAGTGCTTCTGTTCATTATCTGATCATAACTCCAGTATCAGTGTAATATTCCTCAGTGTAGATCAGCTGTTCTCTGTGTGAATATATAGCGCTTCTGTTCATTATCTGATCATAACTCCAGTATCAGTGTAATATTCCTCCAGTGTAGATCAGCTGTTCTCTGTGTGAATATACAGTGCTTCTGTTCATTATCTGATCATAACTCCAGTATCAGTGTAATATTCCTCAGTGTAGATCAGCTGTTCTCTGTGTGAATATATAGTGCTTCTGTTCATTATCTGATCATAACTCCAGTATCAGTGTAATATTCCTCCAGTGTAGATCAGCTGTTCTCTGTGTGAATATATAGTGCTTCTGTTCATTATCTGATCATAACTCCAGTATCAGTGTAATATTCCTCCAGTGTAGATCAGCTGTTCTCTGTGTGAATATACAGTGCTTCTGTTCATTATCTGATCATAACTCCAGTATCAGTGTAATATTCCTCAGTGTAGATCAGCTGTTCTCTGTGTGAATATATAGTGCTTCTGTTCATTATCTGATCATAACTCCAGTATCAGTGTAATATTCCTCCAGTGTAGATCAGCTGTTCTCTGTGTGAATATATAGTGCTTCTGTTCATTATCTGATCATAACTCCAGTATCAGTGTAATATTCCTCCAGTGTAGATCAGCTGTTCTCTGTGTGAATATATAGTGCTTCTGTTCATTATCTGATCATAACTCCAGTATCAGTGTAATATTCCTCAGTGTAGATCAGCTGTTCTCTGTGTGAATATATAGTGCTTCTGTTCATTATCTGATAATAACTCCAGTATCAGTGTAATATTCCTCCAGTGTAGATCAGCTGTTCTCTGTGTGAATATATAGTGCTTCTGTTCATTATCTGATCATAACTCCAGTATCAGTGTAATATTCCTCCAGTGTAGACCGGCTGTTCTCTGTGTGAATATATAGTGCTTCTGTTCATTATCTGATCATAACTCCAGTATCAGTGTAATATTCCTCCAGTATAGATCAGCTGTTCTCTGTGTGAATATATAGTGCTTCTGTTCATTATCTGATCATAACTCCAGTATCAGTGTAATATTCCTCAGTGTAGATCAGCTGTTCTCTGTGTGAATATATAGTGCTTCTGTTCATTATCTGATCATAACTCCAGTATCAGTGTGATATTCCTCAGTGTAGATCAGCTGTTCTCTGTGTGAATATATAGTGCTTCTGTTCATTATCTGATCATAACTCCAGTATCAGTGTAATATTCCTCCAGTGTAGATCAGCTGTTCTCTGTGTGAATATATAGTGCTTCTGTTCATTATCTGATCATAACTCCAGTATCAGTGTAATATTCCTCAGTGTAGATCAGCTGTTCTCTGTGTGAATATATAGTGCTTCTGTTCATTATCTGATCATAACTCCAGTATCAGTGTAATATTCCTCAGTGTAGATCAGCTGTTCTCTGTGTGAATATATAGTGCTTCTGCTCATTATCTGATCATAACTCCAGTATCAGTATCAAACTTGGTACAGATCATCACGAGCATGACCTGAGGCTACATGCTGTGTTTCGGCACAGCGCCACCTACTGGTGCGGAGATATGAAAAATACCTTTTATATAATATTATAGCTATTTTTGTTTATAACTTCTGAACGGTTTCCCCAAATATGATAAAAGTGGTCTCAGTTAGATTCAGTGTATCCAAATTTTCCACATTGACCATTTTGAGTGTCGGCCATTTTGAAATTTGTATTTCATGAATGCATTAACATATCGTTACGAAACTCGGTATGGGTCATAGGCACGATGTCCTGAAGGAGCCGGAGAAGTTTTGAGCCAGCACCACCTAGTGGTAAAATTCTAATATTCACATGCTTATAACTTTGCATGTGTTTGACTTTTCACGGGAGTCACATCCTTAGATTCCTGAATCCTTGCCGAGTCCAATCATTCCAAACATGCTAGGTTTCGCCCTATGGTTTCTTCAACGTTGTGATTTAGCATTTAAACAACTTTCATGAATATCTTTGAAACCGAGACAAAACCACTGTAGGAAAATCGGAATCATAGCGGGTTGACTTAATGACTAATGGCCAAATGTCAAAATTTTGGTAGTAAGTGGCAAAATAAATGCAATCCAAGTCGGGTGTGGGTTATTTTTTTAAATGCTCATAAATTAAATTGTCTATAACTCCTAGCTCGCGTCCTTGTTTGCTTCTGTTGTACTTGGCCCCAATAATTGCTGCTTGCAGCTATATTTATTGTATTTTTGATCACATAAATGCATCCTTGAGAAGAATAGACTTCATTCAAAAACATTTAAAAAAAAAAATAATAATTCCAAACATTTCACCGCCAGTGCAACCACATGAAATGAAACATTCAATGAGAGGAACATTTTATCCTTATGAATTCATTCAATTTTCATGATTGAAAAGGAAAGTTGTTTTAAATGTGGAGCAAGTAATTAGTCAATTTGAATAAAGATTAAGACAAATATTTATTTCTTTAGTGCAGACTTTTCCAAACTGGGGTTCATGAGTTGATTTAAAGGCTAATAATTAAATCTAACAAATGTAAAATCAAAAGTATCAAAATATAGATTTTTATTTTAATTTGCATGAGTTACATTAATTTACTGAAATATTGAAAAAAATCTGAGCAGGAACTAAATAATCGATTTTTCTCCTGTTTCTCAGATTTCCTTTATTGACCCCAAGAAGAATCTGAACCTGAATATATTCCTGAAGCAGTTCAAGTGGTAAGTTCAGATATTTTTGACTGTGTTTCTGTGATTTTTATTGTGGCGAGACGTTTACAGATGTTAATTCCCTCCCAAACAGCTCTTACGAAGAGTTCGTGGCGATGCTGCAGAAAGGAGATTGTTCCAAATTTGACGTTGAGTCTTTGAAACAGCTCCTGAAACTGCTTCCGGAAAAACATGAGGTACAACTGTACAATCGAAATGACAATTCACAAGGCTCACAATCCGTGTAAAGTGCCTCATTATGCTATTTTTAAGGATCCTAATGTTGTTCCGGCATCTCCTACGACAGGTTCACATGCATCAAAGGTCCTAAAACACTTTATTTGTCTCATAATCTCCACTGATGCATCAGCTCTTTTCTCTCAGCGTCTGAAACGCTTCGTTTAAGGAGTCAGTCTCTCTAAGCTCCGCCCCTCTGAGAGCTGCTCTGCTGTGATTGGTCAGAAAGCAAGCACTCATTATCATATCTAAATCTCAGCTCTTGACACAGAGTGATATGAACAGTAACAATGGAGTGGGTTTGAGCGTCTCAATCTCAGCAGAAAACAGCATCTCCTCCACATGAACAACACCAACCAGTCTCAGAGACGAGTACAGTGTGTGAGGGCGGGGCTAAGAGACGCTGCTCACCCACAGCCAATGGAGTGACATTATGCAAATGAATCAAACCTACGCAGGTTCAGCAGGAAGTGAGACTCTTCTAGGAGACAAAAACATGTATCTTTGACCTTTTACATTCACACACGGCTTTATTATACATGAACGGTAATACCCTGAACACCATAATGGGGCACTTTATGTATCTAAAGATCAACCAACAACATAACCCGCCATCCTTCTGAGCCTCATTTGCATCTCATTACATATGCAGTCTATCCTGCTGATGGTCAGTTGAGTGTTTTGCATCTAACTTTATTCCTTCTACTTCAGATTGACAACATAAAATCCTTTCAAGGAGATCTGGACAAACTGGCCAATGTGGACCGCTTTTACCTCTTCCTGCTGGCTGTACCCTGGTAAACTTACATTAAAACAACACATACTGAAGGGTTTAAAGTCCAGTTTTATGCATGAGGCTGGTATTGCTATGTTGTCTTGGTAAAGAAATCATGTCTAAGATTCTTCTTCTTCTACTGAGACTAAATTAAAGCAGTATCTCCTGGAGCTTTAAAGCTACATCCACCAAACATCAGGACGTCAAGTTACTTACTGTTTTCATTAAACGGAATAAAACTACGGAAAATTCCATAGACTTTCATCAATTTGCTCAACTTTATACAATCAATCACCAAGAATCTATCACTAGCAAAGCTTAGCAACTAGCTTATGACATGTTAAAACATGCTAGCAACATACTAAAACATGTTAGCAATGTGTTGTATCATGCAAGCAAAATGTTAAAAATGTTATCAACATGGTAAAACATGTTAGCAATGTGTTAACATGCTAACAACATGTTAATTCATGAAAAACATGTTAAAACATGCTAGCAAAAAATGCTAATTCATGCAAGCAACGCATTTATTCATGTTAGCAACATGTTAAACATGTTATCAACATGGTAAATGTTAGCAATGTGTTAAAACATGCTAATTCATGCAAACATGTTAATTCACGTTAACAAAATGGTAAATGTTAACAATGTGTTAAAACATGCTTGCAACATGTTAAGTCATGCAATTAACATTTTAATTCATGTTAACAAAACATGTTAAACATTATCAACATGGTAAAACATGTAAGCAATGCGTCAAAAAATGCTAGCAACATGTTAATTCATGCAAACGTGTTAATTAATGTTAGCAAAATGCTTATTCATGTTAGCAAACATACTTAATCATGCTAACAATGTTAAAATCTTATAGCAAAATGTTAAATTATGTTAATTCATGCTAACAAAGTGTTAGCTAAAACACAAAACATGCAAAGTGTTAAAACATGCTCGCAGCATGTTGCCAATTTTGTAAGACATGCTAGTAACATGCTAGTAACATGCTAGCAACATGCTAGTAACATGCTAGTAACATGCTAGTAAGACATGCATAGTTAGCAATGCATTAAAATGCTTGAAACATGTTAATTAATGCTAGCAATGTATTAAAACATGTTAGCAAAATAAAGTTAGACACATTCTATGCTAACAACATGATAAAACTTGCTAGGCGACAAGGCTTGATCAAGCCAACATAAAAGGTTTTCCCGACAAGCTTAAGTTTGAAGTTGAGAATTGCGTTTGTTTGTTCAACAGTTACCAGCTGAGGATTGAGTGCATGTTACTGTGTGAGGAGACTCTGTCGGTGCTGGAGAACCTGAAGCCGAAGGTCGAGCTGGTGGAAGCGGCCTGTGAAAGTCAGTTTAAACCACTTATTTCCTGTTTATTAATGTGAAGCTGCTTTGACACAGTCTGTGTTGTATTAAAGGAACACTCCAGCGTTTTTAGAAATATGGCTTATTCAACATCTTTCCTACATTTAGATATGTGGGCAAATGCATTTTTGTCTCAGTGCATGCATTGTTTTAGTTTGGCAGGGTCGCAGTTAGCTTACCTTAGCATAATGAATGGAATCCTATGTTGCCAGCTAGCATGTCCCGAGTAAAAGTGATACAAAAAACCCCCCCAGATATTGGCAGATATAGACATGGGACTATATTATGGGGAAGCACAGGTGAAGCACTGCTACTTGGGTTCAGAGATATCACACAACACATGCACAACATACACCGGTATGTTGACGGATGTTTGGGGATTTCATGTGTTGCGTTATATCTCTGAAGTAGCAGTGCTTCACCTGTGCTTCCCCATAATATAGTCCCAATATCTGCCTTGGAAATCACCTAGTCTTAATCTGCATCGCTATTTGTGCTCGTTGTGAATACGCAGACCACAAGAAGTAATTAGGTGGGTTTTTTTTTTTTTGATCACTTTTATTAGATACATGCTAGCTGGCAACATAGGATTCCGTTCATTATGCTAAGCTAAGCTAGCGGCGACCCTGCCAAACTAAAAAAAATGCATGCACTGAGACAAAAATGCATTTGCCCACATATCTAAATGTAGGAAAGAAGTTGAATAAGCCCTATTTCTAAAAACGGTGGAGTGTTCCTTTAAGCACTTCAGAAATAAATGTGATGACTTTAAATTCTTCATTTAATGGTCAAAGTGCAGTTTATATTGACATCTTTAGGTCTGAATCCTCCAGTGAGATTGTCGTGCATCATATTTCCACGCGAGATGCAATCATCAGTGCATGCGTTAATACACTCATTACTGTTTAACATTTACAGTATTTCTGAGAGCACACATAATTAAATATGAGTGTGTGTCGCCCCGCAGGTCTCAGGAAAAGTTCACTGCTGCCTAGTTTCTGCAAGCTCATCCTTGATGTTGGAAACTTCCTCAACTATGTAAGGAAAACACTATTTAACATGATAGCAATGTGCTAATTAATACAAACAATGTGTTCATTCATGTTAATTTGGCTTAAAATGGCCTGATCACAAACAGAGAAGCAGAATTGGGTTGTCAGAGTGATTGTGATAAACTCAAAAGAGCATATAACTGCGTGACAACTTAACATTATAACTTAACATTATAACTTAACATTAACGTGTTAAGGAACTTAAATCAATCACATGCTTTAACGGTGACAGCCCTAGTTAAAACATGTTAGCAATGTGCTTCTTTAATGCTAGCCGTGTTACCAACAGGCTAATTCATGCAAGCAACATGTTAAAACTTGTTAACAGCATTTTAAATCATGTTAGCCATGTTATTTCATGTTAGCAAGGTGTTAACATGCAAGCAACATTTCTAATCATGTTAAAAATGTTAAAACATGGGAGCAACGTGTTAATTAATGCTAAAAAAACATGTTAGCATGTTTCGTGTTAACAGCGTTTTAAATAGTTAGAAATGATTTAACATGTTGGGAACATGCATTATGTTAATTCATGCTAGCAAAGTGTGTTAAAATGTTAACATGCTAAAACATTAACAAGATTGTAGAACACAAAAAATGCAAAATGCTAAAACATGCTAGCAACATGTAAGCAATTTGATAAGACATGCTAGTAACATGCTAATTCATGTTAGTAACCCGTTAAAATGCTTTCAACGCGTTAATTCATGCTAGCAATGTTAGAAAAATAATGTTAGACACATGCAATCCTAACATGATAAAACTTGCTAGCAACATAAAAATGCTAGGAAGCTTAAAAAAAGCAGCGATTCTGAACTAAAACGAGTCGTCAGTACTTTCAGTCTCACAACCTGCGTAAGTTTGACTAATTTGTATAGAGTCACCCCATTGGCTGCCATTAAACAGCATCTCTTTGCCCCGCCCTCAAACAGCGTAGCTGAGACTGGAAGATTTTGGTTCAGCTCAGACTGAGCCATCTGACCAATCAGAGCAGAGCAGCTCTCAGAGGCGGAGCTTAGAGAGACTGAATCCTTGAACGGCGTAGACGCTGAGAGAGAAGAGCTGATGCATCAGTGGAGATTATGAGGGAAATAAAGTGTTTTATGACCTTTGCGTGTGAACCTGTCGTAGGAGACGCCAGAACAACATTAGGAGCCTTAAAGCTACACTGTGTAACTTTTTTAGTTTATTCTTAGCTAAAAACACTTAGTTCTTTCAAAAATATATGTGCTCATTAATGTATATTTACTTCTTTCAAGTAATAAAGTATTCTCGTAAGTGTATAATATGCCATTGAAAATACATACGGGTGAGGGGTTCGAATGTCGCCATGTTGCCCTCCATCTTGAAAGTACAGTAGCCAAAGAGGGACATACCCGTAAATTCAAGCTTCGCCTTTGGTGTTTTAACACTGATGGCACGGTGTCGAATGTGAAGAGGGGATTGCTTGAGATATAGCCTACAATGTAAACTTCGCCTTACGCTAGTGATGTCGTACAATATACAGAATAACGATAGCACCGATAAAAGTTACTTTACTAAGATTAGCTTGCATTCGTCTGGGAACCTGATCACTGATGTTAGCAATGAAATAGTACAAAACTAAAAGGTAAAACTATTATTCATTTTACATAGATGTCATAACCTACATGTTAACTAACAAATTAAATAACTGCAAATTATAATAGTTTTCTAAAGTGACCTCATCACTTGATCGAACTGAAAGCCATATTAATCTTGGACTAAATCAGCCACCGTAGGAGTTAAAACGAAATCGGAATTCAGAGGAACAGAAACTAATATTCACTGGATGGTCATATACCTTTTCACCGCTAGATGGGGGAAAATATCACACAGTGTAGCTTTAAAAATAGCATAATAGGGCTCTTTAAAGAGCTTTATCTTCTTAGAATATATATATTATTACATTTTGTATGTTTACTAATTCAGATCAGTAATACACTGCATTTGTTCATGTTAACTTGGAATATGTTGTTGGTCATTCAGGATCCCGCCTGTGGCTGTAAATCACCTTGGATACTGTGTTTGTTTGCTGTATTTACAGTGTCTTGTGAATGTATTAATTTTTGCCAGGGAAGTCACACAGGAAACGCTGAGGGATTCAAGATTGGTTCCCTGTTGAAACTCACCGAAACCAAAGCAAACAAGAGTCGCATCACGCTCTTACATCACATCCTGGAGGTACAGCAGATATATTGTCACAAGCACAGTAATGGTGTTTTAGTCATTGACTAATTTTAGAGAGTGTGTTTATACTGTCAAGCTCCACAAATAACCATAAACACCATTCCTATGATTCAAGAACGTGTGATTTGATCTCTTTTTGGTGTGTGCTTGGCAGTGTGAAGTCTCTTACGTGGTCAGAATGACATGAGCAGAGTAAAAGATACTTATTTTGAGGTTAAACTGTGCTTTGAACGGCGTCCTTTCCTGAATCTCTGTGCATCTCGTGATTTCCAGGAAGCCGAGTTAAACCACCCGGAAATGCTGAACCTTCCAGAAGACATCGAGGCCTGTGAGAAAGCAGCCGGGTAACGTGTGTGTGTGTGTGTGTGTGTGTGTGTGTGTGTGTGTGTGTGTGTGTGTGTGTGTGATGGGTAGGTTTAGGGGCAGGGGCAGTGTGTTGTGTGTGATGGGTAGGTTTAGGGGCAGGGGCAGTGTGTGTGTGATGGGTAGGTTTAGGGGCAGGAGCTGTCTGTGTGTGTGATGGGTAGGTTTAGGGGCAGGGGCAGTGTGTGTGTGTGATGGGTAGGTTTAGGGGCAGGAGCTGTCTGTGTGTGTGATGGGTAGGTTTAGGGGCAGGGCAGTGTAGGGGATAGAAAATACGGTTTGTACAGTATAAAATGCATTACGCCTATGGAATGTCCCCACATTTCACAAAAACAAACGAGTGTGAGAGTGTGTGAGAGTGTGTGAGAGTGTGTGAGAGTGTGTGAGAGTGTGTGTGTGTGTGTCACCAGATCATCGCTGTCATTTCAGTCTCAACTGCTGCATTGTGTGTGTGTGTGTTTTGTTCTTTCAGCGTAAATCTGGACTCGATTCAGGCAGAAACAAATAATCTTCTAAAGAGACTAAAAGATGCCGAGAAGAAGGTGTCTTCATCAGTCGAGGACGTCAAGGAGCAGTTTTTAGGGCTTATTGAGGTAGAAACATTTACTTAAATGCTACTATTGTGAATATTAAACAAATAAAATATATTAAAGGTGCATCATGTAAGATTTCTGGTTTGAAATTTCCAAAAACCACAGTGTTATATATTTTGCTGACTTGTGTAGTTACAATATCCCGAAATGTTTAAATCCAGAGAAATCAGCGATTTTAACCAGGACACGGCCCGTGTGTGTGCGTCGCCTATCAATGACATCACACCCGCGTTACCCTCCGGTGTTATTGTGTAGTAACCATGGCAACACGCTTTAATATCTGCTGTGTTTATGAGACACTGTTTGGATCATTGATGGACAGAAACTCATCATTGTTCTCCAGCTCAACACAGTTAGTCTGATTGTGTAAATCTGCTGTTCTTGATTTACCGCACAGAGTGCCATGTTTGACCGCCTAATATGATCTCGCTCACTGCAGTGTGAACAAGTGTCTCATAGTAGCAATTTTTGCCACTGTTGGTGCTTTCGGCGGGGTCAGGGGTCAGCATGGGCTCCCTGACTGGTCAGCGGCTATGCCGCCCCATACGCAACAAACTGCGATGCTCTGTGTATTCTGACCCCTTTCTATCAGAACCAGCATTAACTTCTTGAGCAGTTTGAGCTCCAGTAGCTCGTCTGTTTGATCGGACCACACGGGCCAGCCTTCGCTCCCCACGTGCATCAATGAGCCTGGGCCGCCCATTACCCTGTGGCCGGTTCTCCACTGTTCCTTCCTTGGAGCAGTTTTGATAGATCCTGACCACTGCAGACCGGGAACACCCCACAAGAGCTGCAGTTTTGGAGATGCTCTGACCCAGTCGCCTAGCCATCACAATTTGGCCCTTGTCAAACTCGCTCAAATCCTTACGCTTGCCCATTTTTCCTGCTTCTAACACATCAACTTTGAGGACAAAATGTTCACTTGCTGCCTAATATATCCCACCCACTAACAGGAGCTGTGATTAGATCATTAGTGTTATTCATGTCACTAGTGAGTGCTCCTAATGTTATCCCCGATTGATGTATATTAACTTGTAATTTATTCAGCAAATCATAACTTGCTTTTGTTTCTAACTGTGCGTTTGCCTGTGATGTTTCTGTAGAGGAACCTGACGGCGTGTAAAGCTCTGGAGGAGCGCTTCACGAACATAGACAACAGGAAAGGTGGTCTGGCTCAGTATCTCTGTGAAGATGTCGGTCAGCTCTCGCTGGATGAGCTCTTCAGCACCATCAAGATCTTCCGCCAGCTCTTCCTCAAAGCCTTAAAGGTCTGTGATTTGAGTGGTTTGTTCCTGCCACAGAGATCATGAAATGGACCTGAGCACCAATTAAGTTGTTCCTTCCTGTAGGAAAACAAGATCCGTAAAGAACAAGCTGCAAAAGCCGAGAAGAGAAAACAGCAGCTGGCGGAGGAGGACTCCAAGAGACAGAAAGGAGAAGATGGGAAGATAAGTGAGTCGTTAGTCTAATTATCCAATATATGTCTATTTATGTCTATTTAGTTCACGTTGGTGTAAGAGTCCCTTTAAAGGGACCTAATGTTGTACGTTCACTTCCAGTATTTGCAACCAAAAGCTTATATCCGAATAAGCAATATTATAAGCAATGAAATAAAAAAAGTTAATTCGGACTTTCTCACAGTTTACTTTTTTTCTCATAACTCTGAAGAAATAGTCGGAAGTTTGAGATATAAAAAAAATATATAAATCACTTTTTAAGTTTTAGTTTGTGATTTTAAAAAAGGCAGAATTGCGAGATGTAAACTCAGAATTGTGTGTGAGTCAGGTAAAGTCAGAATTGTGAGATTTAAAGATTGACATCCCACAATTCTGACTTTACCTCAGAATTCTACATTTACATCTCGCATTTCTGACTTTACACATCCCACAATTTAGATTTTACCACCTTGGAATTCTGTTTAAATCCCACAATTAAAAATTTTTCCTCAGAATTCTGAGTTTACATCTCGCAATTCTGAATTTTTCCCTCAGGAATTAAGTTCATAGGTTAAATAAGAGGGGGTTTTGGAGGTAAAAATTTCAATTGTGGGATTTAAACAGAGTTCCAAGGTGGTAAAATCTAAATTGTGGGATGTGTAAAGTCAGAAACGCGAGATGTAAATGTAGAATTCTGAGATAAAGTCAGAATTGTGGGATGTCAATCTTTAAATCTCACAATTCTGACTTTACCTTGGAGTTCTGAGTTTACATCCCACAATTCTGAATTTTTTTCCCCCTTGGAATTCTGACGTAAAATTTTTAATTGTGGTATGTAAACTCGCAATTCTGACTATTTTTCCCCTCGGATTTCTACAATGAAAAAAATGTCAATTGCGAGATGGAAACAGAATTCCAAGGTATAAAAATGTTAATTGTGGGATGTGTAAACTGAGGGGGGAAAAGCGTCAGAATGGTGAGATGTAAATTAAATTCCTGAGGGAGAAAGTCAGAATGATGTAAACTCAGAATTCCGACGAAAAAAAATGTCAATTGCGAGATGTAAACAGAATTCCAAGGTAAAAAAAGGAAAATGTAGAATTCCTGAGGAAAAAATGTTAATTGTGGGATGTGTAAACTAAGAATTCCAAGTGGATAAAGCGTCAGAATTGCGAAATGTTAAATTAGAATTCAGAGGGTGAAAAAGCGTCAGAACTGTATTCCCGAGGGAAAAAGTTAGAATTGCAAGATGTAAACTCAGAATTTTGAGGATAAAATGTCAATTGCGATGTGTAAACTCAAAATTCCAAGGTAAAGTCAGAATTGTGGGATGTCAATCTTTAGATTTTTTTTTTTTTTTTTTTTTTCTGAGGTAAAAATTTGTGGTTTGTAAACACAGAATTCCAAGGTAAAAAAATCTGAATTGTAAGATGTAAACTCAGAATTCCGAGGAAAAAAATGATTTTTGCGAGACGTAAACAGAATTCCAAGGTAAAAAAAAGGCAGATTTGCAAGATGTAAATGTAGAATTCCTGAGGAAAAAATGTTAATTGTGGGATGTGTAAACTAAGAATTCCAAGGGGATAAAGCATCAGAATTGCAAAATGTTAAATTAGAATTCAGAGGGTGAAAAAGCGTCAGAACTGTATTCCCAAGGGAAAAAGTTAGAATTGCAAAAAACTCAGAATTTTGAGGATAAAATGTCAATTGCGATGTGTAAACTCAAAATTCCAAGGTAAAGTCAGAATTGTGGGATGTCAATCTTTACATCCCACAATTCAGATTTTTTTTATTATTTTTATTCTGAGGTAAAAATTTGTGGTATGTAAACTCACAATTCAGATTTTTTTACCTTGGAATTCTAAGATGTAAACTCAGAATTCCGAGGAAAAAAATTATTTTTGCGAGACGTAAACAGAATTCCAAGGTAAAAAAAAGAGGCAGAATTGCAAGATGTAAATTTAGAATTTAATTTTGAGGTGTAAACTTGCATTTGTAAGAAAAGTCTGAATTGCGAGAGTCACAATTCCTTTTTGTTTGCGATCCGTGTTGGAAACGAGCTTCCATATGTTCCCAAGCCTAACAGAAATATATCTCCTATCCTTCCAGTCCGGAGAGGGCCTGTGCCGCAGGAAGAAGGCTGCATCATCGATCAGCTCTTGGCGGATATTCGAAAGGGCTTCCATCTGAGAAAGACTCGTCCCAGGTGCGAAACGGAAAGTGCCCCTTCTAGTGAAATGCATAGGGATACGGGACCGTCCGGTAAGAACATGAACCTGTCCGGCTCTCCACCGGCTCCAATGCAAAAGTCTCAAACGCACCTGTTCACTTCTCTTCTGGCTTATGCGCTGCTGTCTATAGTGAGTGGATTAAAGGGGAAGCCCGTTTGACTTGATCTTCTCAGTTCACTGTATGATATAATAACCGACTGTAGCTTTCACTGCAGTCCAAAAAAAGCTTTTATTGAAACTATTAAAATACATATGATCAACATGTGACCCCTTTAAAGCCAAAGCAGGTTTGCTTGTCCAGTCACTTATAGAGTCGGCACGTGAGTGTTTAGACTTTTGGGATTTGAGCCTGATTCCTCACGTCCTTCTGCTCAACCAATCAGCTTTGCTGCTTCACCTCTTCGCTGCTTCTGATTGGTGGTTTACACCAGTCTGAGCTGTCAATCACGTGCCAGTGATATGAAATGCTTCATTGTTAACAAACCTGCATGTAAAAGTCAAGCTGCAAACTGCAAACGGGTAGTTGACATTATTTTATTTGTATTTTTTCAACTTTAGTAGCTTAATAGGTCAACATTTGGATGTTTAAGGAAAAGTATTATATTTAAATCTTATAAAAAGCTAATCATAAGGGGTGAATAACCTGAAATACATTTTCACCATTTCGAAGGCTGCTCAATTCATCTAAATAAAACTAAATGCTAATGTGGATAAGGGCGTTTATTCCGATTAAAAGAAAGACTGGTGTGAAATTAAGATAAATATTAGTCTAGTAATTTTACAGTCGTACTGTTAAATAAGAGTTTTTTTAAATTAATTATTAGGTTTCTTTTTGTTTTGACAGTAAAATATTGCAATTGTAATGTTTCTTATTTTGTTATTATTAATAATAATAATAGTATTCATTTTTGTTATTATTATTTTACAGTAATATTGATATATAATCCCAAAGCACTGCAAAGCTGGTGTTTTTAATATCTTAATACACACTTTTTGATTTTGTTTTATGCTATGTAATTTCTTTTAAGCTTTATTTTTATAGGGCTGCATGAATAATTAAAATATGGCTGCTTTAAAACCCTGCCTTTTTCCGTCAAAATAAAAATTTAAAAATGAAAATTGACAAATATTTATATTGTAATTTTACATTTTGTACTGTTAAATAAGTATTATTATTATTTAAAAATTTTCTTTAATGCTTGATTTTTACAGCGCAATATTACAGGTGTATTTTTATTCAGTATTATTATTTTACAGTCATATTGATATAATCACAAACAAGCACCGCAAACCTGGTGTTTTGTCTTAAATAACATAAGTTAAATATCTTCATAAACTATTATTATTTTTTATTTTTATAAGTTATCAAAATAAATTAAACCGTAATATGGCTGCTTTAATACCCTCATTTTTTTCCGTCAAAATAAAAGTTTGAAAATTGAGAAATTGACAAATATTTGTTTTGTAATTTTACATTTATACTGTTAAGTATTATATCATTTATTCTTAAAAAAAATCTTAAATACTTGATTACAGTTGCATTTGTATTTATTATTATTAATATTATTATTTAAAAAAGTGAAATGACATTTTTAAAACAAAATGGCTATTTATTTTTTAATCAAAAAGTAGTGTGTATTAAGATATGTAATTTATATTTGGTTATTCCATTTTCTTTCCAGCTTTTTATAGGGCTGCATGATTAATCGAAATAAAACTATGGTTTTATATCATATATTTTATTTATTTTATATATAATATGGCTGCTTTAAAACCCTATGAAAAGTTCGAAAATGAAGAATGTCAAATTTGTTTTGTAATTTTACATTAGTACTGTAAATTAAATATTATATGATACCTTTTTTTTCTCCCTTAAATACTTGATTTTTACAGTGACAGTAGTTGCGTTTTATTTTAAAAATTATTATAAAAATAAAAATCATGTTTGGATTTGTTTTCCACATCATGCAGCCCCGGCTTTTTTCTTTTGTAAAATAGTCCTGCTGTGAGAACTCTGTGAACGTATCATGTAGTTCATAAAAATGCATGTGCAATAATTAAAGATTTGGGCAAAACATGAGTCCCACCGCAGGACAGTGATGTCAACTACCCGAACACACACTCTTTCAGCTCGTGTGAGTTTACAGTGTGTATGTGTGTAAGCCGACTGAAAGAGCTGCTGCGCTTCATGCTGACGTCTCCCTTCTCTAGTCAACCCATCTCTTCTCCTTCTGAAGCAGCAAGTGTCAGGTCTGCCGCAGAAGAAGCCGGATCGTCTCCGGCGGGCCTGGGTTCCTCTCCAGAAGATCCGGCCACAGGCAGCAGCACCAATCCCAGAGTTGAAGCATCTCCTGCGGGTACCGGTGACCCCTCAGAGCCTCGGTCCCCTGCCATCAACTCTACACCCAGCGATTCACCACTACACCCGGAGGAAAGCCCTTCCACAGACACACCCGCAGAAGACCCGCCTGACGCAGGTCCACAGCAACTGAACCACAACGCAAATAACACCCGGTCTACAGACGTGACCGTAAACACCCCTGACCCTTTAAACAGCACGGTGGACTCTAAAGGAAGCAGCGCCTGCGATGAGAATAAAGACACACGCATGGATGACCCGCTTCAGTGCAGAAACCACAGCACTGACGGCAACAGTAACGAGTCATCAACAAATGATGATGTAGACGGAGTGACACCACAAGCCACGCCCACTCCTCCTGTAGACCCCGCCCCCACGAGACCTGAAAATAAGAAACATTTCTTCCAAAGAAACAAAAAAAGCAGTAATGAAGGTAATCCACTCACATGTGTAATAAAGGGGATGTTGTTCAGCACTGCCGCTTGAAATCCAAAGTGTCCCGTGTGTTTAAAACAGACATTTACTATTTATAATATTTCAATTTTAAAGTCAAGCTGATGGGATATTTCTGGAAAATTCTCAAATTTTCCTGCAGTTCACAATCCCAGATATTTCACTAATGAAAAGACGTTCGGTCACATTTCAGCCCAAAACCAAACATTTTGGAAAAATTAAATGCATTTTCTTTGCATTACTTTACATTTAGCATAAAGCACTGCAAATAGTATACTAAATATAAATACGTAAATATATTTTTCATATTTATTTAATACTTATTATTATTATTATTATTATTATTATTATTATTATTATTTTAATAATGTATAATATTTATTTAATATTTATTTAAATTTATATTTAAATATTTTTGAACATTTATTTTTAGTTCACTTTTTTTTTACTTTTAGTCAATAATATTTAATTTAAAATATATAATATATTAATATTATAGCACCATTAATATTAAATATAAGTTTTAGTCAATATGAACTAAAATACATATTTATTTATGTATAGTTATATTATAATAATAAATAATTATAATATACTATATAATAATAATTGTAATATAACTTATAATAATTTTTAGATCACTCTTTTAAATTTAGTCAATATTTGCTTTATTTTTATTTAAATAAATTCTATATTTATTTATTTACAGTCAATAATTTATATATATATATATATATATATATATATATATATATATATATATATATATATATATATATATATATATATATATATATATATATATATATATATATATATATATATATATATATATACACTTTTTATTGATATACAAATAATAATATATATAAATAATAATAATATTATATTAATAATATTTATATATTTTTTATATATTTTTGATATTATATTATAATAATAATAATAATAATAATAATAATAATAATAATAATAATAATAAAATATATGTATATAATTTATTATTATTATTCTTTTTTTTTTTTTTTTTTATGAATACTTTTTTTTATAAAGATCCTCCCACCCAAATTATCATTCCATAATGTCATGATGGGAGAAAAAATATATTTTCTTGAAAATAGTCTTTTGATTTTTGGTTGAAATGACTAATATTTTCATGAATTGTCATTTGTTGTGCTTGTATGATGGCACTTCCTGATGTTTGATGAGCTCGTGTTGTGCCTGGGTCAGTGTGTTGTGCCTGGATCAGTGTGTTAGTGTGTTGTGCCTGGGTCAGTGTGTTGTGCCTGGGTCAGTGTGTTAGTGTGTTGTGCCTGGGTCAGTGTGTTGTGCCTGGGTCAGTGTGTTGTGCCTGGATCAGTGTGTTGTGCCTGGGTCAGTGTGTTGTGCCTGGGTCAGTGTGTCAGTGTGTTGTGCCTGGATCAGTGTGTTGTGCCTGGATCAGTGTGTTGTGCCTGGATCAGTGTGTTGTGCCTGGGTCAGTGTGTTGTGCCTGGATCAGTGTGTCAGTGTGTTGTGCCTGGGTCAGTGTGTTGTGGCTGGGTCAGTGTGTTGTGCCTGGATCAGTGTGTTGTGCCTGGATCAGTGTGTTGTGCCTGGGTCAGTGTGTTGTGCCTGGATCAGTGTGTTGTGCCTGGATCAGTGTGTTGTGCCTGGGTCAGTGTGTTGTGCCTGGGTCAGTGTGTCAGTGTGTTGTGCCTGGGTCAGTGTGTTGTGCCTGGGTCAGTGTGTTGTGCCTGGGTCAGTGTGTTGTGCCTGGATCAGTGTGTTGTGCCTGGGTCAGTGTGTTGTGCCTGGGTCTGTGTGTTGTGCCTGGATCAGTGTGTTGTGCCTGGATCAGTGTGTCAGTGTGTTGTGCCTGGGTCAGTGTGTTGTGCCTGGGTCAGTGTGTTGTGCCTGGATCAGTGTGTTGTGCCTGGATCAGTGTGTTGTGCCTGGATCAGTGTGTTGTGCCTGGATCAGTGTGTTGTGCCTGGATCAGTGTGTTGTGCCTGGATCAGTGTGTTGTGCCTGGATCAGTGTGTTGTGCCTGGGTCAGTGTGTTGTGCCTGGATCAGTGTGTTGTGCCTGGGTCAGTGTGTTGTGCCTGGGTCAGTGTGTTGTGCCTGGGTCAGTGTGTTGTGCCTGGGTCAGTGTGTCAGTGTGTTGTGCCTGGGTCAGTGTGTTGTGCCTGGGTCAGTGTGTTGTGCCTGGATCAGTGTGTTGTGCCTGGGTCAGTGTGTTGTGCCTGGGTCAGTGTGTCAGTGTGTTGTGCCTGGGTCAGTGTGTTGTGCCTGGATCAGTGTGTTGTGCCTGGGTCAGTGTGTTGTGCCTGGATCAGTGTGTTGTGCCTGGGTCAGTGTGTTGTGCCTGGATCAGTGTGTTGTGCCTGGGTCAGTGTGTTGTGCCTGGGTCAGTGTGTTGTGCCTGGGTCAGTGTGTTGTGCCTGGGTCAGTGTGTTGTGCCTGGGTCAGTGTGTCAGTGTGTTGTGCCTGGGTCAGTGTGTTGTGCCTGGGTCAGTGTGTTGTGCCTGGGTCAGTGTGTTGTGCCTGGGTCAGTGTGCCTGGGTCAGTGTGTCAGTGTGTTGTGCCTGGGTCAGTGTGTTGTGCCTGGCAGTGTGTTGTGCCTGGCTCAGTGTGTTGTGCCTGGCTCAGTGTGTTGTGCCTGGGTCAGTGTGTTGTGCCTGGGTCAGTGTGTTGTGCCTGGATCAGTGTGTTGTGGCTGGGTCAGTGTGTTGTGCCTGGATCAGTGTGTTGTGCCTGGGTCAGTGTGTTGTGCCTGGGTCAGTGTGTTGTGCCTGGGTCAGTGTGTTGTGCCTGGGTCAGTGTGTTGTGCCTGGATCAGTGTGTTGTGCCTGGATCAGTGTGTTGTGCCTGGATCAGTGTGTTGTGCCTGGGTCAGTGTGTTGTGGCTGGATCAGTGTGTTGTGCCTGGGTCAGTGTGTTGTGCCTGGGTCAGTGTGTTGTGCCTGGGTCAGTGTGTTGTGGCTGGGTCAGTGTGTTGTGGCTGGGTCAGTGTGTTGTGCCTGGGTCAGTGTGTTGTGGCTGGGTCAGTGTGTTGTGCCTGGGTCAGTGTGTTGTGCCTGGATCAGTGTGTTGTGCCTGGATCAGTGTGTTGTGCCTGGATCAGTGTGTTGTGCCTGGATCAGTGTGTTTTGCCTGGATCAGTGTGTTGTGTCTGGGTCAGTGTGTTGTGCCTGGATCAGTGTGTTGTGCCTGGGTCAGTGTGTTGTGCCTGGATCAGTGTGTCAGTGTGTTGTGCCTGGATCAGTGTGTTGTGCCTGGGTCAGTGTGTTGTGCCTGGATCAGTGTGTTGTGCCTGGGTCAGTGTGTTGTCCCTGGGTCAGTGTGTTGTGCCTGGATCAGTGTGTTGTGCCTGGGTCAGTGTGTTGTGCCTGGATCAGTGTGTTGTGCCTGGGTCAGTGTGTTGTGCCTGGATCAGTGTGTTGTGCCTGGATCAGTGTGTTGTGCCTGGATCAGTGTGTTGTGCCTGGGTCAGTGTGTTGTGCCTGGATCAGTGTGTTGTGCCTGGGTCAGTGTGTTGTCCCTGGGTCAGTGTGTTGTGCCTGGATCAGTGTGTTGTGCCTGGATCAGTGTGTTGTGCCTGGGTCAGTGTGTTGTGCCTGGGTCAGTGTGTTGTGCCTGGATCAGTGTGTTGTGCCTGGGTCAGTGTGTCAGTGTGTTGTGCCTGGATCAGTGTGTTGTGCCTGGATCAGTGTGTTGTGCCTGGGTCAGTGTGTTGTGCCTGGGTCAGTGTGTTGTGCCTGGGTCAGTGTGTTGTGCCTGGATCAGTGTGTTGTCCCTGGGTCAGTGTGTTGTGCCTGGATCAGTGTGTTGTGCCTGGATCAGTGTGTTGTGCCTGGGTCAGTGTGTTGTGCCTGGATCAGTGTGTTGTGCCTGGGTCAGTGTGTCAGTGTGTTGTGCCTGGATCAGTGTGTTGTGCCTGGATCAGTGTGTTGTGCCTGGGTCAGTGTGTTGTGCCTGGATCAGTGTGTTGTGCCTGGATCAGTGTGTTGTGCCTGGGTCAGTGTGTCAGTGTGTTGTGCCTGGATCAGTGTGTTGTGCCTGGGTCAGTGTGTTGTGCCTGGGTCAGTGTGTTGTGCCTGGGTCAGTGTGTTGTGGCTGGGTCAGTGTTGTGCCTGGATCAGTGTGTTGTGGCTGGGTCAGTGTGTCAGTGTGTTGTGCCTGGGTCAGTGTGTCAGTGTGTTGTGCCTGGGTCAGTGTGTTGTGGCTGGGTCAGTGTGTTGTGGCTGGGTCAGTGTGTTGTGGCTGGATCAGTGTGTTGTGCCTGGGTCAGTGTGTTGTGCCTGGATCAGTGTGTTGTGCCTGGGTCAGTGTGTTGTGCCTGGGTCAGTGTTGTGCCTGGGTCAGTGTGTTGTGCCTGGGTCAGTGTGTTGTGCCTGGGTCAGTGTGTTGTGCCTGGGTCAGTGTGTTGTGCCTGGATCAGTGTGTTGTGCCTGGGTCAGTGTTGTGCCTGGATCAGTGTGTTGTGCCTGGGTCAGTGTGTTGTGCCTGGGTCCGTGTGTTGTGCCTGGGTCCGTGTGTTGTGCCTGGGTCCGTGGTGTTGTGCCTGGGTCAGTGTGTTGTGCCTGGGTCAGTGTGTTGTGCCTGGGTCAGTGTGTTGTGCCTGGGTCAGTGTGTTGTGCCTGGGTCAGTGTGTTGTGCCTGGGTCAGTGTGTTGTGCCTGGGTCAGTGTGTTGTGCCTGGGTCAGTGTGTCAGTGTTGTGCCTGGGTCAGTGTGTTGTGCCTGGGTCAGTGTGTTGTGCCTGGGTCAGTGTTGTGCCTGGGTCAGTGTGTTGTGCCTGGGTCCGTGTGTTGTGCCTGGGTCAGTGTGTTGTGCCTGGGTCAGTGTGTTGTGCCTGGGTCAGTGTTGTGCCTGGATCAGTGTGTTGTGCCTGGGTCAGTGTTGTGCCTGGATCAGTGTGTTGTGCCTGGGTCAGTGTGTTGTGCCTGGGTCAGTGTGTTGTGCCTGGGTCAGTGTGTTGTGCTTGGGTCAGTGTGTCAGTGTGTTGTGCCTGGATCAGTGTGTTGTGCCTGGGTCAGTGTGTTGTGCTGGGTCAGTGTGTTGTGCCTGGGTCAGTGTGTTGTGCCTGGGTCAGTGTGTTGTGCCTGGATCAGTGTGTTGTGCCTGGGTCAGTGTGTCAGTGTGTTGTGCCTGGATCAGTGTGTCAGTGTGTTGTGCCTGGGTCAGTGTGTCAGTGTGTTGTGCCTGGATCAGTGTGTCAGTGTGTTGTGCCTGGATCAGTGTGTCAGTGTGTTGTGCCTGGATCAGTGTGTCAGTGTGTTGTGCCTGGATCAGTGTGTCAGTGTGTTGTGCCTGGATCAATGTGTCAGTGTGTTGTGCCTGGATCAGTGTGTTGTGCCTGGGTCAGTGTGTCAGTGTGTTGTGCCTGGGTCAGTGTGTTGTGCCTGGATCAGTGTGTCAGTGTGTTGTGCCTGGGTCAGTGTGTTGTGCCTGGGTCAGTGTGTCAGTGTGTTGTGCCTGGATCAGTGTGTTGTGCCTGATCCCTGAATATCAGTCATTTCTTCAGCGTGTCTCTTTCTCTTTGACTCTCTGAAGTCGAGGGTATCAGAGGCAATGGACGCTCTAAAAAGGCATGTGTGTTGCAGTAAGGTAGGTCAAACACCGACTAGAGGACTAACCGGGCCGAGCGGGACATCCGCTCTTAACCGCCTGACCGATCTCTAACCAGACCTCTGTCCTGACCGGCCGACGTGTGTCCACTGTTATTAACCTCTGTCTCTGGTCATGTGAGGCTCTCCTGAGGCCTCGTCTCTGGCTCCTCAGTCAAACTTTCTCTGGTTTGTCCTGGACAGAATCATTGGTTTGTCTTGTATAAATCAGTTTTTGTCTCATAACTGATTCCATTCCTTTGCTTGTCTGTAATTTTAACCCGAATCTTAATTATGATGAACTGTTGTCTTAAAGGGGCTGTACGTAGAGTGTAAGTAGCGCCACCGGTGGCCGTTCCGTGAACTGCAGCAGCTCTTGATGCTTGACGCTGATGTTTCCGCTGTTATCCTGAACATTCCATAAGCATTCGTTAGAGTGGAACAGAATATTGTAACATACTTAGATTTTTATGTGAAGGACGATTTTTGCCGGGAAAATCAGTCTACAGACTTTCATTGACAGCACAGGAAGTCTAGGAAAAGTCTGGGGTTTTAATGTTCATTACCATATAAGCCATTAATACATGAAAATTCTTACATACAGCCCCTTCAATTATTATACACTAGTTTGGGGCGCTGCATTCATTTGATCAAAAATACAGTAAAATATTACCATTCAAAAAGCTTGTTTCCGCCACAGAATAAAACATTTAAAAAGATAACTGCGACTTTCTCACAATTGTGTTCCCTATTAAAGAGTCATAATTGAGAGGTTATTAAGTCATAATTGATAGGTTATGAAGCCATAATTGATAGGTTATGAAGCCATAATTGATGGGTTATGAAGCCATAATTGAGGGGTTATGAAGCCATAATTGAGAGGTTATGAAGTCATAATTGAGAGGTTATGAAGTCATTATTGAGAGGTTATGAAGTCATAATTGAGAGCTTATGAAGTCATAATTGAGAGCTTATGAAGTCATAATTGAGAGCTTATGAAGTCATAATTAAAGTCATAATTGAGAGGTTATTAAGTCATAATTGAAGTCATAATTAAGAGGTTATGAAGTCATAATTGAGAGGTTATGAAGTCATAATTGAAGTCATAATTGAGAGGTTATGAAGTCATAATTGAAGTCATAATTGAGAGGTTATGAAGTCATAATTGAGAGGTTATTAAGTCATAATTGAAGTCATAATTAAGAGGTTATGAAGTCATAATTGAAGTCATAATTGAGAGGTTATGAAGTCATAATTGAAGTCATAATTGAGAGGTTATGAAGTCATAATTGAGAGGTTATTAAGTCATAATTGAAGTCATAATTAAGAGGTTATGAAGTCATAATTGAGAGGTTATGAAGTCATAATTGAAGTCATAATTAAGAGGTTATGAAGTCATAATTGAGAGGTTATGAAGTCATAATTGAAGTCATAATTGAGAGGTTATGAAGTCATAATTGAGAGGTTATGAAGTCATAATTGAAGTCATAATTGAGAGGTTATGAAGTCATAATTGAGAGGTTATGAAGTCATAATTGAAGTCATAATTGAGAGGTTATGAAGTCATAATTGAGAGGTTATGAAGTCATAATTGAAGCCATAATTGAGAGGTTATGAAGCCATAATTGAGAGGTTATGAAGCCATAATTGAGAGGTTATGAAGCCATAATTGAGAGGTTATGAAGCCATAATTGAGAGGTTATGCAGTCATAATTGAGAGATTATGAAGCCATAACTGAGAGGTTATGAAGTCATAATTGAGAGGTTATGAAGTCATAATTGAAGTCATAATTAAGAGGTTATGAAGTCATAATTGAGAGGTTATGAAGTCATAATTGAAGTCATAATTGAGAGGTTATGAAGCCATAATTGAGAGGTTATGAAGCCATAATTGAGAGCTTATGAAGCCATAATTGAGAGGTTATGAAGTCATAATTGAGAGGTTATGAAGTTGGAATTGAGAGGTTATGAAGCCATGGTTATGAAGCCATAATTGAGAGGTTATGAAGTCATAATTGAAGTCATAATTGAGAGGTTATGAAGCCATGG
>CM040925.1:39076147-39201147 GCA_023029165.1 Gobiocypris rarus | reverse complement strand
TTTTTAATGTTTATGAAAGAAGTCTCTCATACTCACCAAGCATGCATTTATTCAATCAAAAATACTGAAAAAACAGTAAATATATTATTACAATTTAAAATAATGGTTTTCTATTTTAATATGCGTTAAAATGTGTGATTTTCATAATCATTACTCCAGTCTCCAGTATCACATGATCCTTCAGAAATCATTCTGATGTGATGATTTATCATCAATGTTTGGAAAATATATATATTTCTTGTGTGTGTCTTTACTTTGATGATGTTCATGGATGTTACTGCATATTGAGAATGGCTGGAGTTAAGAATTGGACACTGACCAACTCTTATCAGTCTAAAACTAATCTAAAACATGGGGGAATCCGTGTCTGTTGAGTGATTACGGCCCTATTCACACTCATTATCATTATTTATCACATGCAATTTAAAAAAATGCTATTGCATTATATAGTATGAATTATTCTTAACAATTCATGGCTGTTCAGCCCAATCGTTCATTTGTGACAGTGAGTCTGTATCTGGCTGAATGTCAATCCCAGAATTCCTCCCTGCCCTTCGCTGAACTCGGGTCACATTCCCGGCGTTACTGGACATGTGAGAAGGGCACGGCGCTGGCGTTAGAGGCTCGTCTGAGAGCAGACTGGACGCTTGTGTTCTCCATTGGACACAGTGTGTCTGAGTAAAGGGCAAGCTGGAGTCGTATTTCCAGGTCTCCCGATTGTAAATTTGGACTTAGAACCTTTAAGTTGTTGATGTTCGGTTTGCTCCTTGGATTAAGTTTCCGTCGACTGCAAACCATCCTGCGGGTTCACTTATAAAGCATCTGAAAGGATTGTAGTTTTAGTTTTGTAAAAATGCTACAGTAAAAAGTTCCCTTACTACAGTATGGCTAAAAGTGATGGTGTTTTTGTTGAACCATCAAAATATGAGGAAAATACTATATTTTAAAGCTACACTGTGTAACTTTTTTAGTTTATTCTTAGCTAAAAACACTTAGTTCTTTCAAAAATATATGTGCTCATTAATGTATATTTACTTCTTTCAAGTAATAAAGTATTCCCGTAAGTGTATAATATGCCATTGAAAATACATACGGGTGAGGGGTTCGAATGCATCGCCATGTTGCCCTCCATCTTGAAATACAGTAGCCAAAGAGGGACATACCCGTAAATTCAAGCTTCGCCTTTGGTGTTTTAACACTCGATGGCACTGTGTCGAATGTGAAGAGGGGGATTGCTTGAGACTGATATAGCCTACAATGTAAACTTTGCCTTACGCTAGTGATGTCGTACAATATACAGAATAACGATAGCACCGATAAAAGTTACTTTACTAAGATTCGCTTGCATTCGTCTGGGAACCTGATCGCTGATGTTAGCAATGAAATGGTAAAAAATAACGATAACGTAAAACTATTATTCATTTTACATAGATGTCATAACCTACATGTTAACTAACAAATGAAATAACTGCAAATTATAATAGTTTTCTAAAGTAACCTCATCACCTGAAGGAACATTCACGGACCAGGTCGAACTGGAAGCCATATTAATCTTGGACTAAATCAGCCACCGTAGGAGTTAAAACGAAATCGGAATTCAGAGGAACAGAAACTAATATTCACTGGATGGTCATATACCTTTTCACCGCTAGATGGGGGAAAATATCACACAGTGTAGCTTTAAATTTTATATTTTTGAAAAAACTTTTTCATTTATGCCCCTTTTTACAAGATATAATAGATATAAGTCTCTGGTGTCTTGAATGTGTGTGTGAAGTTTCGGCTCAAAATACCCCACAGATTATTTATTATATCATGTTGTACATTTTTGATTTGTGCATGTGTCTTTAAATGCAAATGAGCTGCTCTTACCCAGAAGAGGGCGGAGCCTGTACAGTACTCTGCCAAAAACTTCAACATCTGTTTGGTTTTGATGATCATCTCTACTGCGCTCACGTGACACTGCAGTTCTTCATCTTCATGAGAGTTTATGATTTTTGCAAAAAAAGACAACAAATATTTATGGCTGGTATTTTCTAAGTCAACGGCCATTAATATTATCGGTATCGGTCCGATAAGAAAATTTGTCTTAAAGCCGATTAATAATGTAATATTTCCTTCTGCTGAGACACTTCAGATGCGCTCTGTTCATCATGATGGGTTTGAACTGATTGAAATATGATCGGAACCGCTTAAAAATTCAGAGTCTGTCATATCGGCTACATCAAATCATATTAAAAACATCATAATTGTGTGTTTGGGACATGGATTTAATTGAGAGACTTATGTTTTTGTAATCAGGCTCTCAAAAATGATATACAAATTTGGATTTAGATTTATCGGCCGATATATCAGTTATGAGCTCTGAAATATAAAGAATTGTCGGTTATCGGTATCGGCCAAAACTTTCATATCGGTGCATCGACTCTCAAAATTTATCAAAAAATGTTGATTTATTTAGATTAATCAATCAATATATCGGTTATCAGCTTTCATATATATAGAATTATTGGTAAGACTTTACAATAAGGTTCATTAGTTAACATGAACTAATAATGAACTGCACTTATAAAGCATTTATTTATCTTTGTTAATGTTAATTTCAACATTTACTAATGCATTATTAAAATCCTGTTAACATTAGTTAATGCACTGTGAACTAACATGAACAAACCATGAACAGCTGGATTTTTATGAACTAATGTTAACAAAGAGGAAGAAATACAGTAACACATGCACTGCTCATGGTTAGTTCATGTTAGTTAATAGATTTATATTAATAGATATGATGATATATCTGTTATCGGCTTTCAAATATAAATAATTATCGGTTATTGGTATCAGCCAAAATTTTCATATCGGTGCATCGACTCTCAAAAATTATATAAAATGCTTTATCTATTTAATTTTATCAGACAATATATCAGTTATCGGCTTTCAAATGTAAAAAATTATTGGTATTGGCCAAAAGTTTCATTGCAGTGCATGGACTCTCAAAAATTATTGAAAAATGTGGATTTATTTAGATTAGTCAACCATATATCGGTTATCTGCTTTCAAATATACATAATTATCTGTTATTGGTATCAGCCAAAATGTTCATATCGGTGCCTCGACTCTCAAAAATGATATAAAAATGTGGATTTATTTAGGTTTATCAACCATATATCGGTTATCGGCATTCAAATATACTAATTATTGGTATTGGTCAAAAGTTTAATTGCTGTACATCTGCTCTCAAAAATTATTGAAAAATGTGGAATTATTTAAGTTTATCTGCCGATATATCGGTTATCTGCTTTCATATATATAGAATTATCGGTTATTGGTATCAGCCAAAATGTTCATATCGGTGCCTCAACTCTCAAAAATTATATAAAAATGTGGATTTATTTAGGTTTATCAACCATATATCGGTTATCGGCATTCAAATATACTAATTATTGGTATTGGTCAAAAGTTTAATTGCTGTACATCTGCTCTCAAAAATTATTGAAAAATGTGGAATTATTTAAGTTTATCTGCCGATATATCGGTTATCTGCTTTCATATATATAGAATTATCGGTTATTGGTATCAGCCAAAATTTTCATATCAGTGCATCGACTCTCAGGTTTATCAGACAATATATCTGTTATCGTCTTTCAAATGTAAATAATGATTGGTATTGGCCAAAACTGTTCCTTTGCAGTGCATGGGCTCAGTAATCAGTTATGTATATTGAGGTATTATTATGATCCATCTTATGTTGATTGAATAATGTTTATTGCATTAGTTTAGTGTTGTGTGTGATTCCATGATAGTGTTTTTGTGCACCTTATATATAAATCTCAGCTTGTGGAGAAGCTGCTTGTGATTGATTGATTGTTCCCTCTGTGTGATGATGGTGTTTGTCCGTTTCTGTGTTAAAACAGACATTAGTAACAGCACGGCCGTGATAATTCAGCAGGAAAGGGATTCACCAGTTTAATATTGTTCTGTAAATATGTTTATTTTTACTGTAGTTGTACAGATGCATTATTTTCTGTGAAAACAGCAGGATTTGTGAGTTGTTCTGTCTCTCCACAGGGAGGAAATAACGCTGGTCACACAGTGGTGGTGGATGAGAAGGAATATGACTTCCATCTTCTCCCGAGTGGAATAATCAGCACCAAATGCACATCATTCATCGGTGAGAACCCGACTCTAACAGTCCAGCGCACAGATCTGGATTCATGTGCATTTCACATGTTCTTATCCCGCTGTTTGCATTTGATCAAATCTGATATTCTCAGAGATGCTAAAGTGTAAGTCAGGTTGACTGTAGTTCCAGTAAAGGTGACGCGTGTGCATCCGTCTGCAGGTAATGGCGTGGTCATTCATCTTCCGGGATTATTCGAAGAGATCGACAAGAATGAGAAAAAAGGTAAAAAGAAAAGAGTGAAAGCAGCTTCAAGTTATAGAAATTTACTTTAAAGCTTTAAATTCATCACAATCAAGCATGTCTAACATAAAGTTTTGTAGATTTGTATGTATAGGCATATATATATATATATATATAGCACAACACTTTTAATTTTATATAAAAAAAATAGACTCTAAAATTGTAAACTGTCTAAAATGTGTCTAACCAATTTATGTTCCAAATTTTGTTGTTGATATCACAAAAAAAGGTTTCCATGGTAACACAATGTCCAATTTCAAAGCACTGCTGAATTTTGAGTGTTTGAGTTTTCGTATTACTTAATTTATTATGATTACTAAAAAAGTGACGGAAAAAATACAATAAAAAGTGCCCTGCTACTAAAACATGCTAGCAACGCACTTAATCATGTTAACAATGTGCAAATTAATGTTAGCAAATTGCTAATTAATGTTAGCAAAATGCTAATTAATGTTAACAAATTGCTAATTCATGTTAGCAATGTGCTAATTCATGTTAGCAATGTGCCAATTCATGTTAGCAATGTGCCAATTCATGTTATCAAAATGCTAATTCATGTTATCAAAATGCTAATTCATGTTAGTAATGTGCTAAAAATAAGCAATAAATAGCAATAAAAAGTGCCCTGCTAATAAAACATGCTAGCAAATCACATAATCATGTTAACAATGTGCTAATTCATGTTAACAAATGCGTTAAGACATGCTAGTAAAATGTAAATTCATGCTAGTAATGTGCTAAAACATATGCAATAAATAGCGATAAAGAAGTGCCCTGCTACTAAAACATGCTAGCAAAATACTTGATAATGGTAGAAAAATGCTAATTAATACTATCAATGTGCTAATTAATGCTAACAACATGCTAATTCATATTAGCAATGTGTTAAGACATGCTAGTAAAATGTTAATTAATGCTAGTAATGTGTTAAAACATGCTAGCAACAAGCTAAATCATGCAAACAAGATGCTAATTAATGCAAACAGTGTAGTAAAAACTTTTTTTTTTTTGGACTCTAAAATTGCTAGAAAATCAAAGCCATATTTATGTCTAAGTTATGTTAAATCAAAGCATGCTAGCAAGGTGTAACATGTTTAATCGTGCTAGCAATGTGCTAATTCATTTTAACAAAATACTAATTCATGTTAGCAATGTGTTAAACATGCTAGCAGAATGATGGTAATCTGCTAATTCATGCTAGCAACATTCATTTTATCAAACATGTCAAAAATACTAGCAAAATGCTAAATCATGCTACCAATGTGTAAAAACATGCTAGCAAGATGCTAAAAATGCTAGCAATGTACTAAACTAAACACTTTTTATTTTATATAATATGGACTCTAAAATTGCTATGTTCCAAATTTGAAAAAGTCCAAAGCCGATAGCACCAAATAGGTTTTAAAGTACCGTTTCTGTGGTAACGCAATGTCCAATTTCAAAGTGGTATTCACAGGATTAGTTTACGTACCGAGACAGTTAGCAGGTCAATTGACCAGACTCACACAAAGCCTGTGTTTACTAGATCGGTTCCATTCTCTTCACACGCAGAAATAATGTGTCTTTTCTTACAGGGCTGAAAGGATGGGAGAAAAGACTGATCATCTCAGATCGGGCTCACATCGGTAATCACGTTTATAACTATAAATAATAGTGTTTTTAGCTCTATTGAATACTGCGATGGTGGAAAATACATATAATGGAAAACGATGTTCTGATTCCATGTATTTCTGTCAGTATTTGACTTTCATCAGGCCGTGGACGGACTTCAGGAGGTTCAGAGGCAAGCTCAGGAAGGCAAGAAGTAAGTTGTGCTGATGGGTTTGTGCTGGTTTGGTGCTTAACTAGCTGGTGGAACTACAAACATTCGGATCAAAAAACATACACTTTAATAACCTCATGTAAATGTTATTATTATGATGGCTTGGCTGGACGATCAAAACGACGAAAAATCCCATAGACTTTCATCGAGGGGGTCAAAACTTTTACACAATAACTCTAATAGAGCTTCATCCACCAAGTATCTATCAATAGCATGAATTAGCATTTTGCTAGCAAGTTTTAGCACCTTGCTAGCATTAATTAGCACATTGCTAACATGGTTTAACACATTGCTAGCATGAATTAGCATATGTTTTAACAAGTTAGCGTGATTAAGCATGTTTGCTAACAAGCTTTAGTTTTTTGTTATCATGAATTTGTACATCGCTAGCATTACTTTTTTAACACATGCTATCATGTATTAGCACATTGTTAACATATTTAAACACATTTCTAGTATGATTTAGCATTTAACACATTTGCTAACATGAAATGTTGTTAGCATGAATGTTTTAGCACATTGTTAACATTATTTTACATTTTTGTTAACATGTTTTATCACATTGCTAACATGAATTAACATGCAACTAGCTTAAATTAACACATTGCTAGCATGATTTAACCTGCTGCTAACATTTCTTAGCACATTGCTAACATCAATTAGCATGTTGCTGTCAGGTTTTAAAATGTTGATAGCAAATTTTGTAACATTGCTAGCTTAAATTACCACATTGCTTGCACAATTAAACATGTTTTGCTAACAAAGCTAAGCAACTAGTTTAGGTTATGTAAGCAAACATGCTAAAATATCCTATAAACATGTTAATTCATGTTAACAATGTGATAACACACTAGTAACATGTTAAATAATGCCATCAATGTTAAACATAATAGCATGTTTTCAACATGTTAAAACCTACTAGCAAACATGCTAATTAATGTTAGCAATGTGTTGCGAAATGCTAGCAACATGTTAAAACCTGACAGCAACAAGGCTAATTGCTGTTAGCAATGTGTTTAAAAAATGCTAGCAAACATGCTAATTAATGTAACAATGTTAAATGTTAACAAACATGCTAATTCAAGCTAGCAACATATTAATTTATGATAGCTATGTGTTAACATGACAGCAAAAATGCTAAAACATGTTAGCAAAATGTTAAAACATGTTAGCAAAACGTTAAAACATGTTAGCAAAAATGCTAATTCATGTTAGCGGAAATGCTAATTCATGTTAGCGGAAATCCTAATTCATGTTAGCGAAAATGCTAATTCATGCTAGCTATGTACTAAAACATGCTAGCACCTATGATAATTCATGTTAACAATGTGTTAAACATACTAGCAACATGCTACAAAATAATATGCTACCAAAATAATGCTAGATACATGTTAAAAAATGCTAATTTCGTGATAAACATGTTAGGAAGCTTATAAAAAAAAGTTTGTCCCGACGAATTTTACTTTCTAGATGAACTTAATTTCTTTAATTTGTTGTTAATTGTTAGAAGAAGTGCTACAAACATCAATAAATAAATGCAAAATATAGTTCTTCCGCTGATTGTAACCGTGTTTATGTTTGTTCACAGCATAGGAACCACTAAGAAAGGCATCGGACCCACGTACGCCTGTAAAGCGTCGCGCACCGGCCTTCGCATCTGTGACCTGATGGCAGACTTCAGCGAGTTTTCTAGCAGGTAAATATTGTCTTTAGTGCTGGTCATATCAGTGCGCGATCATCTGATCTGTTCATCATGTCCTCCTGAAGGGTGAAGAACCTGGTGCAGCAGTACCAGTCCATGTACCCCACGCTCAAAGTGGATGCGGAGAGCGAGCTGAAGAAGCTAAAGGTCAGTTAAACCGGAGATGCACGCGGTATGTGTTACGCCGCTGCCTCTGATCCGCGCTCTGCTCGCTTACAGGACTATGCCGAGAGGATCCGGCCTCTGGTCAGAGATGGGGTCTATTTCATGTATGATGCAATTCACGGACCCTCGAAGAAAATCCTGGTGGAGGGGGCCAACGCGGCCCTCCTTGACATTGACTTTGGTAAGGACGTGCCTCGGGAGCCTTGGTGTGGTTTTCTGGCGCTACTAGAGCATGTTTTCCTGCTTGAATGTTGATTATTCCTCATATTCTCTATTGTTGCAGCTCCTCTCTTCCCAGTCTGTCAGTAACGCTCTCTTTAGTTCCTGTCTCTAGCAAAGAAGTTCATAATGCTAGTAAAACATGCTAGCTGAATGCTAAATCATACTAGCAATAAAAAATGTTAGCAAGCTAAGATGTGATCAAATATCCTAGCACCGTGGTAATTCATGCTGGTAATGTACTGATTTATGGTAGCAACATGATAAAATATGCTAGCAACATAAATTATACTAGCAATGTTAGCAATGTGGGTTAATTCATGTTAGCAATGTGCTTATTCAAGCTAGCAATGTGTTAAAACATGTTAACAACATGCTTATCATGCTATCAACATGATAAAACATGTTAACAACATGCTTATCATGCTATCGACATGATAAAACATGTTAGCAAACATGTTTAATCATGCTAGATACATTTATAGTAAATATACTAGCAGCGTGCTAATTCATACTAACAACATACTGATTTATATTAGTAAAAACGATAAAACATGCTAGCAAAAGCTAATTCATGTTACCAACATTAAAAATGTTAGCAACATGATAAATTATACTGGCATTGTTTAAAAAATGCTAGCAAACATGCTAGCTCATGCAAGCAACTTACTGATTTATGCTTGTAAAACATGCTAATTCATGTTAGCAATGTGTTAAAACATGTTAACAAAATAAAATGCTTATTCGCGTTAATAATGTGTTAAAAAATGCTAGCAAAATGTTTAATCATTCTAGATAAATTTATAGTAAATATGCTAGCAAAATGTTAAATTATGCCAAGAATGTATTATTCATGCTAGTAATGTACTAATTTATGGTAGCAACATGATAAAACATGATAGCAACATTTATTATAGTAGCAATGTGTAAAACATGCTAGCAATGTGCTAATTCATGCTTGCAATGTGTTAAAACATGTTACCAACATGTTTAATCATGCGAGATAATATATAGATAAATGTATAGTAAATATACCAGCACCATGCTAATTCACACTAGCAACGTACTGATTTATGTTAACAAAATGATAAAACAACCTAACAAAAGCTAATTAATGTTACCAACATTAAAAATGCTAGCAAAATGATAAATTATTTTAACAATGTGTAAAAACATTAGCAATGTGTGCTAATTCATCCTAGCAACATGCGTAATAATGCTAACGATTTTTTAAAAATGCTAGCAACATGTTAAATAATGTTAGGAATATGCTAAAATATATTAGCAACATGATAAATTTATACTAGCAATGTATAAAATCAGACTAGCAACACACTTAATCATGTTAGCAATGTGTTAAAACTTGTTAGAAATGTTAAAACATGTTAGCTAGATGCTAATTAATGCTATCAATGTGCTGCAACATGCTTAATCATGCTAGCAACATGTTAAAACATGGTAGCAGCTCCTCTCTTCCCAGTCTGTCAGTAATGCTCTCTTTAGATCCTGTCTCTAGCAAAGAAGTTCATAATGCTTGTAAAACATGCTAGCTTAATGCTAAATCATACTAGCAATAAAAAATGTTAACAAACTAAGATGTGATCAAATATCCTAGCAGCGTGGTAATTCATGCTGGTAATGTACTGATTTAAGGTAGCAACATGATAAAAAATGCTAGCAACATAAATTATACTAGCAATGTGTAAAAACATGTTAGCAATGTGGGTTCATTCATGTTAGCAATGTGGGTTACTTCATGTTAGCAATGTGCTTATTCAAGCTAGCAATGTGTTAAAACATGTTAACAACATGCTTATCATGCTATCAACATGATAAAACATGTTAGCAACATGTTTAATCATGCTAGCAAAATGTTAAATTATGCCAAGAATGTATTATTCATGCTAGTAATGTACTAATTTATGGTAGCAACATGATAAAACATGATAGCAACATTTATTATAGTAGCAATGTGTAAAACATGCTAGCAATGTGTAAAACATGCTAGCAATGTGCTAATTCATGCTTGCAATGTGTTAAAACATGTTACCAACATGTTTAATCATGCGAGATAAATGTATAGTAAATATACCAGCACCATGCTAATTCACACTAGCAACGTACTGATTTATGTTAGCAAAATGATAAAACAACCTAACAAAAGCTAATTCATGTCACCAAAATGCTAGCAACATGATAAATTATTTTAACAATGTGTAAAAACATTAGCAATGTGTGCTAATTCATGCTAGCAACATGCGTAATAATGCTAACGATTTTTAAAAAATGCTAGCAACATGTTAAATAATGTTAAGAATATGTTAAAATATATTAGCAACATGATAAATTTACACTAGCAATGTATAAAATCAGACTAGCAACACACTTAATCATGTTAGCAATGTGTTAAAACTTGTTAGAAATGTTAAAACATGTTAGCTAGATGCTAATTAATGCTATCAATGTGCTGCAACATGCTTAATCATGCTAGCAACATGTTAAAACATGGTAGCAGCTCCTCTCTTCCCAGTCTGTCAGTAACGCTCTCTTTAGATCCTGTCTCGACGAAGCCCCTCCTTCTGAAAAGCACACTGTGCTCTGATTGGTCAGCTGGAGCAGTGTGTTGTGATTGGGAGTTCAGCAACACTGACGCTGATATAGAGAAGAGCTCCCGCTGGAGGGACAGCAACATTACACACTAAAGACATATGAAAAGCAGAATAGGTCCCTCTTTAAATGGTTGTCTGGCTTCCTTCCAGGAACATACCCATTTGTGACATCGTCCAACTGCACCGTGGGAGGCGTGTGCACCGGCCTCGGCATCCCTCCCGCAAACATCGGCGATGTGTATGGAGTATCAAAGGCCTACACCACTAGAGTCGGGATAGGAGCCTTTCCCACAGAACAACTCAATGTAAGAGTCGGATTGACTGGAACTGGCATCTTCTGCAGAGTTATTATAGTGTAGGGCGGGGCTTGATTTTGATTGATTGGATGGTTGTGGTTTGCTATTGGCTGATCTCATGTGAGTGACAGGTTGCCCCGCCCTCTTCATCAGGCACATGAATTGTGTAATGCAATATTCCATAAAAAAATAATTCTGAGTACAGGCCGTGGGTGAGCTGCTGCAGACCAGAGGTCACGAGGTGGGCGTGACCACGGGCAGAAAGAGACGCTGTGGTTGGCTGGATTTGGTTATTCTCAAATATGCTCATATGATCAACGGATTCACTGCGTGAGTATGTTTATGTTTATGAGTGTATACTGAACTACACTGAATACTATTGTTAAACATGTTGGCTTGACTGTTCTGTGCTGTATCTTTTCTCAGACTTACCATTTTAGTTAAACAGGCGATCAAATCTACGAAAAGTCTCAATGAGGGGGTCAAAACTTTTTTACAATAAGACTTATTGAGTATTTAAGCTGCCTATCACTAGCTTGATGACTATCCTAGCACAACATGCTAAAAAATGCGAGCAAACAGGTTAATCATGCTAACAACATGCTAATTAATGCTAGCAATGTGTTAAAATGCATCTAAAAATCTGTGTTAAATAATGTTAAAAAATGCTAATCGTGATAACAGCGTGCTAAATCATGTTAGAAACATGCTAATCATGCAAACACCATGCTATCAATGTGCTAAATCATGCTACCAATGTGTTAAAACTTGACATCAATGTGTTAAATCAAGTTAGAAACATGCCAATCATGTTAACAGCATTTTAACAGTGTGCTATATCATGTTAGAGACATGTTAATAATGCTAACAGCATGCTATCAATGTGGTAAACAATGCTAGAAACATGAAATTGTTAAACCATGCTAGCAAAGTGTTGTATCATGTTAGAAACTATTAGCAATTTTATTTTTACATTTTAAAACATGCTAACCAAATGCTAATTCAGGCTAACAAAATGTTAATTCATGCGAGCAAAATAATGTTAATAAATGTTATCGAAGTGTTAAATCATGTTAGATTCATGCTAACAACATGCTAATTAATGCTAGCAATGTGTTAAAATGCATCTAAAAGTCTGTGTTAAATAATGTTAAAAAATGCTAATCATGATAACAGCGTGCTAAATCATGCTAGAAACATGCTAATCATGCAAACATAATGCTATCAATGTGCTAAATCATGCTAGCAATGTGTTAAAACTTGACATCAATGTGTTAAATCAAGTTAGAAACATGCCAATCATGTTAACAGCATTTTAACAGTGTGCTATATCATGTTAAAGACATGTTAATAATGCTAACAGCATGCTATCAATGTGGTAAACAATGCTAGAAACATGAAATTGTTAAACCATGCTAGCAAAGTGTTGTATCATGTTAGAAACTATTAGCAATGTTATTTTTACATTTTAAAACATGCTAACCAAATGCTAATTCAGGCTAACAAAATGTTAATTCATACTAATAACATGCTAATTCATGCTAGCAAAATAATGTTAATAAATGTTATCGAAGTGTTAAATCATGTTAGATTCATGCTAACGAAATGCTAATTAATGCTAGCAATGTATTAAAATGCGTCTAAAAGTCTGTGTTAAATAATGTTAAAAAATGCTAATCATGATAACAGCGTGCTAAATCATGTTAGAAACATGCTAATCATGCAAACACCATGCTATCAATGTGCTAAATCATGCTAGCAATGTGTTAAAACTTGACATCAATGTGTTAAATCAAGTTAGAAACATGCCAAT
Source organism: Gobiocypris rarus (assembly GCA_023029165.1). NCBI lineage: Eukaryota > Metazoa > Chordata > Actinopteri > Cypriniformes > Gobionidae > Gobiocypris > Gobiocypris rarus. The sequence goes on along the minus strand of CM040925.1, from coordinate 39,188,098 downwards.
CATGTTAACAGCATTTTAACAGTGTGCTATATCATGTTAGAGACATGTTAATAATACTAACAGCATGCTATCAATGTGGTAAACAATGCTAGAAACATGAAATTGTTAAACCATGCTAGCAAAGTGTTGTATCATGTTAGAAACTATTAGCAATGTTATTTTTACATTGTAAAACATGCTAACCAAATGCTAATTCAGGCTAACAAAATGTTAATTCATACTAATAACATGCTAATTCATGCTAGCAAAATAATGTTAATAAATGTTATCGAAGTGTTAAATCATGTTAGATTCATGCTACCGAACTGCTAATTAATGCTAGCAATGTGTTAAAATGCGTCTAAAAGTCTGTGTTAAATAATGTTAAAAAATGCTAATCATGATAACAGCGTGCTAAATCATGCTAGAAACGTGCTAATCATGCAAACACCATGCTATCAATGTGCTAAATCATGTTAGCAATGTGTTAAAACGACATCAATTTGTTAAATCAAGTTAGAAACATGCCAATCATGTTAACAGCATTTTAACAGTGTGCTATATCATGTTAGAGACATGTTAATAATGCTAACAGCATGCTATCAATGTGGTAAACAATGCTAGAAACATGAAATTGTTAAACCATGCTAGCAAAGTGTTGTATCATGTTAGAAACTATTAGCAATGTTATTTTTACATTTTAAAACATGCTAACCAAATGCTAATTCAGGCTAACAAAATGTTAATTCATACTAATAACATGCTAATTCATGCTAGCAAAATAATGTTAATAAATGTTATCGAAGTGTTAAATCATGTTAGATTCATGCTAACGAAATGCTAATTAATGCTAGCAATGTGTTAAAATGCGTCTAAAAGTCTGTGTTAAATAATGTTAAAAAATGCTAATCATGATAACAGCGTGCTAAATCATGCTAGAAACATGCTAATCATGCAAACACCATGCTATCAATGTGCTAAATCATGCTAGCAATGTGTTAAAACTTGACATCAATGTGTTAAATCAAGTTAGAAACATGCCAATCATGTTAACAGCATTTTAACAGTGTGCTATATCATGTTAAAGACATGTTAATAATGCTAACAGCATGCTATCAATGTGGTGCACCAATGCTAGAAACATGAAATTGTTAAACCATGCTAGCAAAGTGTTGTATCATGTTAGAAACTATTAGCAATGTTATTTTTACATTTTAAAACATGCTAACCAAATGCTAATTCAGGCTAACAAAATTTTAATTCATGCTAATAACATGCTAATTCATGCTAGCAAAATAATGTTAATAAATGTTATCGAAGTGTTAAATCATGTTAGATTCATGCTAACGAAATGCTAATTAATGCTAGCAATGTGTTAAAATGCGTCTAAAAGTCTGTGTTAAATAATGTTAAAAAATGCTAATCATGATAACAGCGTGCTAAATCATGCTAGAAACATGCTAATCATGCAAACATAATGCTATCAATGTGCTAAATCATGCTAGCAATGTGTTAAAACTTGACATCAATGTGTTAAATCAAGTTAGAAACATGCCAATCATGTTAACAGCATTTTAACAGTGTGCTATATCATGTTAGAGACATGTTAATAATGCTAACAGCATGCTATCAATGTGGTAAACAATGCTAGAAACATGAAATTGTTAAACCATGCTAGCAAAGTGTTGTATCATGTTCGAAACTATTAGCAATGTTATTTTTACCTTTTAAAACATGCTAATTCAGGCTAACAAAATGTTAATTCATGCTAATAACATGCTAAGTCATGTTAGTAATAACGTTAAAAATGTTATCAAAGTGTTAAATAATGTTAGAATCATTTTAACAAAATGCTAATTCATGCTAGCAATGTGTTAAATCATGTTAGAAAAATGCTTATCATGCTAACAGAATACTATGAATGTGTTAAACGATGCAAACATTGTGTTAAAACTTGACATCAATGTGTTAAATCATGTTAGAAACATGCTAATCATGCAAACAAAATGCTAGCAATGTTGTGCACCAATGCCAGAAACATGAAATTGTTACACCATGCTAGCAAAGTGTTGTATCATGTTCGAAACTATTAGCAATGTTATTTTTACCTTTTAAAACATGCTAATTCAGGCTAACAAAATGTTAATTCATGCTAATAACATGTTAATTCATGCTAGCAATAATGTTAATAAATGTTATCGAAGTGTTAAATCATGTTAGATTCATGCTAACGAAATGCTAATTTATGCTAGCAATGTGGTAAATCATGTTAGAAAAATGCTAATCATGTTAACAAAATGCTTTGAATTTGCTAAACTTGATATCAATGTGTTAAATCGTGTTTGAAACATGCTAATCTTGTTAACAGAATGTTAACAATATGATAAATCGTGTTAGCAATGTGGTAATTATTGCTAGAAACAATTAACTTGTTAATTCATGGTGGCAACATGATAAAACATGTAAGAAATGTGTTTAATATATAAAAAATAATGTTAGCAAACATGCCAATTCACGTTAAAAACATGCCAAAAATGCTAACAATGTTAAAACGTGATAACAACATGCTAATTCATGTTAGCGGCATGTTAATTAATGCTAACAAAATGCTAATTCACGTTAGCAGTGTCTTTCTTTCTTTCTCTTTCCACTTCACTATGTCAAGCCAACAAAGTCTGTCCTAACGAATTTTACTATTATGTGATATAGTTTGTAACAAGAAACAGTAGCATGTCATATGATTGTCACGTGACCTCACTGCATTGCTTGTGTACTCCAGCAAGACATCCAGAAATAAACATTTTCATACAATGTGCTAAAGAACTTCCAACAATAAATGTAAAGATTTCAGTGATTTTGCAATGGTTGTTTTCTGTCTTTCTTCAGCATTGCTTTGACTAAACTGGACATCCTTGACGTTTTGGATGAAATTAAAGTGGGCGTGGCTTATAAGATCAACGGCAAAAGAGTCCCATATTTCCCAGGTAAAATGAACATGATATTTCACAGAAGTGTTATGAGCGACTAAAACTAGTGACACTTCCACTGTAACTGCATTCGGTCAGTTGGTTTGTTCAGATGGTTTAATTGAACTTGTTCAGAAAAACAATTCTCTGATTTATTTGACTCTGAGCATAGATGTTTATTTACATGTTTTGTGGGGAAAAAATGCATAAAAAACCCTTTTACAAACCAATAGCAAATGTTTTATTGAAAGTGTATCTATTAAATGCAATTAATAAACCATCTAATACAGTCATCTGTTAATTAATGCTAGCAGCATACTGATTTATGCCAACAACATGAAAAAACATGCTAGCAAAATGCTAATTCATATTAGCAACATATTAAAATGCTTGCAACATGTGAAATCATACTAACAATTTTTTAAAACATGTTAGCTATGTGTACTATTTCATGCTAGCAATGTGTTAAAAATGTCAACAACATGCTTAATAATGCTAGCAAAATGTTAAATTATGTTAGGGGGAATGCTAAAATATCCTAGCAGCATGCTAAGTAATGCTAGTAAGGTACTGTTTTAATGCTTACATGATAAATTATACTAACAATGTGTAAAAACATGCATACAAACATGCTAACAATGTGTAAACACATTCTTTAATATGTGTTAATTCATGTTAGCAAAGTGTGCTAAAGCTTGCTAGAAACATGCTTATTCGTGCTAGCTATGTACTAAAAAATGCTAGCAAGATGCTTAATAATGTTAACATGTTAAAACATACTAGCAACATGTTTAATCATGCTAGCAAAATGTTAAATTATGTTAATAATGTGTTAAAATGTCCTAGCAGCATGCTAATTAATGCTAGTAACTTATTTATGCTAGCAAAATGGTAAAAATGCTAGCAATGTAATGATTTATTTAACAACATATTAACATACATTAAAATAAATGTATACTAACAATGTGTTAAACATTCTAGCAATGTGTTAAAAAAGATAACATGCTTATTCAAGCTAGCAATGTGCGGAAATATGCTAGCAAACATGTTTAATAATGCTAACAAAATATTAAGTTGCGTTAGGAAAGTGGTAAATATCCTAGCAGTATTCTAATTCATGCTAGCAATGTACTTATTAATGGTAGCAGCATGGTAAAACATGCTAGCACCATGCTAATGCATGTTAGCAAACATTAAAAATGTTAACAACATGAAAAATTATACTAACAATGTGTAAAAACATGCATACGAACATTCTAACAATGTGTAAAAACATGCTTTAATATGTGTTAATTCATGTTAGCAAATTGTGCTAAAGCTTGCTAGAAACATGCTTATTCATGCTAGCTATGTACTAAAAAATGCTAGCAAGATGCCTAATAATGTTAACATGTTAAAACATACTAGCAACATGTTTAATCATGCTAGCAAAATGTTAAATTATGTTAATAATGTGTTAAAATGTCCTAGCAGCATGCTGATTAATGCTAGTAACATATTTATGCTAGCAACATGGTAAAACATACTAGCAATATGCTAATGCATGTTAGCAACACCAAAAATGAGAGCAACATTAATTCATTCTAGCAAGCTAAAACATATTAACAACATGCTTATTCATGCTAGCAATGTGTTAAAACATGATAACAACATGCTTAATCATGCTAAAACCAATCATTTAATTGGCTGTTGTATGATTCATTTCTTCATAGTGAACAGAATATGTTGATTTGAAACATGATGGGAAAACAAAGCTTTGAATCAATTGCTTTATAAAACGATTCCCAGTTTTGAAGCGCTCAAAAAACTGGTCAATGATGTGTAAATGCAACGAAAACATGAATAAAACCACCTTTTACAAAACAATAGTAAACGAGTTAACGGAAATGTATCTATAAAATAATCTAATACCATTATATATATGTCTATATTTGTTATTTTATTAAATTGCGGGGCTTGTATATTAAAAACCCTTCATATAGTAATTAAAAATGTCAACAAATTATGTTCACGGAGATCATCGCCCCCTAGTGGCGAACCATTGAAACGAAGCTTCGTTTACTGAAATCATGTGATTGAATCACTGATTCGAAGCAAATGATTCACTGACCTCTTCCATGCATTCACACTTCACTACTGATTCTCTCTCTTATCTTCGCTTTTAGCCAACTTGGAGGTTCTGCAGAAGGTGGAGGTTGAGTACGAGACTTTTCCCGGATGGAAGACGGATACTTCAGCGGCCAGGAAGTGGAACGATCTTCCTCCTAAAGCTCAGAACTACATCCGCTTCGTGGAGAATCACATCAACGTTCCTAGTAAGTCACTCCACCCTGTATGGACTGCATTGCTCCATCAATCTGAATTAAAGCTCACGTTTGAATCTCTTCAACACAGTCAAGTGGGTCGGTGTCGGGAAATCCAGAGAATGCATGATCCAGATGTTCTAGACGTTCTGGGATTGCGAAGATTCAACCGATCGGCACAGTGGAACTCCTGGCATTCGTTGATCCAGAAAACAGAAGATCAACTTCATGTCCTGGCATTATAATGATCCTCCTGTCCGTCTCTCAGATTGACTGTTGATCACCACCACACGTTTACACCCTTCGTTGATAGTGGCTCTAATGCAGTTTTTGGGATTCAATTGAGCCTGTTTGTCAAAGTGGCATTTCCTTATGTTGTAGAATTGCACTGTATTGTTTCCAGTGTTCAGATAAAATGAAACTGTGCAAAGAGTTGTGTTGTTTATGTCATTTTTGATCCAGAATAAGATGGTGCTGCTCTTTAAAACATGTCTGGCTGCTGATTGATTTAGCAGATTTATTCATAGGCTTCTGTCATATCAAACATTCCCAGCGTTTTGTCAGATATAATTAGGTTAGGCGCACCATTAGCTGCGTCAGAAATAGATCCGGATAGAGCACACTGTGTTCTTCTCCTCTATGCCAAGATGATCTGATCTCAGAGGAACCATAGTGCCGTTACAATCCCAGAACGACTGTCTGAGGAATTCAGTCGCGATCACAAACACTTCAGGAATGAGGGCAAGTCACATAATCAGACAGCGGGTGTGCACTATCCCGTCAGGTCTGAAACACCTATAACAGGCTTACCATGGTAAATCACATTTTGGAAAAAGGATTGTTGTACTGACAAAATATGTTACCCTAGCAACCACCCAGAATACCTTAGTAACCGCATAGCAACACCTTAACAACCACTCAGAGTACCCTAGAAACCGCATAGCATCACCCTAGCAACCACCCCAAGTACCTTGGCAACTGCATCGCAACCACTCAGAATACCCTAGCAACCACATATCACAACCCTAGCAACCACCCCGAATACTTTTCAAGCTTTCTCAAGCCAACTTCAAAGTTTGTCTCGACTAACTTTTTTTGTCTAGTTATCAGTGTTCTCCTTTTAGAAATGCAATGGTTCTTGCGGTCAGAAAAGTAATAAAAACAATTAAATTCTCACTGAAAACCTACACAAGAAATGCCGCAAAATTTGCCACAAAATTTGAGAAAAGCCACAGCAAAAAGTCGGGACTGCTAAGCATATTGGCAGCACGTCACCGCGCATCACTCCCGGATAACTAAAACCGGGCAAAGAGGCGGGATGTGGGCGGAGCTGAGGTGATGACTAACAGACAGCAGATAAACGGCTATCCATCTGTCACTCAAAGTGGCCACGCCCTTAATTACGCAGAACTTTAATGCTTTATATAATGTAAACGAATGAGTTATAATAAAATTCACCCCCTCACAGTCGTCATGAAGGGCAAAATTAGCCGTTTAGACCAAAACCACAATTTGTCCCAGGCTGTGAACATGTTTTATTCTGCTGTAAAGTTGGGCATTTTAACATGAGCTCAATGAGATTCTGCTCCCTCCTGGAGCCGGTCCCTAGTGGCCAGACGAGGAACTGCAGTTTAATTCACTTCCGTTTCGGCTTCAGGAGAGACCGCGGAGGTGCCGCTTGGTAAAAATGCATAAATGCATCATTGCATTAGATAAATAAAGGATAATTTATTGTGCAAGACACTGTAGCATAAGCACACTTTTCACGACCAAAATTTAGATTCATGCCATTTGCAAACCTTTTTTGGAAAATCCAAAGTGATTATTCAAAGCATATCCACTATATTGCAAAAAGTTTTGGGACGCCTGTCTTTCCATGCTCATGAACTTTAATCCGTAGGGTTTAATATGGAGTCGGCCCACCCTTTGCAGCTCTAACAGCTTCAGCTCTTCTGGGAAGGCTTTCCTCAAGGATTAGGAGTGTGTTTATGGGAATTCTTCTAGAAGCGCATTTGTGAGGTCAGGCACTGATGTTGGACGAGAAGGCCTGGCTCGCAGTCTCCGCTCTAATTCATCGTACGTAACATTAATACTACACACACGCATACATTTTAGCGCTCGCAAAGTAGTCTAGCCTACAGGTTTAAAATGTTGAAACAATTGAAGATACAATTTTTTATGCTTGTATAGAAATTAAAACATTTCAAGACATCCTCCATCAGAATGATGCATGTAAAAATCATAATAATGTGTCTTTGGTAAGATGATATTTAATAGTTTTATGATCTATTGTTTTTATTGTGGGGTGGCAAAACACAACTCAATGCTAAAGGCCTAATGATGATGGAGAGATCAACCATTTATCCATGAAGATGATCAAATCAACTCCTGTTGTGTATGACTATGATACATACAAAATTGATATACCTTTAAAAATAATTTTCATTTTTATGCCCCCACAGCTTCACAAAATCCTGTGGGAAACACGGCAATATCACGTTTGTTTGTTTTATTTTGTTGTATAAAATGTTGAAAGTATATGTTTATGTTATTATCAATGTTCTCCTTTTAAAAATTAGAGAGCCCTATGGTTCTTGAGGTCAGAAAAGTAATAAAAATGTTAAATTCTCTTAGAAAAGCCGCCGGAAAATCGGTCATTATAGCCGGCAAAAATAAAAAAAGCCCGCGAAATCTTGGCTGGACTGCATAAGCGAAGGCAATATGAAGCTGCAGACCCGGAGCCTGCACCTACAGTCCCGCACTCAGAGTCCCGCATTCTCAGACCCCTCGAGTTTTCCAAACAGCGCCTCCTGCTGTTCTGAAGATCGTATTACACCCTTATCCAAATGCCATTCAAAACAATAGGATGCAATATTACGGTCTTATTTCATTTAAAGTTTAACAAATAAATATACTCAAAATAACGATTTTGCGAACATATTTGCGTTCCCTGCTCAATGCAAGTGCCAAAAATCTCAGTGTGTTCGCTGACTAACAAATTACCCAGTAGATTGTAGAGTGTGGGTTGTAATTGAAAGAAAATAACTGATGGAAGAGATAAAATTACAGATCTTCTGAAAAATATTATGTGATATTATATTTCTACAATGTTTATTTTTGTTTATTCAAATTCGAATATTTCTCTCAGGTCAACCTGATGGTCTAATTAACATATTATACCTTCCTAACATTACAAAACCTGTTGTTTATATATATATATATATATTGAATGCAAAGCAAAACTCAAATAATAACAGACAAAACACCAATAATAAACTAGTCTGTACTTTATTTAGCCTAAACATCATCTTGCTGTAAACAGGACAGAGCAAAGAAGAAAGGAAGAAAGAATTGTGTTAGTGACTTTTCATCTTCAATTGCATTTGGTAAAATAATAACTGCACTTTCTGGTAGGCGACTGTTCCTTCTTTTTTCATTAGTTTGGTGATCTCTCTGTCAAATTCCTCGACTTCACTAAAATAAAAGATGAATGCCATGGTCAAAAATATTGTGTAATAATAAATGTATATATTTTTTGCAAATGCAAATTGCAAACATACCTAGGGTGATAAGTATGCCTACATCTCACATAGGCCATGAATGATGGCCTGTCCGTATAAATAAATAAAATAAATTCACATATAAAACACTGCATATATGGCAATAACAGAAAATAAATCTAATTGACAAACATGTTTGGGCCTACCTCAGGAAAAAGAAAACTAAAAATGAACACCTGTGAAGTTCAGTTGAGTTTCTGACTTATCCAGAAGAAATTTGAGGTATATTCAAACAAAATGGCTCATTATATACAGTGCAGGTATTATTTTACCAAATGCAATTGAAGATGAAAAGTAAAGTCACTAACACAATTCTCTCTTCCTTTCTTCTTTGCTCTGTCCTGTTTACAGCAAGATGATGTTTAGGCTAAATAAAGTACAGACTAGTTTATTATTGGTGTTTTGTCTGTTATTATTTGAGTTTTGCTTTGCATTCAATATATATATATATAAAACAACAGGTTTTGTAATGTTAGGAAGGTATAATATGTTAATTAGACCATCAGGTTGACCTGAGAGAAATATTCGAATTTGAATAAACAAAAATAAACATTGTAGAAATATAATATCACATAATATTTTTCAGAAGATAGTTCAATCTGTAATTTTATCTCTTCCATCAGTTATTTTCTTTCAATTACAACCCACACTCTACAATCTACTGCAATTTGTTAATCAGAGAACACAATGAGATTTTTGGCACTTGCATTGAGCAGGGAACGCAAATATGTTCGCAAAATCTTTATTTTGAGGATATTTATTTGTTAAACTTTAAATGAAATAAGACCGTAATATTGCATCCTATTGTTTTAAATGGCATTTGGATAAGGGTGTAATACGATCTTCAGAACAGCAGGAGGCGCTGTTTGGAAAAATCGAGGGTCTGAGAATGCGGGACTCTGAGTGCGGGACTGTAGGTGCAGGCTCCGGGTAATTCGCCTTCCGGTCGGCAGGTGGCGGTGAGCGCCTGCTCGCGTCTGTGCGCCGCTCGCGCGGATGAAGAAGAAGCGGAACCCTTAAAGCGCGAACGCGTGTTGTTTTCCTTCACGCTCGCGCTGTTTGTTTGTGTCTTTGCCTGTAAAGTTTGTTTCTTGTCACTGGTGTGTTTTATAACCTGTCGTTTTTAAGATGCCCAAGAGGTCGTATCCGTTCAGCGAGAGCTTCTCCTCTCAGTATAAGGTTCATGTTGGCCTGAAGGAGATCAATAACTCTGGCGTGTTCGGACTCAAATACAGACAGGAGGTTTATGGTGAGATATAAACATCTTTATTACATTTATAACCGCATTAGAGTAGAACCACCAGCGGTGTTTTATGTTTATTAATCAAAAATGTCAATCGGTTAACAACCGTTTTATCATGCTAATGCTAATAATAATAATAATAATTATCACCAGGCGGTGTTAATGTCTTTTAATCAATGATGAATTATTATTGTTCAATGTTTTTTTAATAGCGTGTGATTTGAAGCTGCTGATTCACTGCTGGTGATGAATCAGATCTGGTTATATTCATATACAATTATTTGTTGTGAATATGAATCTTGCTAAACTGTGTATAGTTATTAATCTCGCCAGCAGGGTCTTGTTAAAAATTGTTTTTAACTTTAAACGCGTGATGTAAATTGATTCACACTTCGTTTCAATGAACCGATTCAAAAGATTCGATTCGTTCAAGAGTCGAACATCACCGCTTTAAAGCTCTCTTTTTTATTGTGTGTTTTCCTGATTTATCAACTTTGTTTTCTTGATTAGAAAAGACCAAAGGCCTGCTGTTCAGTGGGACGAAAGCCGTGATGGGTCGACTCTGGAAGGCGAACGGCGAGGAGAAGGTGTCAGACGTGCTGGTGTCCCATCCGGCTCCTGGACATCAGACGCTTCTCCGAGGACAAACCACCATCGGGCTGGACGGACGGTTGAAGAAGGCAGACGCTGGTCCAGGTGAAGCCTTAGTTTCAGTGTGACTCAAGTCAAACACTGTCAGTAACGAAACCATATCACTTTCATAGTGTTGTAGTCGAGACCAAACCACCACTTCCTAAATTCATCTGAAAGCGAGGTCTTCCATTTAATCGATCAATACAATAAAAAAGGTGTAATCGAATAAAATCACTAACAGCAAAGCTCATGTTGGCACTTCTGAGGAGTCACAGAAAGAGTTAAAAATTAGAAAATCATGCTCCCATTCGGCTTTTGCGATATTTTAATTTTTAAACTCTTGTATCAAAGGTGCACTATGTAACATTTTTGCTTCCCCATAATATAGTCCCAAGTTAATATCTGCCTAGGAAGTTGCCTAGTCTTAATCTGCATCGCTATTTGTACTCGTTGTGAATACGCAGGCCACAAGAAGTAATTAGGTGGGGTTTTTTGGATTACTTTTAATCGGGACATGCTAGCTGGCAACATAGGATTCCATTCATTATGCTAAGCTAGCGGCGACCCGTGGCCTGTTGCACAAAGCTGGTTTCAGTTGCTACCCAGGTAAGTTTGAGATTAGTTTGAGCAAACTGTTTTTTTGGGCTCAAGAAGGTTGATTGGTTTTCAGTAGGGCTGGGCGATATATTGAATATTAGCGATAATATCGCAATAATTTCGACGACGTAACATTTGAAAATATGGTGAATATCGAATATTTCAAATTCAACATGCAAACTTTCCCAAATAATATTACCAGATAACGCAGAGCTCTGCTTCCACCGTTCACTAAACACTGGAAGCAGAAGGGTTAAATATATACGCGACCCCATGACAAAGAAAGCAACAGAAACATGCCGCATTAGAGAAATAACAATGCCGGACTCTGACCTGAAGCGCACACGCCTTTCAGACAACATACGATCGGGATTCAGCTCTTTCATGGATTATTGGGTTTCAATGGTCAAACAAATGTAAAAATGCACATCCTGTGAGTATTAAACACAGTAGTGTGTGTCTTAAGTGAACGCACACAGAGTTGAGTGAGGAATCGTGTGTTCCAGTGTATTGGGTCCGTGCAGTTCTTAAAGGGCCGGAGCTCATATTCTGTGTGATTTAAAGCTACACTGTGATATTTTCCCCCATCTAGTGGTGAAAAGGTATATGACCATCCAGTGAATATTAGTTTCTGTTCCTCTCAATTCCGATTTCGTTTTAACTCCTACGGTGGCTGATTTAGTCCAAGATTAAATGGCTTCCAGTTCGATCAAGTGATGAGGTTACTTTAGAAAACTATTATAATTATGCAGTTATTTAATTTGTTAGTTAACATGTAGGTTATGACATCTATGTAAAATGAATAATAGTTTTACCTTTTCGTTATTTTTACCATTTCATTGCTAACATCAGCGATCAGGTTCCCAGGCAGAATGCAAGCGAATCTTAGTAAAGTAACTTTTATCGGTGCTATCGTTATTCTGTATATTGTACGATATCACTAGCGTAAGGCAAAGTTTACATTGTAGGCTATATCAGTCTCAAGCAATCCCCTCTTCACATTCGACACGGTGCCATCGGTGTTAAAACACCAAAGCGAAGCTTGAATTTACGGGTATGTCCTCTTTGGCTACTGTACTTTCAAGATGGAGGGCAACATGGCGAGCGCATTCGAACCCTTCACCCGTATGTATTTTCAATGGCATATTATACACTTACGAGAATACTTTATTACTTGAAAGAAGTAAATATACATTAATGAGCACATATATTTTTGAAAGAACGAAGTGTTTTTAGCTAAGAATAAACTAAAAAAGTTACACAGTGTAGCTTTAATCGTAGCTTCATCGGAATTGTCTGAAACTTGGTGACCTTTATTGGTACTTAGTATTATGAACACACAAAAATTGGGGACAGGGTTTGAAAAGTCTAATTGGTCGTAAAACAAAATAGTCACACTCAGGACCGTCGGGTCAAAAATGACCCCCATAGGAAATGAATGGGAAATCATTTTTTTGTGTGCATACAATCAAATCAGCCAGGATGCAGAAAAAAAAGGACTCAACAGTGAAGGGGTGAATCTCTAAAACATCAAGAGTGCAAACAAGACAAAAAAACAAAAACAAGGACACAAATGAATGAATGCATGCCTGTGTGTGTGTGTGTTCTCTTGTCTGTTTTGCACTCTTGATGTTTTAGAGATTCACCCCTTCACTGTTGAGTCCTTTTTTTCTGCATCCTGTTTATTTATATTTTATTTTTTTATTATAAAACCCAAGATCCACTACAGTGGTAAATGCTCAATGTGTCCACCGGATGGCACTGATCTCATTAAAAAAATAGCTTTTCGTGAGGCCTAGGCTTGACTCTAAAATAAAATACAGCTTTATGTATGTGTATGTATGTTTTATAATATTCAATGGGAAAAAAATGGGTCATAACAATTGCATAAATATTAATTATAAATCATACAATTCTCAAAACACCAAAAAAGAAAAGTATGTTATTGAACAAAAATATTTCATTGATTTTACTCAAATCTCCTCTTAATCCCGCCCTCCGGGTCATTCTTGACCCGACAGTCCTGAGTGTGACCCATAAATGAAGAACCCCAGAGGGTTAATGACTTGTGTTGTGTGTTCAGGTTGTGCGGTGGCGGCTCCGTCTGCGTGCTGTGTGTGTCAGCGGGTCTCGGGATCGAGGGAGCCGTGCTCCCAGTGTGAGCGTCCGGCGTGTCCGGCGTGTGTCCAGCTGTGCAGCAGCTGCTCCGACCGCTGCTGCTCCCTATGCTCCGTCACAGAGTGAGTGCATCTGAACACTGACTCTGTGTTATCGTTTACTAAATGATGTCTCATGTGTCCGTTCTCCATCCGCAGTTACAGTGAGCGTTACGAGCGCCTCCTCTGCTGCGGCTGCTCGTCCTGATGGGAAAGCGCTCCCGACGGATGGATGGATGATTTTTAATGCATTACCTATTAAATGTAAATGAGATTACTATTTTATATATGCTTACATAGTCTTGCTCTCTCTCCACTTGTGTACATACTCCTGTGATTATTGAAATAAATACTTGATGTTGATGCTTTCCTAATTGTTGCTTGGAGTGTTTTCTTATATATGCATGAGTCCGTACCATAGACCGTAAAAAATATGGATGTAGTGTCCGTGACGTCACCCATCGGATTCTGCAGAGCAGTTCTGAAGCGTAAGGAAGGGTCGACGTGGCCGATCGCACTCCCGGATGAAAAGGTGAGATGTGGGCGGAGCTGAGGTGATGTCATGACTAACAGACAGAAGACAAGTGGGTGTGGTCACTAAAGTGGCCACGCCCCTAATTATGCAGCACTTTAAGGCTTTATATAATGTAAACGAATGACTGCAATTTGTCCCAGACTGTAAACATGTTTTATTCTGCTGTAAAGTTGGGCATTTTACCATGAGCTCAATGTGCTCTAGTGGCCAGTCGATGAACTGCAGATTAAGTCACTTCCATATCGGGACTGGGAAGAGCTGCTTGGTATTTATACATTAATGTACAGCTCTGGAGAGACTACCTAAAATTGATTACTGAACTTTAAGTGGTCTCTATTTCCAGAGCCGCGCATACATATACCTAAACGATACGATACAAATTGCGATACTGAAATCAGATGCATATCGAGAATAGGTTTTTTTGTACTTTTTTTACTTGTGTATTATCAGGATCCTCTAATATCCCCCCATTGCATTATACATTATATTCAACATTTAATGTAATGTAATTTTCTCCCCTCGCGCACACACTATCCTGCCTCCTGCTATTAATGCACTGTACATACAAGAATAAACCATCTGAAACGCTATGATCACACTACTAAAACTGTGGTTTAGATGTTTGCTCGAGGAGTGTTTCTCCAGCAGCGTGTGCTCATCAGATTCAGATGCTCAATGCAATCAGTTCTAATTGCAAGAAAGCGTGTCAGAATGACTTCCTAAACTGTATTAAATGTTTGGCTCCACAACAAAACAAAAATTCTGCGTTAGCTTGCGTCGCGTGAGCTTTTGCACGTCTGTGTTCATATAAAGTCTCGTGTAGATTTGGATTAGACACTCGATTAGTTCTTTTTACAATGCCTTTATGACACTGTGTATCTTAAGTTTGAGAGGAATGGACTTTAAATGGAGGTTACATAAAGTATATCTTCATTTGTGTTTGGAAACGACATGAGGGTGAGTACATGTCAGAGTTTACATATTTGTGTGAATTATACCTTATAAATATAGTAAGTTGAGCCTTGGATAAAGCAACTCTATGTCGTGAATCACATTGTTAACAACAATACATATTGTATTTTTATATCGCGGTATATCGTTTAACGATGTATGTTACACCCCTAATACATTTGCATGCACTGCATGTGTTCTGATGAAAATTAGCGCTATTAATTTTCAGTTTAACACGTTAGAAATATTCTTTTATGCGGTTAATGCAGCAACTGTTTTTTTCTGTCATCCTTTGGCTTGTTTTGCATCATATATTCACACTCTTATTCATGCCAAATGCTTTTAAACCATTCAAGCAAGTCAAAACAACTGATGACACACACACACACACAAAACGCTCAGAAAAACGTACCAGTTTGAACTAACATTAACACAAATAATTATGCCAAGATGCCAGTTTTGTCAAGGATCCTCATAAGAGCGTCTTAAATGAGTTAAATAACTTGTGAGATGCGTGTGACAGTGTCAGATCGGCAGATCTTAAAGTGACAGTAGCCTCTAATGATTGTTGGTCATAAATGTTCATCAAAAAACAAAATGAAATGAAAACTGTAGCTTTAATAAGGACTAATCTATATTTATTTGATCATTAATGCAGTTAAGACTTATGGAGGACCAAATTACTCAAAATGAAATAATTAAATAAATAATGAATTAAATAAAACAACAATTAAATGTACCAGTTTATTATGAAATAATTAATTTAATAATTTAATAATTAATTTAATTAAATATTAATTAAATAAATAAATGTATCTATTTATTTTGTAAAATTACATGGAATTATTTAATATATTTCACAATCACCTCTTCCACACACACTATTGTTATGTTTTCATTATTAAATGTGCTTTTTCAAAAAGCCGTTTTTCATAATAATATGCTGCATTTACGAATGGGGCCTATTTGACGAATCATGCATTTCCAAAGCACGATTTTCCAAAAGATTTTTTTCATACTAATAGAGGACATTTCACAAATGCCAATCAACAGGTAGTGGGCGGGGCTTGGCGCTGATTGGTTTGAAGTTAAAGAGTCGACAGACATGACAGATCGATCACGGAACACCAAGGGTGCTTCTCATTTCTTATTTGTGACTGAAAATGTATTTTGACTCTATTGAATTTTCTAAAAGTAAATGTAAATGATGAGAAATGTGGCTGTGTTTAAGTAAGTGTGTTTTTATCTTGATCAATTCCTACCGCCAAATTAATTTACAATCAATTCCCCTATTTCCCCTTGCAACTTGCCAGACCCAGACAGGAAAAAGTAATCAATCTGAAAGGATTATCCAATCAGCGCCAAGCCCCGCCCACTGCCTGTTGATTGGCATTTGTGAAATGTCCTCCATTATTATGAAAAAATCTTTGGAAAAATGTTGCTTTGGAAATGCATGATTCCTCAAAATAGGCATCATTCGTAAATGCAGCATATTATTATGAAAAACATATTTTTGAAAAAGCACATTAAATAATAAAAAAATAGATTTGTATCTATTTGGAAGAGTGTGGTAATTGTGAAATATATTAAATAATTTCATGTAATTTTACAAAATAAATAGATACATTTATATATTTAATTATTTAATTAATATTTAATCAAATAAATTATTTAACTATTAAATTAATAAATAAATTATTTAATTAATTAATTAATTATTTCAGAATAAACTGGTACATTTAATTGTTGTTTAATTGAATTCATTATTTATTTAATTATTTAATTTTGAGTAATTTGGTCCTCCATAAAGACTAAGTGTTTGATATCTTTATTCAATTTCTGTATATTGATTATATATGAAGGCCTCAGGGAAATATGACATTTACTATAGGGATTTATAAAGCATGCTGTTGAAATTGATGTAGCTTTGTTATACTGTAATGTTGAATGACTATCATTACAACAAATATTTAAAATAGTATTTAAAGAGAGTATTTCTACCTTAATTTGGAGAGTAAATGAAATTATTTCAGTATAAAAAATATTATAGTATAAAATATTTAATCGCGATTAATTACTTATTTTTATCGTTTCCAAGCACTGTGTGTCAGTTGTTTCATTAGGAATCCGATTATTAAGAGTGTCGCTGTCACGTGTGGGTCACTAGAGGGCAGCAGCGGAATATAATTCATCAGAGCTGCCGGAGAGACACGTGTCCGACAGGAAGAAACTTCTTCAGAATGAAATGGAAACTTTAACATTTGTTTGAAGTGTATCTTTGTAACAATCAATTTGCCTTTTAAATGCAGATACTGGAATCCGGATTAATGCTCAACTGCTTTAATATTATCATAAATCCAGTAAAACAGTGAGATATTCCTCCAGTGTAGATCAGCTGTGTGAATATATAGTGCAGTGTGATTTATTCCTGTGATTAAAGCTGAATTTATCATCATTACTCCAGTCTTCAGTGTCACATGACCCTTCACACATCATTCTCATATGAGGATCTGATGATCAACACACATTTATGATCATGATTATTATTATGATGATCAAAAGAACAGCATTTATTTTAAATGCAATCTCTTGTAATATTATAAACGTCTTTACTGTCACTTTTGGCCAATTTAATGCATCCTTACTGAATAAAAGAATGAATTTCATCCAAAAAATACATTTTACTATTTTCAGTCAAACAAAGCCTCCCAAAATTAACCCGTTTAACATTCTTGCCTAACAATAAAGAGAAGTCTTTACTGCACATAACTCTGTTTTTGACTCATATGACAAACATTTCCTCTAATCCAGAGCCTTTCAAACCTTCAAAGCCCAAAAGATGAACATCCTCGTGTGAAGATGACATTTATAAACACCCAATTCATACACGAAACATTAGTTTCTATTAAGTTATTTTATTATATATATATAATGTTCTACTCACTATAAGTGTATCATTTATTTGTTTGAATTTTGATTTATATTAATCACATTTTTTATTCATTCATTTTATTTAAAACATTTTTTTTACATTTTAATATGTGTTAATTGAATATTCAATTGATTATTTATTTTAATCATATATATATATATATATATGGTATTTCTCAAATGATTGCACAATTAAGATAATTCAATTAGTTATTTTTTATATTATTATTATATTCCGATTTTTAGTTTTACTCTTTTCCACATACATGTATTTTAATATCATTTTAAAATTTGATCATATGGTAATTTAAAATTCAATCATTTATTTATTTATTTATATTTATTCAAATTTATTTGTTTACTTAATTTTTTTAATTTAGATTTTTTTCTCTCTCTAGACTTTTAAGCACATTTATAAATAAGAAATTAAATAAATGTATAGTAAAGCAAATTATTTGTATTGTATTATTTATTTTTTACATGTTTTATCATATGTTCATGTGATATAATTCTCCACAGACCCCCTGTCAGTCCTGTGCGGCCCCTGGACCCCAGTTTGAAAACCCCTGCTCTAGAACACAGATCCCCGAATAATGATCCAAATATGGGTCTGTTCCTCACAGAAAGCTTCATTTGAAGAGAGCATCCCACAGACCAAAGACATGAAGGTGAGTAAACGATGACAGTCTTTGACTACGGATCGTGATACCGAGGGCGAGAGTTGGAGACCGTAAAGCGGTCAGATGTTCCTCACGCTGCTCCTCTCCGCGTGTATGGCGACGTTCTTTTGTCTGCGCCTTCTCTGCAGCTGTCTAGACTTTCATCTCGAGCGTTTTACTGTAAAAGGTCACAGCCGTGGCTTCCGAGGCGGCTCCTCTTTCTCTGCGCCACATGCCAGGGCCCCCGAAGGCCTGACGGGCCCTGCTGACTCCTGGACGGACTTAAGTCCAGGCGTGTGGCTCTGAATCCGGGCGCAGCTGTGCACAGAGACACAGTGAGACACAGGCCTGCCTCGCTGATGCCACTGCTATAAATACACGTGCGTTTAGTGAAGGAGTGACAGCTGTGCGCCTGAGCAGGACGGTGCTCCTCCATCAGCTCACACACCACCACACAAGTCACTAATATCCTCCTTCTTAAAGGACTGAAGTCTTGAAAAACACCTGAAGAAAATAGTCAAAGTTTGACATGTGTAATTATCCACAATGATTCGAAGGTGTTCTGGTTGTTTGCTAACATTGTTGAGCATTTATAGCTTGTTGATTTAACAATGTGTTTTCTTTCTGTTCTGAGTGGTTGCTAAGGTGTTGCTAGGTGGTTGTTCATGTGTTCTGAGCATTATGAGATTGCTGATACAAGAATGGATTTTCTAGCTGTTCTGAGTGATTGTTAGGGTGTTCTGCGTGGTTTCTAAGGTGTTGCTATGTGGTTGTTCATGTTTTGTGATAATTATTACAGTATTGTTCAAAATAATAGCAGTACAATGTGACTAACCAGAATAATCAAGGTTTTTAGTATATTTTTTTATTGCTACGTGGCAAACAAGTTACCAGAAGGTTCAGTAGATTCTCAGAAAACAAATGAGACCCAGCATTCATGATATGCACGCTCTTAAGGCTGTGCAATTGGGCAATTAGTTGAATTAGTTGAAAGGGGTGTGTTCAAAAAAATAGCAGTGTGGCATTCAATCACTGAGGTCATCAATTTTGTGAAGAAACAGGTGTGAATCAGGTGGCCCCTATTTAAGGATGAAGCCAACACTTGTTGAACATGCATTTGAAAGCTGAGGAAAATGGGTCGTTCAAGACATTGTTCAGAAGAACAGCGTACTTTGATTAAGAAGTTGATTGGAGAGGGGAAAACCTATAAAGAGGTGCAAAAAATGATAGGCTGTTCAGCTAAAATGATCTCCAATGCCTTAAAATGGAGAGCAAAACCAGTGAGACGTGGAAGAAAACGGAAGACAACCATCAAGGTGTTCTGGTTGTTTGCTAACATTGTTGAGCATTTATAGCTTGTTGATTTAACAATGTGTTTTCTTTCTTTTCTGAGTGGTTGTTAGGGTGCTCTGAGTGGTTGCTAAGGTGTTGCTAGGTGGTTGTTCATGTGTTCTGAGCATTATGAAATTGCTGATACAAGAATGCATTTTCTAGCTGTTCTGAGTGGTTGCTAAGGTGTTGTTTGGTGGTTGCTACGGTGTTGTTCATCTGAGCATTGTTAATTTGTTAATACATGAATGCATTTTCTAGCTGTTCTGAGTGATTGTTAGGGTGTTGCAAGGTGGTTGTTATGGTGTTCTGAGTGGTTACTAAGGTGTTGCTAGGTGGTTGTTCATGTGTTCTGAGCATTATGAGATTGCTGAAACAAGATTGCTGATGCAGTTTCTAGGTGTTCTGAGTGGTTGCTAAGGTGTTGCTAGGTGGTTGTCCATGTGTTCTGAGCATTATGAGATTGCTGATACAAGATTGCATTTTCTAGCTGTTCTGAGTGGTTGCTAAGGTGTTGCTAGGGTTTTCTGAGTAGTTGTTAGGCTGTTCTGAGTGGTTGCTAAGGTGTTATTCATGTATTGTGAGCATAATTCGTTTGTTGATGCGTGAATGGTGTGTTCTAGAGTGATTGCTAGGTGGTTGTTCATGTGTTCTGAGCATTATGAGATTGCTGATACAAGAATGCATTTTCCAGCTTTTCTGAGTCATTGTTAAGGTGTTGCTTGTTGGTTGTTATGGTGTTCTAAGTGGTTGCTTAGGTGTTGCTAGGACATTGTTTATATGTTGCAAGCATTATTAGATTGCTGATATAAGAATGCATTTTCCAGCAGTTCTGAGTGGTTGCTAAGGTGTTGTTAATGTGTTATGAGCATTGTTAGTTTGTTGATACAAGAATGCTGTTCTGTTCTGTTCTGAGTGGTTGCTAAGGTGTTCATGTATTATTAGCATTATTAGTTTGTTGATAAAAGAATGCATTTTCTAGATATTCTGGGTGGTTGCTAGGTGATTCTTATTGTGTTCTGAGTGGTAATTAAGCTGTTTAGAGTGGTTGCTAAGGTGTTGCTATGTGGTTGTTCATGTTTTGTGAGAATTATTAGATTGCTGATACAAGAATGCATTTTCCAGCTGTTCTGAGTGGTTGCTAAGATGTTGCTAGGGGGTTATTAGGTTGTTCTGAGTGGTTGCTACGGTGTTGTTATTAATCAGATTTTTTAGTTGTTCCTGGGTAGTCGCTAGGGTGTTCTGAGTATTTTTTTAATAGTTGCTATAAATAAATTTAAGCTTCATGAATATAATAATCATATTTGTTTTCTAGTTGTTCTGACTGGTTGCTAGGGTGTTGTTAGGGTGTTCTGAGTTGTTGCTGTGGTGTTGTGGGCCATTTTAGCGTTTTGACACAACATAAAGGTATAGTAAATTGGTATTAACATTATTTTTAAGCATGGACTACATGCTTTTCTTTGATATGTGTACAATGTTGGTTTAATATAGCTGTTCTAAATGGTTGTTAGGGTGTTGCTAGGGTGTTCTGAGTTGTTGCTGTGGTGTTGTGGGCCATTTTAGCTTTTTGACACAACATAAAGGTATAGTAAATTGGTATTAACATTATTTTTAGGCATGGACTACATGCTTTTCTTTGATATGTGTACAATTTTGGTTGAATATAGCTGTTCTAAATGGTTGTTAGGGTGTTGCTAGGGTGTTCTGAGTTGTTGCTGTGGTGTTGTGGGCCATTTTAGCTTTTTGACACAACATAAAGGTATAGTAAATTGGTATCAACATTATTTTTAGGCATGGACTACATGCTTTTCTTTGATATGTGTACAATGTTGGTTTAATATAGCTGTTCTAAATGGTTGTTAGGGTGTTGCTAGGGTGTTCTGAGTTGTTGCTGTGGTGTTGTGGGCCATTTTAGCTTTTTGACACAACATAAAGGTATAGTAAATTGGTATTAACATTATTTTTAGGCATGGACTACATGCTTTTCTTTGATATGTGTACAATGTTGGTTTAATATAGCTGTTCTAAATGGTTGTTAGGGTGTTGCTAGGGTGTTCTGACTGGTTATTTATGTGTTTTTAAGGTTTTTTTACAGTAGCTCATTCAGCACAGAAGTGGTATGGTATTGTATGGTATAGTATTATCACGATTTCTTCTGTGGTATTTTGTAAAATACCTTAAAATGCAACAGTGCATGAACACAATATCATATTTATCAAAGTATCATCGTATGAATATCTCATACCATCACTGTATGACCTCACAGTGCTAATAAGGTGACATTGAGAATATAAGGACTTGAAGTTAATTATATAAGACACAAAGGTCTCGTCTCTGACAGAGCGTTGCTCATTTTCCTGTTTTATGTGCATGTGTGTGTGTGAGGCTGCATCTCTCCTTTTCAAGTGTGACCACCTGTCTTTTGTTGTGAGGTAAATAAATAAATAAACATGGCCAGGCACCAGATGTCCCCGGCCGTCCGCTCAGAGGTCAAGGTCTCCCACCGCTGGCCTTGCGAGGTGAAGACATCCAAGTTTCAACTTCACTTCTCCTACAAAGACTTCCTGTCGTCTGGGGAATACATGCAAATGTGCTAGCTGTGGTGAAATGGAAATTACATGAAGCTTTTTGATAAGCGAGGGCAAAACACACATCTAATTAAGTCAAAGAGATGACAGCGCACTCATCAAGGAGTACAACTAGTCATGGCGTGCGTGTTTCTCGTTTGCTAGTTGTCTAGTCCAGTCCTTCAATGCTCCGGGAATGATGCAGATTTTATATTAGACGTCGACACCAGAATCATTTATGGCAGAAAATTAAATGTCCTTATAATCAATAGAACATTAAATTTTTCCCCACACAAACTCACAAGTCCACCTGGGTCGGATTTGCTTTTACTTTGTGTAGTTTTGATGATCAGTGTGTGCAAATCCAAATGAATTAACCATCAATTTGGCAATAAAACATGAAATAGTTATGAATTGCCATCTAGTTTTGCCAGAATTGGACTGGAAACATATTCTGGGCTGATTTAAGTTAAATCAGAATTAACAGATTCACCCTTTTGTTCTCAAATATATTGTTTTTTATTATGAAAAATGTATTATATTGTATGCTAAATGTTCCATTCATGAAGAAAAACGATTTCTTCTTGAATTGACTCTTTAATGTCACACCTCAGACTTAATAATATGACTAGATCATGAGTTTATTAACAGATGTGATTGAACTTTAATACTGTGCTTTTCTATTTGTGCATGTGTCATTTTACTATAATTTGTTCTTATGTTGTTGTTGTTGTTGTTGTTGTATTATATTCAATATATGAGTAGATAATATTCTGTTCATGTACTCTTAAAAATAAATCTACTTTACTGGCATTGATGGTTCCACACAGAACCCTGGAGCCTTTTAATTCTCTTTATAAGGTTCTTTAGATTATTAAAATGGTTCTTTTAAGAACTGATCACTGTTTGGTTCTTCTGTGGCACTGCTGTGAAAAAAACTTTATTTTGTAAGAGTAATATATTTCTGTTCTGCAATAAAAAAGAGAACAGTTTGATTGGACATAATCTGTATGTCAAAGGTTTTCTCCTTCCGTATAAAAGCAGATTTTTGTATGCACTATTATATGGTTGGATATATTTTATCTTTACCATTTAACAAGATATGTTAACGTTGCTAGAAAATTAAGTTTCTAGCTGTTCTGAGTGATTGCTAAGGTGCTGCTGGGGGAGTTGCTAGGGTATTATGAGTGGTTGCTAAGGTGTTGCCAGGTGCTTGTCCATGTTTTGTGAGCATTATTAGCTTGTTGATACAAGAATACATTTTCTAGCTGTTCTGAGTGATTGCTAAGGTGTTGCCTGGGGGGTTGCTAGGCTATTATGAGTGGTTGCTAAGGTGTTGCTAGGTGCTTGTCCATGAGTTCTGAGCATTATTAGCTTGTTGATACAAGAATTAATTTTCTAGATGTTCTGAGTGATTGCTAAGGTGTTGCCTGGGGGGTAGCTTAGGTGTTCTAATTGGTTGCTAAGGTGTTGCTAGGTGCTTGTCCACGTGTTGTGAGCATTATTAGCTTGTTGATACAAGAATGCATTTTCCAGCTGTTATTAGTAATTGCTAAGGTTTGCATGAGAGGGAGGTGCTAGGGTGTTTTGAGTTGTTGCTTAGGGGTTCCTAAGGTGTTCTGAGTGGTTGTTAAGGTGCTGCTAGGTGAGTTGTTGCCAATGTGTGCCTGGGGGGTTGTTTTTGTATTTTGAGTGGTTGTGAAGGTGTTGCTAGGTGAGTTGTTGCCAATGTGTTGCCAAAAAACACGCTAGGCAACGTCTGATGCATATGGCACACTTATCTGGAAACACTTCAGGAGTGTCAAAGTCGTCACTTGATTGGTTGAATTCTACAGGATGTCCCAAGATGTGTGTTGCGTTCTTTAACGGTCCACCTGGAAACAAATGCCGCGAAAAACACCAAACTCCCTCATGGAAGTAGAACGATGGGGGGTTTCTTAGGTGTTCTGAGTGGTTGTTAAAGTGTTGCTAGGTGCTACCCCACATGTTGTGAGCATTATTAGCTTGTTGATACAAGAATGCATTTTCTAGCTGTTCTGAGTGATTGTTAAGGTGTTGTTGGGGGGTTGCTAAGGTGTTGCTAGGTGCTTGTGAGCAGTATTAACTTGTTGATACAAGAATGCATTTTCTAGCTGTTCTGAGTGATTGTTAAGGTGTTGTTGGGGGTTGCTAATGTGTTGCTAGGTGCTTGTGTGCAGTATTAACTTGTTGATACAAGAATGCATTTTCTAGCTGTTCTGAGTGATTGTTAAGGTGTTGTTGGGGGTTGCTAAGGTGTTGCTAGGTGCTTGTGAGCAGTATTAACTTGTTGATACAAGAATCAATTTTCTAGCTGTTCTGAGTGATTGCTAAGGTGTTGTTGGGGGGTTGCTAAGGTGTTGCTATGTGCTTGTGAGCAGTATTAACTTGTTGATACAAGAATCCATTTTCTAGCTGTTCTGAGTGATTGCTAAGGTGTTGTTGGGGGTTGCTAAGGTGTTGCTAGGTGCTTGTGTGCAGTATTAACTTGTTGATACAAGAATGGATTTTCTAGCTGTTCTGAGTGATTGCTAAGGTGTTGTTGGGGGTTGCTAAGGTGTTGCTAGGTGCTTGTGAGCAGTATTAACTTGTTGATACAAGAATGGATTTTCTAGCTGTTCTGAGTGATTGCTAAGGTGTTGTTGGGGTTGCTAAGGTGTTGCTAGGTGCTTGTGAGCAGTATTAACTTGTTGATACAAGAATGGATTTTCTAGCTGTTCTGAGTGATTGTTAAGGTGTTGTTGGGGGGTTGCTAAGGTGTTGCTAGGTGCTTGTGTGCAGTATTAACTTGTTGATACAAGAATGGATTTTCTAGCTGTTCTGAGTGATTGTTAAGGTGTTGTTGGGGGGTTGCTAAGGTGTTGCTAGGTGCTTGTGAGCAGTATTGTTGATACAAGAATGCATTTTCTAGCTGTTCTGAGTGATTGTTAAGGTGTTGTTGGGGGGGTTGCTAAGGTGTTGCTAGGTGCTTGTGAGCAGTATTAACTTGTTGATACAAGAATGGATTTTCTAGCTGTTCTGAGTGATTGTTAAGGTGTTGTTGGGGGGTTGCTAAGGTGTTGCTAGGTGCTTGTGAGCAGTATTAACTTGTTGATACAAGAATGGATTTTCTAGCTGTTCTGAGTGATTGTTAAGGTGTTGTTGGGGGTTGCTAAGGTGTTGCTAGGTGCTTGTGTGCAGTATTAACTTGTTGATACAAGAATACATTTTCTAGCTGTTCTGAGTGATTGTTAAGGTGTTGTTGAGGGGGTTGCTAAGGTGTTGCTAGGTGCTTGTGAGCAGTATTAACTTGTTGATACAAGAATGGATTTTCTAGCTGTTCTGAGTGATTGTTAAGGTGTTGTTGGGGGTTGCTAAGGTGTTGCTAGGTGCTTGTGAGCAGTATTAACTTGTTGATACAAGAATGGATTTTCTAGCTGTTCTGAGTGATTGTTAAGGTGTTGTTGGGGGTTGCTAAGGTGTTGCTAGGTGCTTGTGTGCAGTATTAACTTGTTGATACAAGAATACATTTTCTAGCTGTTCTGAGTGATTGCTAAGGTGTTGCTAGGTGCTTGTGAGCAGTATTAACTTGTTGATACAAGAATCCATTTTCTAGCTGTTCTGAGTGATTGCTAAGGTGTTGTTGGGGGTTGCTAAGGTGTTGCCAGGTGCTTGTCCATGTTTTGTGAGCATTATTAGCTTGTTGATACAAGAATACATTTTCTAGCTGTTCTGAGTGATTGCTAAGGTGTTGCCTGGGGGGTTGCTAGGCTATTATGAGTGGTTGCTAAGGTGTTGCTAGGTGCTTGTCCATGAGTTCTGAGCATTATTAGCTTGTTGATACAAGAATTAATTTTCTAGATGTTCTGAGTGATTGCTAAGGTGTTGCCTGGGGGGTAGCTTAGGTGTTCTAATTGGTTGCTAAGGTGTTGCTAGGTGCTTGTCCACGTGTTGTGAGCATTATTAGCTTGTTGATACAAGAATGCATTTTCCAGCTGTTTTGACACTTAACAGGAGTGTCAAAGTCGTCACTTGATTGGTTGAATTCTACAGGATGTCCCAAGATGTGTGTTGCGTTCTTTAACGGTCCACCTGGAAACAAATGCCGCGAAAAACACCAAACTCCCTCATGGAAGTAGAACGATGGGGGGTTTCTTAGGTGTTCTGAGTGGTTGTTAAAGTGTTGCTAGGTGCTACCCCACATGTTGTGAGCATTATTAGCTTGTTGATACAAGAATGCATTTTCTAGCTGTTCTGAGTGATTGTTAAGGTGTTGTTGGGGGGTTGCTAAGGTGTTGCTAGGTGCTTGTGAGCAGTATTAACTTGTTGATACAAGAATGCATTTTCTAGCTGTTCTGAGTGATTGTTAAGGTGTTGTTGGGGGTTGCTAATGTGTTGCTAGGTGCTTGTGTGCAGTATTAACTTGTTGATACAAGAATGCATTTTCTAGCTGTTCTGAGTGATTGTTAAGGTGTTGTTGGGGGTTGCTAAGGTGTTGCTAGGTGCTTGTGAGCAGTATTAACTTGTTGAGTAATAACTTGCAGTATTAACTTGTTGATACAAGAATGGATTTTCTAGCTGTTCTGAGTGATTGCTAAGGTGTTGTTGGGGGTTGCTAAGGTGTTGCTAGGTGCTTGTGAGCAGTATTAACTTGTTGATACAAGAATGGATTTTCTAGCTGTTCTGAGTGATTGTTAAGGTGTTGTTGGGGGGTTGCTAAGGTGTTGCTAGGTGCTTGTGTGCAGTATTAACTTGTTGATACAAGAATGGATTTTCTAGCTGTTCTGAGTGATTGTTAAGGTGTTGTTGGGGGGTTGCTAAGGTGTTGCTAGGTGCTTGTGAGCAGTATTGTTGATACAAGAATGCATTTTCTAGCTGTTCTGAGTGATTGTTAAGGTGTTGTTGGGGGGTTGCTAAGGTGTTGCTAGGTGCTTGTGAGCAGTATTAACTTGTTGATACAAGAATGGATTTTCTAGCTGTTCTGAGTGATTGTTAAGGTGTTGTTGGGGGTTGCTAAGGTGTTGCTAGGTGCTTGTGAGCAGTATTAACTTGTTGATACAAGAATGGATTTTCTAGCTGTTCTGAGTGATTGTTAAGGTGTTGTTGGGGGTTGCTAAGGTGTTGCTAGGTGCTTGTGTGCAGTATTAACTTGTTGATACAAGAATACATTTTCTAGCTGTTCTGAGTGATTGCTAAGGTGTTGCTAGGTGCTTGTGAGCAGTATTAACTTGTTGATACAAGAATGGATTTTCTAGCTGTTCTGAGTGATTGTTAAGGTGTTGTTGGGGGTTGCTAAGGTGTTGCTAGGTGCTTGTGAGCAGTATTAACTTGTTGATACAAGAATGGATTTTCTAGCTGTTCTGAGTGATTGTTAAGGTGTTGTTGGGGGTTGCTAAGGTGTTGCTAGGTGCTTGTGAGCAGTATTGTTGATACAAGAATGCATTTTCTAGCTGTTCTGCTATGGTGCTATGTTTTTTTAGGGTAGCTCTTTTAGATCATAAATCGGAACTAATGAGAAAAAAATAAGAGCATTATTATCTTTATTTTTGTTTGTTAGGAGGAGAAAGGACGCGATATGTTTAACCAATGCCATTTAACAGTTGTTGTTTTCAAAGTCAATTTTACGACTGATCTCTGCCAGGTGAAATGTTAGTAGATCCAGTTTAAATTCTAGAGTTTTGAGACGCGCCATCACACACCCTTATTTACACGCCATCCCCTTTAACCCGGTCTAACGCGTAACGTCTACCGCGGGCCGCTGAGCTCCAGGGCAGAACTTGAGAGGTGGAGCGGACAATAGACACGCTGAACTACTAACCACAGACAAAAGAGCCGGCGGTGGATGGGGGTCGCTCTCTCGGAGCGTGTGGCCCCGATGGGGGCAGGGCCATGGGAATCACATCGCAGAGCAGCTGGATTTCTTTACATGTGCAGTCGGGGAATAATTAGGATCTCGCTCGCTAAGAAAATGACCAGAGAATTGGCTTTGAGATTCCGAATTAGCCACGCATTTCTGTTAGCACTCCTGCGTGAATCGTTTGTTTGCTGTCAGAATGCAAATGAGCGTCCAGTGAAGGAGGAGGCGTTCTGTCATTAAGGAAACGCTGAACGAGGAAGTCAAACACGAAACACGGAATAAAGTTGCAGGTTCACTCTGCACCTGCTTCATATCTGGTCGCGCGTGTGTGTGTGTGTGTGTGTGTGTGTGTGTGATCTCCTCGCTTCCACATCAGGGGAAGCCACAGTGTTTTGTTCTCTGTACACAACTCCACACCGACAGAATACAGACGTGAAACTCCTAGGAAAAGCGTTCGAGGTCATTCATCCTGTTCCCATGCGTTTGACCAATGGCCGTCCACACTCCTAGGAGAAAAGGTTCTATATGGAATTTTTAAGCGTTCCGTCAGGCGCTATTTTAGCGGTTCCCATCACTTTATGGATTTGATTTAAATTAATTATTTTTTATTTTAATATTTTATGAATTAAACAGCAGATACTCTCTAAAAATGTTGAAAAAGTTGGGTTGAAAATGGACTAACCCAGCAATTGGGTTGTTTTAACCCTGCGGTTGGGTTAAATGCTGGGTTAATCCATTTTCAACCCAACTTGGGTTGTTTTTAACCCAACATTTTTAGAGTGTACTTTATCACTAGGGAAAAAATTAAACATTATTAGCTTATAGCTTTTGTTAGTTTTTAGCTTGTTACTTCGTGGAGTTGGTTTTAATTCATTTTTATTTATTTGTCATTTTAATTCAATTTTATGAATTAAACAGCTCATACACATTCTTTATCACTAGGGAACAAAATTAAATAATTAATACACATTAATAGCTGGTTGATTTTTATTTTATTGTATTTTTTAACAGTTTTTAGATACTTTACTTTGTGCTTTGTACTTACTTTGTAGAGTTGTTTTAAATAATTTTGTATTTACTTTTATTACATTTTATGGATTAAACAGCTCATACACACTTTATTACTAATAAAAAAATGAAATAATCATTAAATATTATTATTTTTATTTCCAGTTTTTAGTGTATTACTTTGTGAATGTTGGTTTTAATTTGAATTAAATGTTATGAATTAAACAACTCGTACATTATTACTAGATAAAAATGAAATGACCATAAAATGTGAAAGTATAACGCAATCATTTAAGACATTTCTCCTTATATAGAATCTTTCTATCATAAAAAAATCATAAAGAGCAATGAAATAATTGTTTTATTAGCTATATTAACTATAAAAATGATACAAATATATTTTATATCTTTTCTATGCAATTTTAAAGGTGTTGGAAATAGATTTTTTGTTTCTAAATCTTGTCACTTGAGCATCATTTAAAAAAGAAGAAGAAGACAAACGCAATAATTCCACAGAAAATGTTGTTTAATCTACGCTTCAGCTAAATAAAGATCTAGATAAAGATTGTCACATTTTCACAGCACAAACAAACGGGCACAAAAGTCCAATGTGTCCGAAGAAGAAATAAAGAAAGAAAGAAATAAAGAAAGAAAGAAACAAAGAAAGAAAAAAAGCAAGCGCACACACAAACAAACAAACAGGGAATCAAAAATAAATTACCAAAGAATTCCAAGCGAAATCAAATCAAACAGATTGTCATCTACATTCACTAAAGGACTTACAATCAAGCTTTTGTTTCCTATAAAATATGTTTCTGTTTATCAAAAAATTATATTACATCTAATGGCACTTCTACAAAGTCTATTAAAAAGTCTGAACTTAGTATCATCTTTCATTGTACATACAAGTCAAAAATCAGCCTCAGATACAGTCAAATTTCGCACAAGAAGAAACAAACCAAATAAATATTACGTATTATGATTATACAATTTCACAGTCTGAACCTCAGAAGACAATAATCCAGTATTAATGTACATATACAGCCGTGAGAAACACAGATCTGACGCACGATTGCAGAATTATTATTATTACAGTAAAGTAGTGCGTTCATTATTGCATTCGTAGAGTAGCTGAGTGTTCAAAACCTTTGAATATTCACTGTAAAAAAAGAAAAAAAAACTGACATTTTTAAGTAGAGTCAACTTGGATGTTTAAGTCATTTCAACTTAAAAAAATGAGTTTTTGAGAACTTAATAATCAAGTCATTTTTTTTTTTACAGTGAATCCATCAAATGTAAATGCATCAAAATCAACTAAATCACCAGCCACGACTCCAGTGCAACAGTTTTGCATGATATTATTATTATTGTGCACGGAACAACAACAGTTAAATCGATCACAATAAGAGACGCGGTCCAGTGTGAGCCAACAAAGCAACATATGCAGGACAGTTGATTATTTTTCAGGTAGATTATTAATCTTCAGCTCAGTCGTGTTTGTGCTTGTGAACCAACAGCCCTACTGTACTCTAAACGAAATGTGACAAGGATTTGATAAATAAAATACATATTTACAATAAATACACAGTTAGAAATAGCAGCCTACGGTATATGAGTGTTGTATCTGAAGTGCTCTCGGATGAAATCAGGAACTCACACACAGCATCTGACGGATTATCCCGATATTACAGAGCAGATATCAGGTCTACGCTTTCAGTGACAAGTCTAGAGCAAACCCTGAACCAATAAATAACTAATCAAGTGTATCAGGACCGACCAAACGTACAGCATAACGCGGGTTTGTATTATTTTAGTGCTAGTTATTGTTACTAAATAAACCTCCTGTCTGACAGTCACGAGAACGAGGCGACCGTATCTCCGACACAACTAATACAACCAGCAGACGTTAGACAAGCACAGAACTATCTGCAGATATTAGTATAAACTCAAGCAGTCCTTCGTTTCTTCACCTCTGACCCCCATCGAACCTTCATGAGAACACAAGCAAACATCTGCGGGGTCACAGGGCGCGACCCTGACCGGCTCTACAAGGCAAAGGAACGCCACTGTAAAAGATGGAGAGTGCAGAACTTTTGGGGAACGGAGCCTTCAGGAGACGGAAAGAGCACACGACTCCTGCGTAACACACTGTAACAGCTGTGTGTGTGTGTGTGTGTGTGTGTGTGAGTCTGTGTGTGAAAGAGTGTTTGTGAGTGTGAAAGAATGTGCATGTGTGAGTGAAAGAGTATTTGTAAGTGTGTGTGTGTGTGTCTGTGTGAAAGAGTGTTTGTAAGTGTGTGTGTGTGTGTCTGTGTGAAAGAGTGTTTGTAAGTGTGTGTGTGTGTCTGTGTGAAAGAGTGTGTGTGTGTGTGTCTGTGTGAAAGAGTGTGTGTGTGTGTGTGTCTGTGTGAAAGAGTGTTTGTAAGTGTGTGTGTGTCTGTGTGAAAGAGAGTGTTTGTGTGTGTGTGTGTCTGTGTGAAAGAGTATTTGTAAGTGTGTGTGTGTGTGTGTGTGTGTGTGTGTGTGTGTGTGTGTGTGTGTGTGTGTGTGTGTGTGTGTGTGTGTGTGTGTGAGAGAGTGTTGAGAGAGAGAGTGTGTGTGTGTGTTGTATGTGTGTGTGTGTGTGTGTAGTGTGTGTGTGTATGTGTGTGTGTATGAGTATGTGTGTGTGTGTTTGAATGTGTGTATGTGTGTGTGCATGTGTGTGTTTGAATTTGTGTATGTGTTTGAATGTGTGTGTGTTTAAGTGTGTGTGTGTGTGTGTGTATATACTCTAAACTGCACATTTTCGGGTCAAATATGGACAAACTCAACAGTTGGTTTAAATAAAAAAAATGTGGACCTGAAAATATGCATTTTTTAGAGTGTGTGTGTGTGAGAGTGTGTGTGTGTGTGTGTGAGAGAGAGAGAGAGAGAGAGACATAACAATGAAATCATCAACCATACAGTACATCTTCAAAACTTAAATATGGTCAAGTAATTTGTCATAAATTACAGCAGAAATGAAACCAAATCTTCAGGACGGAGCTGCAAAACTTGATCAGTGCATTGCATGTTTACACACACACACACACACACACACACACACACACACACACACACACACACATATGAGATGTCAAAGTCCCAAGTGCATCAAATAGTTGATTGCTGGAGACACAAACGTGTCAATAAAGAAATGTTCTGCCAATTGCCGAACACTGGAGCTGATGATGATGATGATGATGATGATCCTGCTCTATGACTCCGGCTCATCCCCAGCTATCCGATGGCCAGGGTTTTGACGAGGCCGCAGTGGAACTTGCGTATGTGCCGGTACAGGTCTCCGGACTGCGTGAAGCGCCGCTCACACCACTTGCACGCGTGCGGTTTCTCCCGCGTGTGCACCACGGCGTGCCGGCTCAGGTTGTGCGAGTACTGGAAGCTCTTCCCGCACTGGCCGCAGGTGTACGGCTTCTCTCCGGAGTGCGTGCGCTCGTGCCGCTTGAGCGTGTACATGCAGGAGAAGGTCTTCCCGCACTGCGAGCACGTGGGCACGGATCCGTCGGGAGAGAGCTTGGCGCGCACGCCGTCCTTCTCCCGGAAGTGAGAGCTGATGTGCAGCTGCAGGACGTGCGGGCTGGGGAACACCTTGCTGCACAGCGGACACACACACACACGCTGCCCCCCCGGCGGGAGAAGGACCCCGCTGGACGTGGAGATGTCCGAGGATGCCAGGTCATCCTCGTCCTCGCCCTCGCTGTCTCCGAGCTGGCGCTCCGAGCGCACGCGCAACCCCTCCTCCTCCATCAGCTCGTCGTCCGGAGGGAGCAGAGCGGCCTTGTTTCCGGGGAAGAGTTCAGCGAACCCTGTCACCACCGAGCTCCTGGCGCTATTCCCAAAGCGCTGGCTCTCCGGGCTCACCGGATCACCGTCCTCCTGCTCTGACAGCAAGTCATGTTCGTCTTTAACAAGTGGCTCGGTGCCCTGCTGCTGGCTGTCGAGGGCCAGCTGTCCCGAGGCGTAGGAGGGGTGGAAGGTGTCTCGGCACGACAGAGGCTTGAAAGACAAATCCAGCGCGCAGTCCGTGTCATCCGACGCCCGGGACCTCTGGGACACGGCTGAACTACTGACATCAGCTTTTGTTTTTCCAGCTGTTCGGACACAGGCCTCGGCTGACAAATAATTGACACCTACAAGGTCCGGGTGACCGCTCGCCTTCTGCCCGTCTGTCCTCTCGCACGGCTCCTTATCCTTCAGCTTCCCCTTGCACACTTTCACGATGTCGTACATGTGCAGGTAGCTAGCGGCGGCCAGGACGTCCTCAGCGGGAAGACTTCCGAACTCCAGCTTTCCCTCATACATGAACTCCAGCAGCGAGCCGAACGCCGGCGCCGTCACGATGTCGCTGTTGAGATGCACCACGTCTCTTTTGTCCGGCTGGTCCCGGTAGAAGAGGTGGAAGTACATGCTGCAGGAGGCCAGCACGGCCCGGTGCGCTCGGAACCGCGTCTCCCCGACCAGAACGGTGCAGTCGCAGAGGAAACCTTGCCGTCTCTGCTGACTCAGGCACTGCAGCAACTGCCGGCTATGGTCTGGGAACTCCATTCTTATGCCTGCCCGGAAAACAGGAAAAACTGGATGTTAAATAAACGCCGGGTGGCCATTCACAACAGGCAAACAAAAGCAGACCCGACCTGGTGCGTCAGAAAACAAGCCTCGGATCACTTCTAACGCGGGTCACTGAAGACACACACTACAAGCGATGCATTCAACAATTAAACGCGATCAGAGCACAGGCAACCTGTTGTTTCAGCCCTCGCTCCTCAGTAAAACATCTCCAAACACCAGGAAAACACACTCAAACAGACACGCCATGAACTAAGCGAAAAGAACTGAAGACTGAACGCAGCCGGAGAGCGAGAGAGAGAGTGTGTGTGTGTGTGTGTGTGTGTGTGATCTGGTGGAGTCAGCTGCTCTGACATCAGCCTCAAATCTCCAGCTGTGTCTTTATGCCATATGTTCCTCAGAGAAACCTCGAAACTTCTCCGACTTCACCGTCTTTAACGCGCTGTGATTGTGATATGACGCGTCGCGCGGATGTTAAACTTTCTGAAGCGCTCACTTTCTGTTTTAAAACGCGCTCTGGAAGCGGACGGCGCAAACTTTCACGCGTTCGCAGTCCTCCAGCCCCCGCGTCACACACTTCCCTCAACGTTCCGAACATTCCCACGCCAGCGTTCTGAACTCCGCGTCATGAACTCGAGGATCGAACGCGCCGCGCGGACACACAGCGCAGCGCGCGCAGGTCCGCATCAGAAGCTCGCGTACTCACCGTCGCGTCCTCAGATGGAGCCGCGCGCGCTCATGGTGTGAGTCCAGATGTTGGAGGCTCTGATTCTGTTCCACGGCGCGATCCGAGTCTGGTGCGCATGAAGCACTCTGCGCGTGTGTGTGTGCGTGTGTGTGTGTGTGTGTGTGTCAAGCAGGTTGTTAATGGTCCAGTCTCGCGATAACACCAGTGTACTGTACTTCAGGACAAACTCACACTGGGGCAGTAAGTAGCAGTGTTCACTTAAAGACAGCTGTGCGACCCATTCTACAGCCACAGAAGCGCTGTTGTGTGTCTTATTGATATGATACGAGTAAAAAAGATATATATATATATATATATATATATATATATATATATATATATATATAGAGAGAGAGAGAGAGAGAGAGAGAGAGAATATAGATTTGAATGAATTAAAAAAATGAGGCTTTATTAATGTGGATTATGAATTATGCGTTTTCCCCTAATTATTCATTAATATATTTTTTAAAATATATTGTTTACGAGTTAAAAAAAACAGATTTTCAACATGGTCCTAGATTTTTTAATTTTTTATTTATCAATTTATTATTTATATATTGCTTTTAATTTTAAATGAGAAAAAAAATCACAGATTTTCAACTTGGTCTTAAATTAAAAAAAATATATCTATATTTTATATATTGTTTTAATTAATTATTAATTCTTTACTTTGTATTAATATATTTCTTATGAATTGAAATGAACAAAATAAAATAAAAAATAAAAAACATCCCAGATGTTCAAAAAAAAAAAGATTAGATTTAGATTTATTTTTTTAATTTCTTACATAAAAATACTTAGTCTTAGATTATTTTTTTATTACATTTTTAATGATTTATTAACATATTATTTATGTAATATTTCCAAATTTAAATTGAAAAAGGAAAATCTGGGATTTTTAAAAAAAATAATAATACATACATTATGTATTAATAAATAATTTTAAATATTGTTAAAAAAAATGTTAGACAAAGTTGAAAATCTGGGATTTTTTTTCTCTTTTCAATTTAAACTTGGAAATAATATATAAAATAAATAATAAAAAATAAAAAAATCTACAAAGACCAAATTTAAATGTGAAAATAATATATAAATAAAATATTAATAAATAAATGTTAAAAAACTTGATACGTTTTTTTATTATTATTTAAACTCGACAACTATATATATATATATATACAATATCTGCATTAATTTTATATTGACTTGATGCATTTAAATCTTGAGGTTGTGAGTTCAAGTTTGATCATGATGTTTTTAATTATCTTAATAAGCTGGTGTTAATATGACACATAGCAGGTGCATTATTTTTAAAAAGAGAACAAAAGCTGAAAATAAGTGACCAGGAGCTCCGTGGAGAGCATCAGGACTCTCTGCAGGAAGTGCTTCTGGAGAGGGCTCTCCCAGCTGAAGTTATTTTTAAGATTGCGAACTGCGACTGTCCTCGCAAACCCGTCCAGCCTAAACGCATTCCGCGCTTTCACCGCATGTGAGTGTATAATTAGAGCCCTCTGAGGCCGCCCCTCCTTCTGTGGCCATTGTTGCGCGCGGTGTGAGAGGGAGTTTGCTGGATCTGATGGAAGCTAATCCTGCTCTGAGCCGGAATGCCTTGGCACCGAGTCTCTCTCGCTTCTCCCTGGAGTTACTCAGGTCTGGGACGGAGGGCCGAGCTTTCATCCCAACACAGTAACCACACCACACGGATGTTTCCTGAAGCCATCGCTTCCTCTCGGAGCGGCTTGATCCACTAACAAGTCAAGCATGGGCTCCAAATGACTGACAACAAATGTCTTTTCCCCATTTAAACTGGGAAATAATATATAAATTATGTATTAATAAATAATACAAAAATACATGTTTTTTAAAATTTAAGACCAAGTTGAAAGTCTAGAGTTTTTTTTCCCTTCGATTTAAACTCGGGAATAATATATAAATAATAAAAAAATATTATATATATATATATATATATATATATATATATATATATATATATATATATATATATATATATATATATATATATATATATATATATATATATATATATTGTTTTTAACTTGGAAATAATATATAATGCATATATATATTAATTATTATTAAAAAATATATATATATATATATATTTTCCATTTAAACTTGGAAATAATATTTAAATAATATGAATAAATCATTTAAAAAAGACATGAAAAATTGTTTTAAAAATCTATAAGACCAAGTTTAAATGTGGAAATAATTAAAAAATAAATAATTAAAAAATAAATATAAAAAATATGGGATTTTCCCCCATTTAAACTTGGAAGTAATATATAAATATTATATTAATAAATCATTAAGAAAATAAAATAACAAATTATTTTAAAAAAATGTAAGACCAAATTGAAAATCTGGGATTTTTTTTTGTTTCAATCTAAATGTGGAAATAATATATAAATAAAATATTAATAAATAATTTATTGAACGATTTTCATTTAAACTTGACTACAATATATAAACAATCTATTAATAAATACTGAACATTATTATTTTTTTAAAATTAAGACCAAGTTCGAAAACCAAGTTGTTTTTCATTTAAAGTTGGAAATAACATATAATAAATATATAATATATAATAAATTATATATATATCATTATAAATCATTTAAAAATAAATTAAAAGTTACATTTAAAAATCTAAGACCAAGTTGAAAATCTGGGATTTAAACATGGAAATAATATATAAATAATCTAAAAAAAT
Source organism: Gobiocypris rarus (assembly GCA_023029165.1). NCBI lineage: Eukaryota > Metazoa > Chordata > Actinopteri > Cypriniformes > Gobionidae > Gobiocypris > Gobiocypris rarus. The sequence goes on along the minus strand of CM040925.1, from coordinate 39,150,758 downwards.
TGTAAAATAAAAATAGCAGATACGTTTTTTTACTGAAATTTGGAAAACAATAAATACATAACATTTTAAAAAAATATAAAAAAAATTAAAATGTAAAAATTATTAAAAAAAATTCCAAGACCATTTTTTCATTTAAATTAAAAAAAACAATATATAAATAATCAATTAATAAACATTGATTATAAATGTGATTATAAAAAATAAATGTGACTGATGTGTAAATGCGTGTCATTGATCGCAGATTCTCGCCCACTGAAGCTCGAGATGTTCTTCTGCAAACCCTCCCGTCCACCTCAGAGCGTCTCCTTCACACACACACGATCACACACACACGATCACACACACGATCACACACACTCCATCACACACTCTCCATCACACACACCATCACACACCATCACACTCACACACTCTCCATCACACACTCTCCATCACTCACTCTCCATCACACACACACGATCACACACACTCCATCACACACTCACGATCACACACTCTCCATCACACACTCTCCATCACACACTCACGATCACACACTCTCAATCACACACTCTCCATCACACACTCACGATCACACACTCTCGATCACACACTCACGATCACACACACTCAATCACACACACTCCATCACACACTCTCCATCACACACTCTCCATCACACACTCTCCATCACACACTCTCCATCACACACTCTCCATCACACACTCTCCATCACACACTCTCCATCACACACTCATCATCACACTCTCCATCACACACTCACGATCACACACTCTCCATCACACACTCTCCATCACACACTCTCCATCACACACTCACGATCACACACTCCATCACACACTCTCACATCACTCCATCACACACTCTCCATCACATACTCACGATCACACACTCTCCATCACACACTCCATCACACACTCCATGATCACATACTCTCCATCACACACTCACGATCACACACTCTCCATCACACACTCTCCATCACACACTCTCCATCACACACTCATGATCACACACTCTCCATCACACACTCCATCACACACTCTCCATCACACACTCCCATCACACACTCATGATCACATATCTCCATCACACACTCACGATCACACACTCATGATCACACACTCTCGATCACACACTCTCGATCACACGATCACACACTCTCCATCACACACTCTCCATCACTCACTCTCCATCACACTCTCCATCACACACTCTCCATCACACACTCTCCATCACACTCTCCATCACACTCTCCATCACACACTCTCCATCACACACTCTCCATCACACACTCTCCATCACACACTCATGATCACATACTCTCCATCACATACTCTCCATCATATACTCTCCATCACACACTCATGATCACACACTCTCCATCACACACTCTCCATCACACACTCTCCATCACACACTCTCCATCACACACTCTCCATCACACACTCTCCATCACACACTCTCCATCACACACTCCCATCACACACTCATGATCACACACTCCATCACACACTCTCCATCACACACTCTCCATCACACTCTCCATCACACACTCTCCATCACACTCTCCATCACACACTCCCCATCACACACTCATGATCACATACTCTCCATCACATACTCTCCATCATATACTCTCCATCACACACTCTCCATCACACACTCTCCATCACACACTCACGATCACACACTCTCCATCACACACTCTCCATCACACACTCACGATCACACACACTCTCCATCACACACTCTCCATCACACACTCTCCATCACACACTCTCCATCACACACTCTCCATCACACACTCTCCATCACACACTCACATCACACACCTCTCCATCACACACTCATGATCACATACTCTCCATCACACACTCTCCATCACACACTCACGATCACACACTCTCCATCACACACTCTCCATCACACACTCTCCATCACACACTCTCCATCACACACTCTCCATCACACACTCACGATCACACACTCTCCATCACACACTCTCCATCACACACTCATGATCACATACTCTCCATCACACACTCTCCATCACACACTCATGATCACATCTCCATCACACACTCATGATCACATACTCTCCATCACACACTCTCCATCACACACTCCCCATCACACACTCCATCACACACATACTCTCCATCACACACTCACGATCACACACTCTCCATCACACACTCTCCATCACACACACGATCACACACTCACGATCACACACTCACGATCACACACTCTCCATCACACACTCATGATCACACATTCTCCATCACACACTCATGATCACATACTCCATCACACACTCTCCATCACACACTCCCATCACACACTCATGATCACACACTCTCCATCACACACTCTCCATCACACACTCACGATCACACACTCTCCATCACACACTCTCCATCACACACTCTCCATCACACACTCTCCATCACACACTCATGATCACACACTCACGATCACACACTCTCCATCACACACTCTCCATCACACACTCACGATCACACACTCTCCATCACACACTCACGATCACACACTCATGATCACACACTCTCCATCACACACTCTCCATCACACACTCTCCATCACACACTCTCCATCACACACTCTCCATCACACACTCTCCATCACACACTCTCCATCACACACTCTCCATCACACACTCATGATCACACACTCACGATCACACACTCACGATCACACACTCACGATCACACACTCTCCATCACACACTCTCCATCACACACTCTCCATCACACACTCTCCATCACTCACTCTCCATCACACACTCTCCATCACACACTCACGATCACACACTCTCCATCACACACTCTCCATCACACACTCACGATCACACACTCTCCATCACACACTCTCCATCACACACTCTCCATCACACACTCACGATCACACTCTCCATCACACACTCTCCATCACACACTCTCCATCACACACTCTCCATCACACACTCACGATCACACACTCTCCATCACACACTCACGATCACACACTCTCCATCACACACTCCATCACACACTCTCCATCACACACTCTCCATCACACACTCTCGATCACACACTCTCCATCACACACTCACGATCACACACTCTCCATCACACACTCTCCATCACGCACTCTCCATCACACACTCTCCATCACACACTCTCCATCACACACAATCACACACTCTCCATCACACACTCTCGATCACTCACTCTCCATCACACACTCACGATCACACACTCTCCATCACACACTCTCCATCACGCATTCACGATCACACACTCTCCATCACACACTCGATCACACACACAATCACACACTCACGATCACAAACTCTCGATCACACACTCTCCATAACACACTCTCGATCACACACTCTCCATCACACACTCTCCATCACGCATTCACGATCACACACTCTCGATCACACACTCGATCACACACACGATCACACACTCACAATCACACACTCTCGATCACACACTCACGATCACAAACTCTCGATCACACACTCTCCATCACACACTCACGATCACACACTCTCGATCACACACACGATCACACACTCACGATCACACACTCTCCATCACGCACTCTCCATCACGCACTCTCCATCACACTCACCATCACACACTCTCCATCACACACTCACGATCACACACTCTCCATCACACACTCACCATCACACACTCTCACACACTCTCCATCACACACTCTCCATCACACACTCACCATCACACACTCTCCATCACACATTCACCATCACACACTCTCCATCACACACTCTCCATCACTCACTCTCCATCACTCACTCTCCATCACTCACTCTCCATCACTCTCCATCACACACTCCATCACACACTCTCCATCACTCACTCCATCACTCTCCATCACACACTCTCCATCACACACTCCCATCACTCACTCCATCACACACCATCACACACTCTCCATCACACACTCTCCATCACTCTCCATCACTCACTCTCCATCACTCTCCATCACTCACTCTCCATCACTCACTCTCCATCACGCTCTCCATCACGCACTCTCCATCACGCACTCACCATCACGCACTCTCCATCACGCACTCACCATCACGCACTCTCCATCACTCACTCTCCATCACGCACTCTCCATCACGCACTCCATCATCACGCACTCTCCATCACGCACTCACCATCATGCACTCTCCATCACTCACTCTCCATCACTCCATCACTCACTCTCCATCACTCACTCTCCATCACACACTCCATCACACACTCCATCACTCACTCTCACACACACACACTCTCCATCACCTCTCCATCACACACTCACCATCACACACTCTCCATCACACACTCTCCATCACACACTCACGATCACACACTCACCATCACACACTCTCCATCACACATTCACCATCACACACTCTCCATCACACTCTCCATCACACACTCTCATCATCACTCTCCATCACTCACTCTCCATCACTCACTCTCCATCACTCACTCTCCATCACTCACTCTCCATCACTCACTCTCCATCATACACTCCATCACACACTCTCCATCACACACTCTCCATCACTCACTCTCCATCACACACTCTCCATCACTCACTCTCCATCACACACTCTCCATCACACACTCACCATCACACACTCTCCATCACTCACTCTCCATCACTCACTCTCCATCACACACTCCATCATCACTCTCCACACACTCTCCATCACACACTCTCCATCACTCACTCTCCATCACTCCTCACCATCACACACTCCATCACACACTCTCCATCACACACTCTCCATCACACACTCTCCATCACACACTCATCACTCACTCCACTCTCCATCACTCTCCATCACACTCCATCACACACTCTCCATCACTCACTCTCCATCACCTCTCCATCACACACTCTCCATCACCACTCCATCACACTCTCCATCACACACTCTCCATCACTCACTCTCCATCACACACTCTCCATCACACACTCCATCACACACTCTCCATCACACTCCATCACACACTCTCCATCACACACTCTCCATCACACACTCTCCATCACTCACTCTCCATCACACACTCTCCATCACTCACTCTCCATCACACACTCCTCCATCACACACTCTCCATCACTCACTCTCCATCACACACTCTCCATCACACACTCTCCATCACTCACTCTCCATCACACACTCTCCATCACTCACTCTCCATCACACACTCTCCATCACACACTCTCCATCACGCATTCATGATCACTCACTCTCCATCACACACTCACCATCACACACTCTCCATCACACACTCTCCATCACACACTCTCCATCACTCACTCTCGATCACACTCTCCATCACACACTCACGATCACACTCCATCACACACTCTCCATCACACATTCCATCACACACTCTCCATCACACACTCGATCACACACTCTCCATCACACACTCTCCATCACACTCTCCATCACACACTCTCCATCACACACTCTCATCACACACTCTCCATCACACACTCTCCATCACATTCACGATCACACACTCTCCATCACACACTCTCACATCACACACTCTCCATCACACACACTCCATCACACACTCTCCATCACACACTCCATCACACACACTCTCGATCACACACTCTCCATCACACACTCTCCATCACGCATTCACGATCACACACTCTCGATCACACACTCGATCACACACACGATCACACACTCACAATCACACACTCTCGATCACACACTCACGATCACAAACTCTCGATCACACACTCTCCATCACTCACTCTCCATCACACACTCTCCATCACACACTCTCCATCACACACTCTCCATCACACACTCTCCATCACACACTCTCCATCACGCACTCTCCATCACGCACTCTCCATCACACACTCACCATCACACACTCTCCATCACACACTCACGATCACACACTCTCCATCACACACTCACCATCACACACTCTCCATCACACACTCTCCATCACACACTCACGATCACACACTCACCATCACACACTCTCCATCACACATTCACCATCACACACTCTCCATCACACACTCTCCATCACTCACTCTCCATCACTCACTCTCCATCACTCACTCTCCATCACACACTCTCCATCACACACTCTCCATCACTCACTCTCCATCACACACTCTCCATCACACACTCCATCACACACTCCATCATCACACTCTCCATCACACATTCACCATCACTCTCCATCACACACTCTCCATCACTCCTCTCCATCACTCACTCTCCATCACTCTCCATCACTCACTCTCCATCACTCACTCTCCATCACACTCTCCATCACACTCACCATCATGCACTCTCCATCACTCACTCTCCATCACTCACTCTCCATCACTCACTCTCCATCACTCACTCTCCATCACACACTCTCCATCACACACTCTCCATCACTCACTCTCCATCACACACTCTCCATCACACACTCTCCATCACACACTCTCCATCACACACTCACCATCACACACTCTCCATCACACACTCTCCATCACACACTCACGATCACACACTCACGATCACACACTCTCCATCACACATTCACCATCACACACTCTCCATCACACTCTCCATCACACACTCTCCATCACTCACTCTCCATCACTCACTCTCCATCACTCACTCTCATCACTCACTCCATCACTCACTCCATCACACACTCTCCATCATACACTCTCCATCACACACTCTCCATCACACACTCCATCACTCACTCTCCATCACACACTCTCCATCACTCACTCTCCATCACACACTCTCCATCACACACTCACCATCACACACTCTCCATCACTCACTCTCCATCACTCACTCTCCATCACTCACTCTCCATCACTCACTCTCCATCACACTCTCCATCACTCACTCTCCATCACTCACTCTCCATCACTCACTCTCCATCACACACTCTCCATCACACACTCTCCATCACTCACTCTCCATCACACACTCTCCATCACACACTCTTCATCACTCACTCCATCACACACTCTCCATCACTCACTCCATCACACACTCTCCATCACTCACTCTCCATCACTCACTCTCCATCACACACTCTCCATCACTCACTCTCCATCACACACTCTCCATCACACACTCTCCATCACTCTCTCCATCACACACTCTCCATCACACTCTCCATCACACACTCTCCATCACTCACTCTCCATCACACTCTCCATCACACACTCTCCATCACACTCTCCATCACTCACTCTCCATCACACACTCTCCATCACTCACTCTCCATCACACACTCTCCATCACACACTCTCCATCACTCACTCTCCATCACACACTCTCCATCACACACTCTCCATCACACACTCTCCATCACTCACTCTCCATCACACACTCTCCATCACACACTCTCCATCACACTCGATCACACACAGGATCACACACTCGATCACACACACGATCACACACTCATCACACACTCATGATCACACACTCACGATCACACACGATCACACACTCGATCACACACACGATCACACACACGATCACACACTCACGATCACACACTCTCGATCACACACTCACGATCACACACACGATCACACACTCTCGATCACACGATCACACACTCTCCATCACACACTCTCCATCACACACTCTCCATCACACACTCTCCATCACACACTCTCCATCACACACTCACAATCACACACTCTCCATCACTCACTCTCTATCACACACTCACGATCACACACTCTCGATCACGCATTCATGATCACACACTTCGATCATCACACACATCACACACTCTCCATCACACACTCTCCATCACACTCTCCATCACACACTCTCCATCACACACTCTCCATCACACATTCCATCACACTCTCCATCACACACTCTCCATCACACACTCTCCATCACACACTCCATCACACTCTCCATCACACTCTCCATCACACACTCTCCATCACACACTCTCCATCACACACTCTCCATCACACACTCTCCATCACACACTCGATCACACACTCTCCATCACACACTCCATCACACACTCTCCATCACACACTCTCATCACACACTCTCCATCACACACTCTCCATCACACACTCTCCATCACACACTCATCACACACTCGATCACACACTCTCCATCACACTCTCCATCACACTCTCCATCACACACTCTCCATCACACACTCTCCATCACACTCTCCATCACACACTCTCCATCACACTCTCCATCACACACTTCCATCACACACTCCATCCATCACCATCACACACTCCATCACACCTCTCCATCACACACTCTCCATCACACACTCTCCATCACACACTCTCCATCACACTCTCCATCACATCACACACTCTCCATCACACACTCTCCATCACACACTCCATCACACACTCTCCATCACACTCTCCATCACTCACTCTCCATCACTCACTCTCCATCACTCACTCTCCATCACACACTCTCCATCACTCACTCTCCATCACACACTCTCCATCACGCATTCATGATCACACACTCTCCATCACACACTCGATCACACACACGATCACACACTCTTCATCACACACTCTCCATCACACACTCTCCATCACACACTCTCCATCACACACTCTCCATCACTCACTCTCCATCACACACTCTCCATCACACACTCTCCATCACACACTCTCCATCACTCACTCTCCATCACACACTCACGATCACACACTCTCCATCACACACTCTCCATCACTCACTCTCCATCACACACTCTCCATCACACACTCTCCATCACACACTCTCCATCACACACTCTCCATCACACACTCCATCACACACTCTCCATCACACTCTCCATCACACACTCTCCATCACACACTCTCCATCACTCACTCTCCATCACACACTCTCATGATCACATACTTCCATCACACACTCTCCATCACACACTCACCATCACACACTCTCCATCACACACTCTCCATCACTCACTCCATCACACTCTCCATCACACACTCGATCACACACTCCATCACACACTCCATCACACACTCCATCACACACTCCATCACACACTCTCCATCACTCACTCTCCATCACACACTCTCCATCACATCTCCATCACACACTCTCCATCACACACTCTCCATCACACACTCTCCATCACACACTCACCATCACACACTCTCCATCACACACTCTCCATCACACACTCTCCATCACACACTCCATCACACACTCTCCATCACACACTCCATCACACACTCTCCATCACACACTCATCACACACTCCATCACACACTCTCCATCACACATCACACACTCTCCATCACACACTCCACACATCACACACTCCATCACACACTCCATCACACACTCTCCATCACACACTCTCCATCACACTCTCCATCACACTCTCCATCACACACTCTCACACACTCTCACACACTCACACACTCTCCACACTCCATCACACACTCATCACACACTCTCCATCACACACTCTCCATCACACACTCCACACACTCTCCATCACACACTCTCCATCACACACTCTCCATCACACTCTCCATCACACACTCTCCATCACACACTCTCCATCACACACTCCATCACACACTCTCCATCACACACTCCATCACACACTCTCCATCACTCACTCTCCATCACACACTCTCCATCACTCACTCTCCATCACACACTCTCCATCACACACTCCATCACACACTCTCCATCACACACTCTCCATCACACACTCGATCACACACTCACGATCACACACTCGATCACACACACGATCACACACTCACGATCACACACTCTCCATCACGCACTCTCCATCACGCACTCTCCATCACACACTCGATCACACACACGATCACACACTCACGATCACACACTCTCCATCACACACTCTCCATCACACACTCTCGATCACACACTCTCCATCACACTCTCCATCACACACTCTCCATCACACACTCGATCACACACACGATCACACACTCACGATCACACACTCGATCACACACTCTCCATCACACACTCATCACACACGATCACACACTCACATCACGCACTCTCCATCACTCACTCTCCATCACTCACTCTCCATCACACACTCACCATCACACACTCTCCATCACTCTCCATCACACACTCTCCATCACACACTCTCCATCACACACTCTCCATCACACACTCCATCACTCACTCTCCATCACACTCTCCATCACACACTCCATCACACACTCTCCATCACACACTCCATCACACACTCTCCATCACACACTCTCCATCACACACTCCATCACACACTCATCACACACTCTCCATCACACACTCTCGATCACACACTCTCCATCACACACTCGATCACACACTCTCCATCACACACTCTCCATCACACACTCTCCATCACACACTCTCCATCACACACTCTCCATCACACACTCTCCATCACACACTCTCCATCACACACACTCCATCACACACTCTCCATCACACACTCTCCATCACACACTCTCCATCACACACTCTCCATCACACACTCTCCATCACACACTCCATCACACACTCTCCATCACACACTCCATCACACACTCTCCATCACACTCTCCATCACACTCTCCATCACACACTCTCCATCACACACTCTCCATCACACACTCTCCATCACACACTCTCCATCACACACTCTCCATCACACACTCTCCATCACCACTCTCCATCACACTCTCCATCACTCTCTCCATCACTCACTCTCCATCACACACTCTCCATCACACACTCTCCATCACTCACTCTCCATCACACACTCTCCATCACACACTCCATCACACACTCCATCACACACTCTCACATCACACACTCTCCATCACACCTCACATCACACACTCTCCATCACGCACTCTCCATCACACACTCTCCATCACACACTCACCATCACACACTCTCCATCACACACTCTCCATCACTCACTCTCCATCACTCACTCTCCATCACTCACTCTCCATCACACACTCTCCATCACACACTCTCCATCACTCACTCTCCATCACACTCTCCATCACACACTCTCCATCACGCACTCCATCACACACTCGATCACACACACGATCACACACTCTTCATCACACACTCTCCATCACACACTCTCCATCACACACTCTCCATCACTCACTCTCCATCACACATTCCATCACATACTCTCCATCACACTCTCCATCACACACTCTCCATCACACACTCTCCATCACACACTCTCCATCACTCACTCTCCATCACACACTCTCCATCACACACTCTCCATCACACACTCTCCATCACAAACTCTCCATCACACACTCTCCATCACTCACTCTCCATCACACACATCACTCTCCATCACACACTCTCCATCACTTATTCATGATCACTCACTCTCCATCACACACTCTCCATCACACACTCTCCATCACACACTCACCATCACACACTCTCCATCACACTCTCCATCACACACTCTCCATCACACACTCTCCATCACACACTCTCCATCACACTCTCCATCACACACTCTCCATCACACACTCTCCATCACACACTCCATCACACACACTCCATCACACACTCTCCATCACACTCTCCATCACACACTCTCCATCACACACTCTCCATCACACACTCTCCATCACACACTCTCCATCACACACTCTCCATCACACACTCTCCATCACACACTCCATCACACACTCTCCATCACTCACTCTCCATCACACACTCTCCATCATCACTCACACTCCATCACACACTCTCCATCACACACTCTCCATCACTCACTCTCCATCACACACTCTCCATCACACTCTCCATCACTCTCCATCACTCACTCTCCATCACACTCTCCATCACACACTCTCCATCACACACTCTCCATCACTCACTCTCCATCACACTCTCCATCACACACTCTCCATCACACTCTCCATCACTCACTCTCCATCACACACTCTCCATCACTCACTCTCCATCACACACTCTCCATCACACACTCTCCATCACTCACTCTCCATCACACACTCTCCATCACACACTCTCCATCACACACTCCATCACACTCTCCATCACACACTCGATCACACTCACGATCACACACTCTCCATCACTCACTCTCCATCACACACTCTCCATCACACACTCTCCATCACACACTCTCCATCACACACTCTCCATCACACACTCCATCACACACTCTCCATCACACACTCACGATCACACACTCTCCATCACACACTCCATCACACACTCCATCACACACTCCATCACACACTCCATCACACACTCTCCATCACACACTCTCCATCACACACTCACGATCACACACTCTCGATCACACTCTCACGATCACACACTCCATCACACTCCATCACACACTCTCCATCACTCACTCCATCACACACTCCATCACACACTCGATCACACACTCACGATCACACACTCGATCACACACTCTCCATCACACACTCTCCATCACACACTCTCCATCACACACTCTCCATCACACACTCCGACACCCACACACTCACGATCACACCTCCATCACACACTCTCCATCACACACTCACAATCACACACTCTCGATCACACACTCCATCACACACTCTCCATCACACACTCTCCATCACACACTCGATCACACACACGATCACACACTCACGATCACACACTCTCCATCACTCACTCTCCATCACAAACTCTCCATCACACACTCTCCATCACTCACTCTCCATCACACACTCTCCATCACTCACTCTCCATCACACACTCTCCATCACTTATTCATGATCACTCACTCTCCATCACACACTCTCCATCACACACTCTCCATCACACACTCACCATCACACACTCTCCATCACACACTCTCCATCACACACTCTCCATCACACACTCTCCATCACACACGATCACACACTCTCCATCACACACTCTCCATCACACACTCTCCATCACACACTCTCCATCACACACTCTCCATCACACACTCTCCATCACACACTCTCCATCACTCACTCTCCATCACACACTCTCCATCACACACTCTCCATCACACACTCCATCACACACTCTCCATCACACACTCTCCATCACACACTCCATCACACACTCTCCATCACACACTCTCCATCACACACTCTCCATCACACACTCTCCATCACACACTCGATCACACACTCGATCACACACTCCATCACACTCACGATCACACACTCTCCATCACACTCACATCACACACTCTCCACATCACACTCCACACACACACTCCATCACACACGATCACACACACACACTCACGATCACACACTCACCATCACGCACTCTCCATCACACACTCGATCACACACACGATCACACACTCACGATCACACACTCTCCATCACGTACTCTCCATCACACACTCACAATCACACACTCTCTATCACACACTCTCCATCACACACTCTCCATCACACACTCTCCATCACACACTCGATCACACACACACGATCACACACTCACGATCACACACTCTCCATCACGCACTCTCCATCACACACTCGATCACACACACGATCACACACTCACGATCACACACTCTCCATCACTCACTCTCCATCACTCACTCTCCATCACACACTCACCATCACACACTCTCCATCACACACTCTCCATCACACTCACGATCACACACTCGATCACACACTCGATCACACACTCACGATCACACACTCGATCACACACTCACGATCACACACTCATCACACACTGATCACACACACGATCACACACTATCGATCACACACTCTCCATCACACACTCGATCACACACTCTCGATCGCACACTCTCGATCACACACTCGATCACACACACGATCACACACTCTCGATCACACACTCACGATCACACACTCTCCATCACACACTCACGATCACACACTCTCCATCACACACTCGATCACACACGACCACACACTCACGATCACACACTCTCGATCACACACTAGATCACACACACAATCACACACTCTCGATCACACACTCTCGATCACACACTCTCCATCACACACTCTCACAATCACACACTCCATCACACACTCCACGATCACACTCTCGATCACACACTCTCGATCACACACTCTCGATCACGCATTCACGATCACACACTCACGATCACACACTCTCCATCACACACTCTCCATCACTCACTCTCCATCACACACTCTCACGATCACACACTCTCGATCACACACTCCATCACACACTCTCCATCACACACTCACAATCACACACTCTCCATCACACACTCTCCATCACACACTCGATCACACACGATCACACTCACGATCACACACTCTCCATCACGCACTCTCCATCACGCACTCTCCATCACACACTCGATCACACACGATCACACCTCACACACTCTCCATCACGCACTCTCCATCACACACTCCATCACACACTCCATCACACACTCTCCATCACACACTCGATCACACACACGATCACACTCACGATCACACACTCTCCATCACGCACTCTCCATCACACACTCGATCACACACTCTCCATCACACACTCACCATCACTCACTCTCCATCACTCACTCTCCATCACACACTCACCATCACACACTCTCCATCACGCATTCATGATCACACACTCTCCATCACACACTCACGATCACACACTCTCCATCACGCACTCTCCATCACTCACTCTCCATCACACACTCACCATCACACACTCTCCATCACACACTCACGATCACACACTCTCCATCACACACTCGATCACACACACGATCACACACTATCGATCACACACTCTCCATCACACACTCGATCACACACTCTCGATCACACACTCTCGATCACACACTCACGATCACACACACGATCACACACTCGATCACACACACGATCACACACACGATCACACTCACGATCACACACTCTCCATCACACACGAGTGTTTGCTGCTGTCGGACACTTGAGAGGCCATGTGAAGCTTCTCTGAGGGGCTGCTTAAGCACTGTTCTGAGATCAGCGTTTGCTCCAGCTGTCGGACGCTTGAGAGGCCATGTGAAGCTTCTCTGAGGGCTGCTCGAGCACTGTTCTGAGATCAGTGTTTGCTGCTGTCGGACTCTTCGACAGGCCATGTGAAGCTTCTCTGAGGGGCTGCTCGAGCACTGTTCTGAGATCAGTGTTTGCTCCAGCTGTCGGACGCCTTCAAGAGGCCATGTGAAGCTTCTCTGAGGGCTGCTCGAGCACTGTTCTGAGATCAGTGTTTGCTGCTGTCGGACGCTTCAAGAGGCCATGTGAAGCTTCTCAGAGGGGCTGCTCGAGCTCTGTTCTGAGATCAGTGTTTGCTGCTGTCGGACTCTTCGACAGGCCATGTGAAGCTTCTCTGAGGGGCTGCTCGAGCACTGTTCTGAGATCAGTGTTTGCTGCTGTCGGACGCTTCAAGAGGCCATGTGAAGCTTCTCAGAGGGGCTGCTCGAGCTCTGTTCTGAGATCAGTGTTTGCTGCTGTCGGACTCTTCGACAGGCCATGTGAAGCTTCTCTGAGGGGCTGCTCGAGCACTGTTCTGAGATCAGTGTTTGCTCCAGCTGTCGGACGCCCAAGAGGCCATGTGAAGCTTCTCAGAGGGGCTGCTCGAGCACTGCTCTGAGATCAGTGTTTGCTGCTGTCGGACTCTTCGACAGGCCATGTGAAGCTTCTCTGAGGGGCTGCTCGAGCACTGTTCTGAGATCAGTGTTTGCTGCTGTCGGACGCCTGAGAGGCCATGTGAAGCTTCTCTGAGGGCTGCTCGAGCACTGTTCTGAGATCAGTGTTTGCTGCTGTCGGACACTTCGAGAGGCCATGTGAAGCTTCTCTGAGGGCTGCTCGAGCACTGTTCTGAGATCAGTGTTTGCTGCTGTCGGACACTTCGAGAGGCCATGTGAAGCTTCTCAGAGGGGCTGCTCGAGCTCTGTTCTGAGATCAGTGTTTGCTGCTGTCGGACACTTCGAGAGGCCATGTGAAGCTTCTCTGAGGGGCTGCTCGAGCACTGTTCTGAGATCAGTGTTTGCTGCTGTCGGACACTTCGAGAGGCCATGTGAAGCTTCTCTGAGGGGCTGCTCGAGCACTGTTCTGAGATCAGTGTTTGCTGCTGTCGGACTCTTCAAGAGGCCATGTGAAGCTTCTCTGAGGGGCTGCTCGAGCACTGTTCTGAGATCAGTGTTTGCTGCTGTCGGACTCTTCGACAGGCCATGTGAAGCTTCTCTGAGGGGCTGCTCGAGCACTGTTCTGAGATCAGCGTTTGATCCAGCTATCGGACACTTCGACATGCCATGTGAAGCTTCTCTGAGGGCTGCTCGAGCACTGTTCTGAGATCAGCGTTTGCTGCTGTCGGACACTTCGAGAGGCCATGTGAAGCTTCTCTGAGGGCTGCTCGAGCACTGTTCTGAGATCAGTGTTTGCTGCTGTCGGACACTTCGACATGCCATGTGAAGCTTCTCTGAGGGCTGCTCGAGCACTGTTCTGAGATCAGCGTTTGCTGCTGTCGGACTCTTCGAGAGGCCATGTGAAGCTTCTCTGAGGGGCTGCTCGAGCACTGTTCTGAGATCAGTGTTTGCTGCTGTCGGACACTTCAAGAGGCCATGTGAAGCTTCTCTGAGGGGCTGCTCGAGCACTGTTCTGAGATCAGTGTTTGCTGCTGTCGGACTCTTCGACAGGCCATGTGAAGCTTCTCTTAGGGGCTGCTCGAGCTCTGTTCTGAGATCAGTGTTTGCTGCTGTCGGACTCTTCGACAGGCCATGTGAAGCTTCTCTGAGGGGCTGCTCGAGCACTGTTCTGAGATCAGTGTTTGCTGCTGTCGGACTCTTCGACAGGCCATGTGAAGCTTCTCTTAGGGGCTGCTCGAGCACTGTTCTGAGATCAGTGTTTGCTGCTGTCGGACTCTTCGACAGGCCATGTGAAGCTTCTCTGAGGGGCTGCTCGAGCACTGTTCTGAGATCAGTGTTTGCTCCAGCTGTCGGACGCCGAGAGGCCATGTGAAGCTTCTCTGAGGGCTGCTCGAGCACTGTTCTGAGATCAGTGTTTGCTCCAGCTGTCGGACGAGAGGCCATGTGAAGCTTCTCTGAGGGGCTGCTCGAGCACTGTTCTGAGATCAGTGTTTGCTCCAGCTGTCGGACGCCCGAGAGGCCATGTGAAGCTTCTCTGAGGGGCTGCTCGAGCACTGTTCTGAGATCAGCGTTTGCTGCTGTCGGACTCTTCGACAGGCCATGTGAAGCTTCTCTTAGGGCTGCTCGAGCACTGTTCTGAGATCAGTGTTTGCTGCTGTCGGACAAATCTAAGGCCAAATTGATTTTTCCATTTGGACCTGGAAATAATATATAAATAAATAATTTCAAAAAAATTAAATAAAAATGACTTTTAAAAATGTAAGAACTAGTTGAAATTCTGGGATTTTTCCTAATTAAACCTGGAAATAATAAACAATATATATAAAATCTAAAACAAAGTTAAAAATCTGGGATTTTTTCCTATTAAAACTTAAAAATTATATATAAATAAATAAAGAATGAAGTATATACATAAAAAATAAAAAAATGAATTGTTTTTATTTTTCAAGTTAAACTTGAAAAACACTATATAAATAATATATAAATATGTATATTATTTATCTTTTTCTTTTTTCATTTAAACCAAGTTGAAAATCTGGGATTTTTTCCCATTTCAACTTGGAAATAATATATAAATAATATATTAATGAATCATTTTAAAATAAATTAAATAAATGTATTAAAAGTTGAAAATCTGGGATTTTTTCCTATTTAAACTTAAAAAATGATAAATAAATAAATAATAAAAAAATGAAAATTTAAAAAAAAATTATCTCTTTTTTTACAATTTAAACTAAAAGAAAACTATATAAATTATTTAAATTATTTAAAAATTATTTTAAAAATGTAAGACCAAGTTGAAAATCTGGGATTTTTTCTCTCATGTAACCTTGAAAACAATACATAAATAATTTATTAAAAAATAATAAAAAAAAGAAAGAAAATAAAATGTAAAAATGCTTTGAGAAACCTAAGGCTGTTGAGAGCTGAATGCGGAGAGACTGGACGTCACAGGGCTGTTTCTGCAGACACATGTGAGCTCAGCTCGCTCATGCGCCGGAGACCGAGGGTGTTGTAGTTTGTGGACGCAGTGTTTACGGGTTAGACAATGCGGCGGTTGTGCTCCATGGGATCGCGGAGAGACAGTTTCTCACAGGACAGAGAGCGAGGGAACTTCCTTCTTTCTGTCCATCCTCATCAATGGCATTCCGACCCGAGCCTCTCTTCCCCCGGACACACAA
The DNA here is from genome assembly GCA_023029165.1 of Gobiocypris rarus. NCBI lineage: Eukaryota > Metazoa > Chordata > Actinopteri > Cypriniformes > Gobionidae > Gobiocypris > Gobiocypris rarus. The sequence continues at coordinate 39,132,352 of CM040925.1, read as the reverse complement.
AAGCATCACATTCCTCTGCTGTCCTCTGGCCCGGCCCATCCACAGCCTCTCCATGTCATTCACACACACACACACACACACACACACACACACACACACACACACACACACACACACACACACAGAGATCAGCTGCTGCCTTAGAGGATCGTCTAAAAATGAAAATCCTGTCACATTTTATTTCCCCTGTGGAGCAAAATCATAATCTGTTTGTTAAAACATCACACTGATCATCGTAGCGTTAATTTAAAAACACTGAAACATCTTGTGTCTTTATGTTTTTAAGACATTAGGTCTTGATGATGTAATGAATGAGTGAAGAAATCAATATTGTCAACAAATATAAAATGTGATCGTCTGAAGAACTGAATTCTATCACATTATTAAATCACCACATTGATATACACTAAGCTCTTGTTGATATTATATTAAGTAATATATATATATATATATAATATATATATATTTATATATATATATATACCACCACTGGACTCTAGAGCAGTGAGACGTGTTCTCTGTCTGGCAATCCCATGGGAGAGTCTGGGTTTGGCGGTTGCCATGGGAACAGGACTTGCCTGACTGCATTGTGCCGAGTGTAAAGTTTGGTGGAGGGGGGATTATGGGGTGGGGTTGTTTTTCAGGGGTTGGGCTTGGCCCATTAGTTCCAGTCAAAGGAACTCTTAATGCTTCACCAAGACATTTTGGACAATTTCATGCTCCCAATTTTGTGGGATCAGTTTGGGACGGCCCTTCCTGTCCCAACATGACTGCGCTCCAGTGCACAAAGCGCGCTCCATAAAGACATGGATGAGCGAGTTTGGTGTGGAGGAACTGGACTGGCCTGCACAGAGTCCTGACCTCATCCCGATAGAACACCTTTGGGATGAATTAGAGCGGAGACTGCGAGCCAGGCCTTCTCGTCCAACATCAGTGCCTGACCTCACAAATGCGCTTCTATAAACACACTCCTAAACCTTGAGGCCTTCCCAGAAGAGCTGAAGCTGTAAGAGCTGCAAAGGGTGGGACGACTCCATTTTAAACCCTAAGGATTAAAGTTCATGTGCATGTAAAGGCAGGCGTCCCAAAACTTTTGGCAATATAATGATTGATATTATTAAATGTAAAGTACTTCACACAAAAACAACTAATGACAAGAAATATACAATATGACAAATAACAATAAAAATGTATTACAATAAGGTGTTAGAATAAAAAAATAAAAAAATATATATATATATATATATATATATATATATATATATATATATAATAAAATATAAAATAGGCATGTCAAGACATTGTTGGGACAAAAACTAACAAAAATAACACAAGTGGAATTAAAAAAACATTTTTCAATTACTGTAAGAGTTTTTATATATATAGACATATATACTGTATGTGTGTGTGTGTGTGTGTGTGTGTGTGTGTGTGTGTGTGTGTGTGTGTGTGTGTGTGTGTGTGTGTAATCTTGTAATTTCAATAAAAATGTATTACATTAGATTTTTGCACTTGCACTGATATATAAAATATTTTTAATAAACTTGGAAATAATATATACATGATATAAGATGGCAATATCCAAATTTTTGTCCTTGTGGGGACATTTTTTGGTCCCCATGAGGAAAACATCTTATAAATCACACTAAGTGATGTTTTTTGAAAAAGTAAAATGCAGCATGTCTCCTGTGATGGGTAGGTTTAGGGGCAGGGGCAGTGTAGGGGATAGAAAATACGGTTTGTACAGTATAAAATGCATTACGCCTATGGAATGTCCCCATAAAACATGGAAACACAACATGTGTGTGTGTGTGTGTGTGTGTGTGTGTGTGTGTGTGTGTGTGTGTGTGTGTGTGAGTGTGTGTGTGTTGGGTAGGTTTAGGCAGTGTGTGTGTGTGTGTGTGTGTGTGTGTGTGTGTGTGTGTGTGTAGTGTGTGTTTAGCAGTGTGTGTGTGTGTGTGTGTGTGTGTGTGTGTGTGTGTGTGTGTGTGTGTGTGTGTGTGTGTGTGTGTGTGTGTGTGTGTGTGTGTGTGTGTGTGTGTGTGTGTGTGTGTGTGTGTGTGTGTGTGTGTGCAGTGTGTGTGTGTGTGTGTGTGTGTGTGTGTGTGTGTGTGTGTGTGTGTGTGTGTGTGTGTGTGTGTGTGTGTGTGTGTGTGTGTGTGTGTGTGTGTGTGTGTGTGCGTGTGTTCTGCATGTGCTGAGCCGGCGGGCTCTAGGACCCCGCGCGCCGCTCTCCGCGGTGTCTCTCTCAGACTGGAGTCTCGCGCTGTGGGGAGGAGGAGAGGCGAGGACACGCTCGTGCTCATCAAAACACTTTTACCTGTTTTCTCCGGGATTAAAGTAGCAGCCGAAGCAGCGAGCAATGCGCCGGAGCCCTCAGTGAGATCTGTCCCGGTAAAGTCTCTCTCCATTCAGTTTGATGCCTGAAGCTCTGGCTGTGTTCAATAGGATGCGGTTGTTCCTCTCTCAGAGAGGCCTTAAATAAAAGACTAACTCTCGCTTTAAGCGGCTCCACGCGAGGTGAATGAAAGCTCAGGGTCAGCGTTTATGCGTCTCTGTGCGGAATGCCGTCATTCATCTGTCAGTTGTTACTTTGTGTCACTTTAAGAACGCGCGCAGCGCTACAATGTTGCAGAATTCGAACGTTGCTATGTTTCTCTTTATTCTCACACATTCCAATGTCTCTACGTGACAGTCCCGCCGTGTTTACAAGCGCCATGTGCGGAACACACTGTCTGTATCTCTGCCTTCCTGTTAATCATTTATCAGTGTGAGCTCAGGTGATGTCTAAGACGGGGTTTACAGTGACAGAATCGGATGAATTTGATCAAGCCTGCCATGAATATAGTTCTGCATTCTCATTTAATTATGCGTGTCACCTGACTTGAGCAGAAGATGCTGTCATTTGCTGTAAACACACTGATGAGTGATGTGGGGGTATTCCACAAAGCAGGTTATGTGACATACCCGGGTATGTTTGAGAGTAAGCGGATAACCTCAACTTTCGGTTCCAAAAACGGAGGTAACTTTTAGTGTATGTATGTAGCCATAGATTTGTTGTATATCTATATTATATATTCATTCTAAAGCACTATTATAGCAAGGTCATGTTTAAATGTTAGTTCAATTAAAATATATTTATTATTATTAATGCATTCAATTAATGAGCATCAAACAAACAATACAATCCTTATTCTCAGTGAGTAAAGATTACTTATGTGATTGCATGACCACCAAAGAGGTGGTGATGTGCACTAAGTAGGTTATGTAAATTACCATTAAACAATAGGAGGAAGTAGTATGCACTTCATAGTATGCATGGTGCACTTGTTCGTTTCCGTTGTTGATTTATCGCTCTGTTGACAATGGCTGAATCCGAAATCGCCCCCTAAACCCTCATTCACTATTCCCTACTTTAGTTCACTAATACACTTGTGGTATACTGGCGTTGTGTGTACACTAGTTATTGCGGTGCATTGTGGGATTGAATGAGTGCACTCAATAATGTCCACTATGGTTTCGGACACCACTACAAATGACTGTCCCTAAAATAGTGCCCTATTTAAGAATATAGGGGGCGATTTCAGATTCAGCCAATGTCTTGTGTGTTAACCGGGAACATACTCGAGTTGTCTGAACTTACTCCCAGACTCGTTTGTGGAACCAGCGGACCTCGAGTAAGCAAGGTTTGGGTTAATCAGCCGGGAGTTTAGGGTAAGTTAACCTTGCTTTCTGGTTTACTTCAGGCTTGTTTAGTCTTTGATTCTGGGCTGTTTTTGATGACGGGTTATTTAAGACACGCCCACTCTTGCTACTTGTCACATTTGAGAATCACAGTGCCATGAAATCAGACAAATTAAAGCATTGGAATGATCAAAAACGACGAGACGCGCTCTTATTATTGAGCTTTTTCTTCACTTTACACTTCAAAAAGTACAATACATGACTATAATCATCATGAATATTTTTATTTACGTGCAAAATGCCGTTTTTAATGTTTTGGTTTTAGTTTTTATTCTCACCAAGGCTGCATTTATTTAATAAAAAAATACAAAGAAAAAAAATATGGTGAAAATTTACAGAAATAAATGACATTTTAAAATATATTCAAATAGAAAACAGTTATTTTACATTGGAATAATATTGCACAATATTACTGTTTTTTTGTTGTATTTTTAATCAAATAAATGCAGCCTTGGTGAGCATAAGTGACTTCTTCTAAAAACATTAATAATGTTTAAACGGCGGTGTATATAAATATATATGATGATTATTTTTAAATTGGAAAGTGAAGGAAAAGTACAGTATTTATGACTATAGTCGTCATATATTTGTGCCGTGTGGGCGGACGAGGGATGAAGATGCTGAGGGAATGTTTGACATTCGTCTGCGGGTCGCGCGTGCCGCCAGTAACATGCAAAATGTCAAGAATGCAGAAGCTCGAGACAGTCGAGCGCATTGTGCGTTAGTGGTCGCATCATATGACTGTCCGCGCCTCCTTGTTTTAGTCTGATTGGAGAGATTGCACTTCTACTCCAGATCCTGCTTTACAGTGTAGACAGAACAAGAGAGCAACAATCCCCTGGAACTAAATATTAAACTCAGGACACGCACTCAGTGGTTTGGAGTTGAAGAGCTGCTTATAATGATGTCTTATCCTCATCATACACCGATCAGGTGACGTGAATAACACTGATGATCTCTTCATCACGGCTCCTGTTAGTGGGTGGGATATATTAGGCAGCAAGTGAACATTTTGTCCTCAGAGTTGATGTGTTAGAAGCAGGAAAAATGGACAAGCGTAAGGATTTGAGCGAGTTTGACAAGGGCCAGATTGTGATGGCTAGACGACTGGGTCAGAGCATCTCCAAAACTGCAGCTCTTGTGGGGTGTTCCCGGTCTGCAGTGGTCAGGATCTATCAAAAGTGCTCCAAGGAAGGAACAGTGGAGAACCGGCCACAGGGTCATGGGCGGCCCAGGCTCATTGATGCACGTGTGGAGCGAAGGCTGGCCCGTGTGGTCCGATCAAACAGACGAGCTACTGGAGCTCAAACTGCTCAAGAAGTTAATGCTGGTTCTGATAGAAAGGTGTCAGAATACACAGAGCATCGCAGTTTGTTGTGTATGGGGCGGCATAGCCGCTGACCAGTCAGGGTGCCCATGCTGACCCCTGACCCCGCCGAAAGCACCAACAGTGCCACGTGAGCATCAGAACTGGACCACGGAGCAATGGAAGAAGGTGGCCTGGTCTGATAAATCACGTGTTCTTTTACATCACGGGATGCGTGATGCGTGGCTTACCTGGGAACACATGGCCCCAGGATGCACTATGGGAAGAGGGCGAGCCGGCGGAGGCAGTGGCTCTTCCAGCAGGATAATGCTCCTGACACAAATGCTTCAGGAATGGTTTGAGGAGCACAACAACGAGTTTAAGGTGTTCACTTGGCCTCTAAATTCCCCAGATCTCAATCCAATCGAGCATCTGTGGGATGTGCTGAACAAACAAGTGTCCTCACCTCGCAACTTACAGGACTTAAAGGATCTGCTGCTAACATCTTGGTGCCAGATACCACAGCACACCTTCAGGGGTCTAATGGAGTCCATGCCTCGACGGGTCCGCAAAAGGGGGACCAACACAATATGAGTTCATAATGTTATGCCTGTTCGGTGTATAACTGCCTGAGCACATGCCTCTCATTTGCATTGAATGGGGCCTGAGTTTATGGACAGTATACCGGAATTGTGAATGACTGTAAACAGGGTGGGGGCTGAGGGTGAAGGGCAGATCATGTGACCCCGGAGCAGGTTATTGGGTTCATTCAGACGGCCGGCTCTGGCTGTGTGCCATCCACTCGAGTGTGTGTGAAAACACTCTGGTCGCGTTGAGAAGCAGACGGGCCGCACACAACCTACTACCTCCTGCCTTTATTTGATGAACCAAGCACTTAAATTGATTTCTTATTTTCAGCACTCAAATAAAAACATTTCAATTGCACATAAGACTTTTTCATGATAAAAGTATGTTTGTACTTGAATGCGTTGTTGAAATACACTGATAAAAACAAGTCTGTGGTGAAGTAAATACTACAGATGTAGTTTCCACATGGAAAAGTTAGTTCAGGCAAGAATACAGAAAAAGTACATTTATGATACTGGTGTTCCCATCATGCACTGGGGCTTCATTTTTTCCCCCATTTTATAATTGCTTTTGTTGTTAGGTTTAGTAACTTGTCATTTTGTGTTCACTTTCTACTCCTTTATTCAGGAGCAGTGAGGTTTAGTTTGATTAACATAAATGACTGCAGCAGGTTTATTAGGCTGCTGTCACTTTAAGAGCTACACGGACCCAATATACTGTTACACACGCGCTCTTTCAGTGTTTACATTCACGTAAGACATAACCGACTGTGTTTACGAGGATACTTACCAAAATGGTTAGTAGGCCTTTTGTCTTTTTAGGTGTGTATCTGAAGCCCATGCTTCTAGTTATGGGCGGTATGATCAAAAATTTATATCACGGTATGTTTCAAAATTATACCGGTTTCGCTGTATATGACGGTATTTTTTCCCCCCATGCATGACTGGGTGTTAACCACATTTTCTACTGATTGAGAGTGGAAATGCTGCAGTAGATTGACTTTATTGAGTGAATATTGTAGAAAAAGTTACGTTTACTTCAAGAGGAACGAAAGCACTTTACCGCTGTGAAGGAAAGGAAGGTGTGTTAGTTTTACCTCGATTATCCTGTTTTCATAATCGTCGGAAGCCGAAATCATATCTGAAGTACGATGAATTGCACAGTGCTACAAAAACGCATCATTTTTGTGTGTCCCTTTAAATGCAAATGAGCTGTTGCTCCCGCCCCCTTTTAGGAAGAGGGCGGAGCTTCAAGAGCTCGTGTTAGCAGCTCCGATTATCTCATGCACACACACCGAAAATATCCGAAACTGTTCAGCCTTTTATGATCAAACCGGAGTCGGACAATGATGGAGAGACTCCAGAAGAAGAGACAGCATGTAGAGTGAGACAGGAGCTTCTGAAGGGATAGAGGAGTTTATGAGTTAGGCATCGATTAGCATATTCTGTCATGATAATCTATAAACCGCTGTGAGATGAGCCAGAGAATATCAGCTGATGAAGAGAGAACAGGGATAGTTTAGAGTAATTACGGTTATAACTGATGATGTCATCGCTTTATGACGTGCTATTGCGTTTGTGTTCGTACTGTATCAATAAATGTGACAGACGGACGACAGCTCGAGCGACTCCCAAACGTGCTCGACTACAGCAACTCAACATGTTCCCGGGGGCGGGGTTTATGTAAATGTTAGGGTTAGTGATGTCACTGACTCGTTGTAGTCCCTCCAGCCGTTTGTTGTAGTCCTTAAAAAGAGATTTCTATAAAAGAAAATATCTCCCTTTGCTTTGAGCTCTGAGCGTCGTAACTTTGCAGATGTTGTTTCAGCTCAAACAGCGACACACACACTCACTAAAGCTAAACAAGTCAAATCTTAATCAACCACGCCTTTAAAGGTGCAGTGTGTAAATTTTATCTAGTGGTGAGGTTGTGAATTGCACCCGCTCACCCCTCCCTTTCGAAGCACATAGAGAGGCTACGGTGGCTGACACAGGACAAAAATGTGGTCGTCTGAGACAGCAGAGAGTAGCAAGCGCTCTCTAGAGAAGTTTGTCCCTTTAGGGCTACCGTAGAAACATGGCGACGCAAAATGGCGACTTCACTGTAAAGAAACCCGCGGTGTGTGTAGATAGAAACGGCTCATTCCAAACATAACGGTTCATTATACACCACTGAAAACACAGTTATGTCTATTATATTGCATTTCTATACATAGATCCTCCATAAAGACACAAAACCACGTTTATGGTTTGTATTGTTATAAAATTGCTTTGTTTCACATTATAAGTAAGGAAACTCAAAGCTTATTACCGAGTGGTGGGTGCAAATAATGTTTACTGAAGTTTTGTTCATGAATTGTTCACTGAAGACCATCAATGAGAAACACAGTCGAGAAATGTTTCTGTTTCGGCCCAAACCGGAAATACATTTTCGGTCAGATATTTTTGGTTTCCCTGAAAATGTGCTGTATATAGTATCTTCGAAGGAAGCTGTCGCTTAGGCCAGTCAGGTGACTTCAATGAAGCAGGCAGTCACTGGTCAAAAGCGTGTGTGTTTATTCATGATGCTGCAAGCCTTTAAAGTCGTCTTCCTTTCGCACAGGAAGTGGTGGCTTGTGCAGTGAGTGTGATACTGAGACTCATTATCTCTGCGCTGAGCGCCTGACAGTCGAGCGCTGCAGATGTGCTGCATTTATTGTTGTGGATTGTAATAATTTAATCGCTGATTAACGTATTGAGCGTGTCGAGGGGGACAGATTACCTTCAGCAATATACATCTTGACTATGCAGTCTGAATATTATTAACACTAATACTTTAAAATGTTTATTATCAATGTTGAAAAAACACTTAAAATGTTCATAAGAACAGCATTTATCTGATATAGAAATGGTTTGTAACATTATAAATGGTTTTGATGTCACCTTTAATCAATTTATTGCATCTTTGCTGAGTAAAAATATTAATTTCTGATCCCAAACTAACCCAAAACTGATGACACATGATAAATATCATCTGTTAAAGACCTTCATTTTCATGCAGGCTCATGCGTTTACAAGCTCTGCATTAACCAATGTGCAGTTTTAGAAATATAATCGTGTTTTAGAATGATTTTCAGGGCTTTAATGTCTTTAAATGCATGTTCTGCTGAAGGGTTTCTGTGTTTTTATTGCTTCCATGATTCCCTTTTTAACGGCTCTACTTTAAGTGGTTCTGAGTGAAACGTGTCTGATCTCTGTCCCCTCGCAGGGTCGTGTGAAGAGGCTTTACGCTGGCCGAAGGATAGACTGACGGGCTGCCGCTGGAGAGCATGACGACGGACGGGGTGATCGTGAAGGAGGGGTGGCTGCACAAGCGAGGTGTGTGTGTGTTCAGTAGCAGGGATTGATCAGCTTTGATAAAACACAGAACATGTAGACGCCTCGAGGCAAATGTGAGGGGAAGAACGGATTATAGGCAACATGCGAGCGGCAGAGAACAGAGCATCACAACAGCTCAATAGGTTTCCCTTCAGGCTGTTTACACACACACACACACACATATGTGCAATCACGCACACACACACACACACACTCACTGCACACATACACACACACTGTCACAAACACTCACGTGCACTCTCACAAACACACAAACACACTCGCACTCTCAAACTCACAGAGACTCACACACGCGTACACAATCACACGCACACACTAACACTCACAAACACACACTAACGCTCACTCGCCCACACACACACTCACACTCATTCACTCACTCACACACACTCACGTGCACTCGCTCACACACACTCTCTCACACACACACTCTCTCTCACACACACACACACACACACACACACACACACACACACACACTGTCTCTCACACACACACATGTCTGGTTAACTATCTTTGTGGGGACTCTCCATAGACGTAATGGTTTTTATACCGTACAAACTGTATATTCTATCCCCTACACTGCCCCTAAACCTACCCATTACACACACACACACACACACACACTGCCCCTGCCCCTAAACCTACACATCACACACACACACACACTCGCACTCTCTCACACACACACTCACTCACTCACACTGTCACATGCACACACTCTGTCACATACACATACACACACACACACACACACACAGTCACACACTCACACACTCGCACTCTCTCACACACACACACACACACACACACATGTTGTGTTTCCATGTTTTATGGGGAAATTCCATAGGCGTAATGCATTTTTACTGTACAAATCGTATTTTCTATCCCCTACACTGCTCCTAAACCTACCCATCACAGGAGACATGCTGCATTTTTACATTTTCAAAAAACATCACTTAGTGTGATTTATAAGATGTTTTCCTCATGGGGACCAAAAATGTCCCCACAAGGACAAGGATTTTGGATATTGCCATCTTTGTGGGGACATTTTGTCCCCATACCGTAGGGATTACCAGTCCACACACACACACACACACACACACACACACACACACACACACACACACACACACACACACACACACACACACACACACACACTCTGTCAGATACACACACACTGCAGATACACACACACACACACACACACACACACACACACACACACTGTCACATTCACACACTCTGTCAGATAACACACACACACACACACACACACACACACACACACACACACACACACACACTGTCACATGCACACACTCTGTCACATACACACACACACACACACACACACTGTCACATGCACACACTCTGTCACACACACACACACACACACACACACACACACTCACACACACACACACACACACACACTCAAACACTCACAGACACTCACACACACACACACACTCACAGACAGTCTGGAGTTTCCCGTAAACTCTTATAAAGATCTGGACACTTTGAACTCCCACAGGCTTGATGTTAGATTCACTCTTGACTTTATGAATGCATGTTTGAGTGATTCATCATTGCTCTTTAAAGACTGAATACGGTCTCATGATTTGATGCATTATCTAACAGGAACTAACAGTGAGCAATAAAGCATTTATTTTGTTCATGTTAGTTCACAGTGCATTATTGTTAACAAATACATCTTTATTACCGTTCATGTAGTGTGTAATAGAGCTGTTTGTGAAGGTCAAAGATCAAACTGCAGATAAATGGAGTTTCTGTCTCCTAAAAGACAGCAGTGATTCTGAACTGAAACGAGTCGTCAATACATCCAGGCTCACTGAACCTGCGTAGGTTTGACTAATTTGCATAAAGTCACCCCATTGGCTGCCATTAAACAGCATCTCTTTGCCCCGCCCTCAAACAGCGTAGCTGAGACTGGAAGAGTTTGTTTGGTGTTGTTCAATCAGAGCAGACTGAGCCATCTGACCAATCAGAGCAGAGCAGCTCTCAGAGGGGCGGAGCTTAGAGAGACTGAATCCATAAACTAAGCGTTTCAGACGCTGAGAGAGAAGAGCTGATGCATCAGTGGAGATTATGAGGAAAATAAAGTGTTTTATGACCTTTGATGCATGTGAACCTGTCGTAGGAGACGCCAGAACAACATTAGGAGCTTTTAAAATAGCATAATATGGCTCTTTAACTAATGTTAAAGTGTTACAGACAATACAAAACATGATATAGACATCATATATCATTTAGAGACACTTTTCACCATCCAATCAAGTCCTGCCCTGCATTTATTTTTCGTTGAATATCCTGTTTCACATACGTCATATTAGGTGAGAAAAATAGGTTACGAGCAGCGCTTCACATTGACCCAGGATGTGCTCCAGATTCAGAGGTGATCAAACACTATTTGACTCTGAGGACTTGTTCTCGTCTTGTGTGTGTTTGAGCTTGCTTTCTGTGCTGATTCCATTAGGCCTGTATATTGTGATGGAAACTGTCCCGAATGCATAAGAGAGACTGATCTCCGGTATCAGTTTAAGTCTTGCACAGTTGACTTTCAGTACGGCGTCTCATAGAAGCTGCTCTGGCTGAGAAAATGCGGGTGTGGAGGATCTGCTTCATTAATTGAATGTAGGAAATAATATGAATGTGAATAATATGAACACACACATTTAAAGTTAAGTCTGACAAGTCGACATATTTATGCACGTAAGATCCATATACAAAAACAGTCACAACTAGATAGAATAGATGCAAGTAGTCGTGCCGCATCAATTAATGCAAGCTATTGTTATCTTATTGTGAATGATTCACCCGTCATTTTTTTTACCTCCGATTTTTTATAAAAATATCACAACTTAATCTTAGGGATGCAATGATTTAAAAAAATTGCCTGATACCGATAACCAATAATTCTATATTTTTGAGAGCCACTAACCGATATATTGGCCGTTAAATCGAAATTCAATTTTTTTATATAATTGAGTTTTTGCACTGATATAAACATTTTGACCGATATCTATAAATCTTTATAATTGAGATCTGATAACTGATATATTGGCCGATAAATCGGAATCCAAAGTTTTATATACTTATGAGTTTTTGCACCGATATAAACATTTTGGCCGATACCAATAACCAATAATTCTTTATATTTGAGACCAGATAACCAGATATTGGCCGATAAGTCTAAATCCACATTTTTAAAATAATTTTTGAGAGCCTGATTACAAAAACAAAAGTCTTACCATTAAAGACTATGATCTCATTATAATTTTATGTAGCCGATATGACACACTTGCGCCATCGTGATGAACAGTGCACATCTGAAGCGTCTCAGCTGACGGAAATAATACATTATTTATCGACTTTAAGATATCAGACTCATTTTCTTATCTGGCCGCTAACAATAACATTAAACATGAACATATATCGGCCGCTACCGATATTGTGGCCGATATATCGTTGCATCCCTACTCGATCTTCCCTTAGTGAGAAATGCCCGACTTCTCCAGTTGTTTTATTTGCATAAACCCCGCCTCTTTCTAACAATCGACTGCAAGCTCGCATTCAGACCCGCCTCCATTTCTGAGTGCCACGCCCACATCTCAGCATCCAATCAACAATCGATGGATAGAACCAAGTCCCCGCCCCCATGGTTTGCAATAATCCATATCTCTCAGATGAACAGGAAGAATAATTTCTGTCATGACATCCGTTCACTCTAAACTATCGTGAGAAGAATGGCAATGTATGAACATATGATGAACTCGAATGTGTTGAGCGGGGATACACCGATATACACATTTTGCCCGATAACCATAACCGATAATTCTTTATATTTAAGAACTGATAACCGATATATCGGCCAATCCATCAAAATTTAAACTTTTATGTAATTTTTGAGAGCCTGATTACAAAAACAAAAGTCTCTCCATTAAATCCGTGTCCCAAACACAGAATTATGATGTTCTCATTATGATTTTATGTAATCGATATGACAGACTCTGAACTTTGAAGTGATTTAGATCATATTTCAATCAGTTCAAACCCATCATGATGAACAGTGCACATCTGAAGTGTCTCAGCTGAAGAAAATATTACATTATTTATTGGCTTTAAGACATCGGACAAATTTTCTTATCGGACCGATACCGATATTGTGGCTGATATATCGTGCATCCCTAGTGTTGAATCTGGAATATTAATGTGCAAATGACTAAAATCATGTAAGCTTCCCTCTGGTTGCTGGTTTGTGTTGCTGTATGGTTGACTTTTGGTTTTTCAGGTGCTTTTATAAACATTTCTGAATGTTACCACAACTGTGGACATACATGACGAATGAAATCGTATCACTTCCACTTTGCTAACCAGAGTTGCTGTTTAGACACACAAACAGTGGTGTGTGTGTGTGTATGTGTGTGTGATTGCTTTAGCAGAAGATCCACTGCGCTGTGACGTCAGACGGCTGTCTGGTTAACCAGAACAGGAAACAGGGAGGAGGTGGCGAACGGGGGACCGTTATTTAGATCTCAGTGGCTGATACAGAAAAATGTGAATGGAGGGTCCGCAGGGACGGGAAGTGTGTTTTCCACTAGTGCTCTTACTAGAAATAATGTCTGGGCTGATGTTTGAGTCTTTCCCCCAGTTATAGTTAAAGCTAATTGTTCGTACATTCATTAGATGTTTGTTTGATGGGTCTCTCTTCTGATGTGTGTCTTGTTGAGGAGAGTGTGCTGTTACTTTTAAGGGATCAGACTTGTAGTTTATTATATAGATATTGCATCGATATACACTACCTTTCAACAGTTTGGGGATTTTTTTTTAAAGTTATTAATACTTTTATTCATCGAGGATGCATTAAATTGATCAAAAGTAACCAGTAAAGAAATTTACAATGTTACATGGAATGTTTCAGATTGAATCACCCGAATGTGTTTGACGTTTTCTATCTTATGTCATGTTGAAATGTTTTATATAATAATTTAAAGGCACAATATGTATTTTTTCAAAGCAAAGGCGTGTCTTGACTCTTGAGTGGGCGGAGCTTTTATTCTGCCACGAGCGCTTCCGCTTATTCCGCGCGTGTGTTTGTGTGTGTAAAGCAGCGCTGTTTGATCATATCACACACATGTGAGTGTGTTAAAGTGATGTTATAATGCTACTATGAGACACTTGTTCACACTGTAGTGAGCGAGATCATATTAGGCGGTAAAAAATGGCACTCTGTGCGGTAAATCAAGAACAGCAGATTTACACAATAAGACCAACTGTGTTGAGCTGGAGAACAATGATGAGTTTCTGTCCATCAATGATCCAAACAGTGTCTCATAAACACAGCAGATATTAAAGCGCCGCTAGTGTTGCCATTGTAACGCAGATATGATGTTATTGATAGCCGATGCATGGTCTGTGTCCTGGTTAAATGGGTATGATGACATTATTTTATGTATTTGGTTTAATGCGATGTGTTTACCGAGGCTGCACTTTTAGGACCGCCGTAGTTTCAGAAAGTATCAGATTAGTAAGTTTGCGTTTGTTATCGTAGAAACGCCCTGTGCTCTCCCAGGTGCTAGAAACAGTCCTCCGAGAAATGCACAGACAACACACAGTTGAATATTTGGGTTGTACTGTTCTGGAACAGAGATGTAACTAAAGCTTAGCCACTAGCTGTGTCTCATTTCGGAAGGCTGCGTCCTCCGGAGGTTGCATTCGAAGGCTGCATGCGTCATCAAGGCTGTCTCATTTCAGAAAAGTGAGTAGGAGTGTGCATGAGGTGTAGCCTTCGCTGCTGCAGATAACCCACAATTCTTTGCGTCGCCATTAACAACCGTCATGTTTTTTAAATATTATTTTAAAAATGGCGCCGACAGCAGATATGGGGTTTAAACTTAAGAAAGTTTCAAGCTTGATTTTGTTTTTAAAGAAACACTCCAGCGTTTTTAGAAATAGGGCTTATTCAACTTCTTTCCTACATTTAGATATGTGGGCAAATGCATTTTGTCTCAGTGCATGCATTGTTTTAGTTTGGGTCGCTAGCTTAGCTTAGCGTAATGAATGGAATCCTATGTTGCCAGCTAGCATGTCCCGAGTAAATGATCCAAAAAAAAAAAACCCACCTAATTACTTCTTGTGGTCTGCGTATTCACAACAAGTACAAATAGCGATGCAGATTAAGACTAGGTGATTTCCTAGGCAGATATTGGGACTATATTATGGGGAAGCACAGGCGAAGCACTGCAGAGATATCACACAAGACATGAAATCCCCAAACATCCATCAACATACCGGCGTGCAACGTGACAAAAAAACGGGGAAAAAAGTACAACATACCGGTGTGACCTGCACCGAGTGTCTTATCTTTTGGTTTGTTTATTTTGAAAGCAAACTATTTCCGTCGGCATAGAGTGACATTTTCCTCCACACTCACACCACCAGTTCGTGTTGGCTCTCTTCCTCACGCACTCCGGCTGTTGAGCGATTGCAACCTCCTCCTCCTGTCGTTCTTTCCAAAGCACACAGGCGTAGCTCCTCTTCTAAAAACTCTGGTTTATATAGGAATGGTTCTGGATCTTGACTGTCAAAGAAGTAACCCAACAACATCAGCCATGTCCATCGCCATTCATGTACTGTATGAAAAATAGCCAGCCACTATTCACGCCGGTATGTTGACGGATGTTTGGGGATTTCATGTGTTGTGTGATATCTCTGCAGTGCTTCGTCTGTACTTCCCCATAATATAGTCCCAATATCTGCCTAGGAAATCGCCTAGTCTTAATCTGCATCGCTATTTGTACTTGTTGTGAATACGCAGACCACAAGAAGTAATTAGGTGGGGTTTTTTGGATCACTTTTACTCGGGACATGCTAGCTGGCAACATAGGTTTCCATTCATTATGCTAAGCTAAGCTAGCGGCGACCCTGCCAAACTAAAACAATCCATGCACTGAGACAAAAATGCATGTGCACACATATCTAAATGTAGGAAAGATGTTGAATAAGCCCTATTTCTAAAAATGCTGGAGTGTTCCTTTAAGCTGTATTACCTCAAAGAGACAGGTGTGGTAAACAGGATTGTTTAGTGATTTTTAAACATTTAGAACAGTACTTTGCTGTCAAGGCAAGAAACGTTTCATGTTATTGGTCATTTCATGGTCATTTTCATTCATATAACTGGAGTGAGAGTGCAGCCACTGTGAACGTGTTGGCATAGCAATGTGATACTTCCTGCCTGTGTGTCCTACGAAGGACGTCTCGTTTAAATCTGATTAAGGACACTCCGTATACCGTATGTGTCCTCTAGAGCAGGGGTTTTCAAACTTTTTGTGTGTGTGGACCACTATTTGTAATCAAAAAATTTTGCGGACCACCTCACATAATAAAATATGAATTACCTGAATTAATCCGCACCTCTAAATAGGCTTACTAGCACTAAAACTATAACTAGTCATCACATCAGTACAACAGGCTTGTTAAAAGAAAGTTTACTGCACACAACGGCTGCCACATATTTAATTTATTTATTTACTCAAGCGCCGTCTTCGGGGCCGGTGTAGCTGAAACCTAATGCTAAATAGCTTTCGCAGTATTTTCCCTTCACCCTCCTTTTCTTCATTTTTTTTAATGATGAATCTGGCTCATAAATGCATCCGACTCACTGTCAATATCTTCATTTTTTGTAACTTCTGCCTCTTGTCTCTTTTCTCTTCAGAGAACCTGTTGCTATCCACCGATTTATACTTGAACGTCACGGCCGAGCGCCACTAGCCTATTTTAGTAATCGCACAATAACTTGACAATTTAATACAAATGTTATATCAATATAGGCCTACATATTCTTTTTATTTTTTATGGGAATGTCCTGGTAAAATGAGACAAAAAAAAATATTATTTTATTTTATTTTGCCTTTCCACGGACCACCTGCAGTACCCTCGCGGACCACAGTTTGGGAATGACTGCTCTAGAGGGCGCAGCCTTCAAAATGAAATGAAATGAGATCGTTTTTCTAATTGTCCCCTCCGTTGAAAGGCCAAACGAAGGCTTTCGCAATGAAAAACACACGACATGGCAGCGCCGGCGACAACAATACTACAGCGAGAATAACAGTAACACCTTCTTTCTTTGCGTATACATTTGGGCGGTGTTATGAAACTCTGCCCCCACAGACTGACGTAGAGATTAAACAAAGTGTTTTAGGAAGGCGAGGCTGAGACTGAACTTTTACAAAGAGTATCTCTTTGGGTTTGAGACTTTGAGCTTTGAACCATCATATGACCCCTTTAACCAGGATACAGACCGTGCATCGGCTATCAGTGACATCATACCCGCGTTACCATGGAAACCCCAAAGCCGCTGTAATATCTGATGTGTTTTATTAGACAGGTGAGCAACTGTTTGGATCATTGATGGACAGAAACTAATCAACTAATCACCGTTTTCTCCGGAGCGCCTGTACGGCCAAATCAAATTCTGTTGCATTATTTTCCTGTTTAACACTGTGAAGCTATTTTGAAACAATTTGCATTGAAAAAAGCGCTATATAAATAAAGGTGACTTGTCTTTGTAATTCTGCAGATTTTATACATGCACAAACAGCAACATAACACACTGAAGAGAAAGGAACCTACATGGAAAAAAAATTAAATGTTATGGTCAATCCATAACATTTAAAGGCACAATATGTATGATTTGAGGATTAAAATATCCAAAAACCACTAGAAATGTTATATATTTTGTTGACTACTTGCATTATCCCATATTTTTCCAAGAATGATTAAATCCAGAGAAACCATCAATTTAACCATTTGATGCGATTCTTGTTTTCCCACATGAAAAAATACTATAATATACTATAGTAAAATTACTCTAGTAAATACTAAAGTGTTTTTGAACCATATTATAGTAAAGCTACTACAGTAAATTGTAGTATATTATAGTATTTACTACACTTTGTTGATTTACTGTAGTATATTTACTATAGTACGGTTCAAAAACACTTTAGTATTTACTAGAGTAATTTTACTGTAATATACTATAGTATTTTTTCATGTGGGAAAACAAGAATCGCATCAAATGACCACTTTAAAATTGATGGTTTCTCTGGATTTAATCATTCTTGGAAAAATATGGGATAATGCAAGTAGTCAACAAAATATTTAACATTTCTAGTGGTTTTTGGATATTTTAATCCAAAAATCATACATATTGTGCCTTTAATGTTATGGATTGACCATTAACAAACAAATGTATAATGTTGCAAATGATTTCAAATAAATGCTGTTCTTTTGAACTTTCTATTCATTAAAGAATCCTGAAAAAGTGTATCCCAGTGTACTCTGTACTGTTTTCAACACTGATAATGATCATAAATGTGCCTTGAGAAGCAAACCATCATATCAGAAGGATTTCTGAAGGATCGTGTGACACTGAAAATTCATCTTTGATCAAATTACACTTGACTATATATTCACATAGAGAACAGCTGATTTGAAAATATTTCATGCATTTTTGAGCAAAAGAGACTTCTTTCAAAAACATTTTGGTATCTTTTGAATGCAAAGAATAGGTCTTTTGGAAATAAAATGTTCATTCATTTCCAGATTGTTTCATTCTGAAATCCACACACACACACACACACACACACACACACACACACACACACACACACACACACACACACACACACACATCTCTCTCTCTTCATCTCTCCCTCCCGTCAGGAGTGTTTGTCCGGTCGGCTGTCATAGCTGTGCCCAGTGAAATGTCACCGGGACTGTCCGTGTGTTTTGATTGGATGGCATCCGTCCCCCTCGGCCAGAGCAAAAGGCTTCTGGTGGACGGGTGAAGATGTCACGTCACTGTCAGCTCACCTTTGCCACCGTCTGCCATCACACAGACGGTTTGTTTAGAGCGTTTGACCCGCGTCTCGATGCTCGCTGTCCAGAGACAACACGCTTCAGAGTTTAATACAACCGTGTGGAATCTGACAGCGTCCGTCCAGCTCTAGACGCTGGAAGAATGTGAGCGTTTGTCTGTAGAGTTTTCCAGTACACATATCTAAGCATTCTCATTCTTAGAAGTCTTGTTTGGAATTGATTTATGCTTAAAACAAGTACAAATATCTGTGAATGTGGTCAGACAAATCAACTTTCCTTTTGAATTAAGTTTTTTTTCTGAGCCCATTGGTAGATATTTGTTCTTTGATTAAGCATTGGGCCTGCTTACAATACATTACATATCTGTGTTTGCACTCTGAAGAGCGTCAAAGGTTTCTATTTACAATGTGTTTTTGCAGCGTTGAGCAGTGTAGCCAATCACAGCCATATCTGTTGATTTCTTGAACTCAGTGTCCAATCAGAGGTCTTTAAATTAGTCAGAATGCACTAACCGCTCAAAACGGCATGCTTGTGAATCAAGTATCTTGATTTAAGAATCTTTAAATAATTGTACTGGAAAACAAGACACATTTTTTTGTAAGTTGTTGTCAGCTGCATAGAAATGCAAATGTTGTACTTATCGGGACGTATTTTTACAATAGCTCTACCAAACCCATTGTGACTCCCTCAAGATCATTTTGATAAATCACGTCCACAGTTTAATTAAGCTTGATTGGATTGAGAAATATCTAAAGTTCACCCTTTACCCTTAAATGAAGCGTTCTGTTATCATTTACTCGCCCCGGACAGAAACGGAGATGCTCTTTTCATGTGCGTTGAAAGAAAACGTTGAATACAGGAGCTGTCAAAAAGGACAAAGAAATGAACTATTGTTCATATGAACTGTTCCTTTAAAGGGGCTATATTATGTCTCAGTGTCCCCAGAATGTGTGTGAAATTTCAGCTCAAAAGACCCCACAGATCATGTTGTAAATGCCCATTTTTGAGTGGGCATTTTTTTTATCTTTAAATGCAAATGAGCTGCTGACCCGCCCCTTTTCCAGAAGAGGGCGGAGCCTGTACAGTACTCTGCCAAAAACTTCAACATCTGTTTGGTTTTGATGATCATCACTACCGCGCTCACGTGACACTGCAGTTCTTCATCTTCATGAGAGTTTATGATCTGATGTGTTTTAAAGCCAATCAGTCTAAACTGATATATGGTTTTCTGAGCGCACACACACACACACACACACCTGAAGCACGCATACAGAAAGCTGTGTGTCAGACGGAGCGTCCCGTGAGTGTTAAACTCAGTTCTCTTTCACATCTTATTGCACTTAAACACACACACGTGTTATGTCAAACACGGTGAGTGAGTTAACCTGTGCCATATAAGAGTTGGTTGTCAGGCAGTGAGCGTAAAGAAATGGCAGGGCCTGTGCAGAAGTGTAGTCACAGCAGCTATATCTGCTGTTAATATGCCCAAGTAATAGGGTTGAGTCTTTGTAGCTGTAAGGCCTAGCAGTGAGTCTCACAGCAGTCGCAGCTCAGCCACAGGCGAGCTTCCGGCTGTGGCAGCTTATGGGTGCTCACTGAGGTGGAGTCTACTTCAATATGGCAGAGTCTGTCAGCAGTCATGGCGGGGCCTGTGCTAATAGGGCGGAGTCTGTCAGCAGTCATGGGTAGGGCCTGTGTTAATAGGGGCGGAGTCTGTCAGCAGTCATGGGTGGGGCCTGTGTTAATAGGGGCGAGTCTTTCAGTAGTCATGGGTGGGGCCTGTGCTAATATGGCAGAGTCTGTCAGCAGTCATGGGCGGGGCCTGTGCTAATAGGGCGGAGTCTGTCAGCAGTCATGGACGGGCCTGTGCTAATAGGGCGGAGTCTTTCAGTAGTCATGGGCGGGGCCTGTGCTAAAAGGGCGGAGTCTGTCAGCAGTCATGGGTAGGGCCTGTGCTAATAGGGCGGAGTCTTTCAGTAGTCATGGGCGGGGCCTGTGCTAATAGGGGAGTCTGTCAGCAGTCATGGGCGGGGCCTGTGCTAATAGGGCGGAGTCTTTCAGTAGTCATGGGCGGGGCCTGTGCTAAAAGGGCGGAGTCTGTCAGCAGTCATGGGTAGGGCCTGTGCTAATAGGGCGGAGTCTTTCAGTAGTCATGGGCGGGGCCTGTGCTAATAGGGGGAGTCTGTCTGCAGTCATGGTTGGGGCCTGTGCTAATAGGGCGGAGTCTGTCAGCAGTCATGGGTAGGGCCTGTGCTTAGGCGGAGTCTTTCAGTAGTCATGGGCGGGGCCTGTGCTAATAGGGCGGAGTCTGTCAGCAGTCATGGGTGGGGCCTGTGCTAATAGGGCGGAGTCTGTCAGCAGTCATGGCCGGGCCTGTTCAAATAGGGCGGAGTCTGTCAGCAGTCATGGCCGGGGCCTGTGCTAATAGGCGGAGTCTGTCAGCAGTCATGGGTGGGGCCTGTGCTAATAGGGCGGAGTCTGTCAGCAGTCATGGGTGGGGCCTGTACTAATAGGGCGGAGTCTGTCAGCAGTCATGGGTGGGGCCTGTGCTAATAGGGCGGAGTCTGTCAGCAGTCATGGGTGGGGCCTGTGCTAATAGGGCGGAGTCTGTATGCAGTCATGGGCGGGGCCTGTGCTAATAGGGCGGAGTCTGTATGCAGTCATGGGTGGGGCCTGTGCTGATAGGGCGGAGTCTGTATGCAGTCATGGGTTGGGCCTGTGTTGATAGGGCGGAGTCTGTCAGCAGTCATGGGTGGGTCCTGGGTAATGTGACATCCCATTGCATAAAAACTGAGACCTTATTCTGAGACACTGATTATGATTTATGGGGTCAAAAAAAAAGAGTGGGTGGATTTTACAATTATAGAGTGGTTGTGTACACACACTGCCAACACACATTTATGTTAACACCAAGTAAAAAAAAAAAAGTAGAACTTTTCATAGCTTTAATGCATAGTTTCTCTTTAGCTCAACCAGCGACACCAAGGTTATGGGTTTGATTCCCAGGCAATGCATGAACTCATCAAATGTATACTTTGAAGGCAATGCAAGTCACTTTGGATAAAAGCATCTGCCATATGCATGTCATTAGAGAGACATTAGAGCTCTAGCAAAAAAACAGAGAAGACAATGTGAGAAGATGCATTTCTGTTGAATGTTGTTCGCTGGAAGTTGGAGTACAATGACGGATTTCTGAAGCGTGACATTGTCATCTCAGTGATTGTTCCTCAATGAATCCAGGTCATTGTGCTCTTGCCTATAAATATAGTTTAACAGCAGCAGCCGAGGGATTTCTTTCGTTTGTTTTAGTCTGTATTGAGTTCTCCAGATACTGAAAAGCTCCTCTTTTATCCATAAACGGCGTCGACCTCACAATCCCTGCACTGGAGAAGGTCACAATCTAGATTCTCTGATCTGGTGCTTTTGTTTCCTTCGGCGAAACTCAATTAGCCCTCCTGATTCTGTATCATATACTCATGTGTTCATGTGCAGGAAACTGGCATTTATTTGTTCCTTCTTTTCTTTCTACCAGCATAAAATCAAAATGCACTTCCTGTTCTTATTGTGAGTCTAAAGAATTGCATGTTTGTCTTCATCATAATCTGTTAACCAAAATATTTTGCTTCCTTAGAATAATGTGCTCTGACTAAAAACATGTATTAAGAGAATAATACCTGCCCATTTTTATTTCATAGAGTTTGTAAGTGCAAATGAAGCTCTCTTGTGTTGGCTCAAATGTGTTTTCAGACATTCTGTGGTTCTGTTTTGTCTGTCAGAGCTCAGCAGTTTCAGCATCTGGAGTGTATTGACGTCATACACTCGTCTTATTCATTCCAACAAACGTAAAGAGGCTATGTTTTGCAAAGCCAAAAATGCACTGTTTTTCTGTCGAGTGAGGACATCACGAAACATCAAAGAACCAGCATGAGAACATCAAGGCCAAGAGCTCAGCGAAGGCCAGTGAAACTGAGGCCTGATTCACCAGCTTAACTCTCCATTATCTGAGCAGCGTGACTGGTGTGAAGAAACGGCCCCTCGTTAGACTAATGAAGGGAAAATCCATTAGAATGTATTACTCATGAACTGGATAAAGATAAGTTTTGAAATCCATAATGTTGCTAAAGTGTTGTGACTGGTTCACTGGGTGGTTGCTAGGAATGGAACGATTACCGTCTTCACGATATTTAAGGAATAAGGGATAATAATCTATATTCATTGATCTCTTATTACACGGATTTTCTTTACCACATAAATAATTATGGGGATATTGAATTGAGATTAATCTTTTAAATCTGACCTGTTTATAATCCATTTTGATAACAGATAACAATCGTCCAGACAAGATGATCACAAGAAGTTATAGTCATAATTATAGCAGTATTAATAGTAAAGTCCTCTGATTTAATTTTCAATACAATCAAATACAGACGCAAGTTGCATCTGAATGAAACGAAGCGCGTGCCCGTTGTGATGATGCGTGGATGTGCGCTGTATATACTGACGACGGTCAATATAAGAAAGGAAATGCCACAGAATAGAATCTTCCTTAAAACGCACAGAGCTGCTTGTTTTATTTGTTTGTTTATTTATTATCAAATATAAAACTTGTTTAAATGGTTTCAGTGTGTGCATCTGTTCTTTTTGAACACTTTCAACTCATTTGAACAAAAACGTGATAATATTGATAATCATGATAATTTGGGTCACTTTAATCATGATATGACATTTTCATACCGTTTCATCCCTAGTGGTTGCTAGGATTAGGAATTAGAATTGTGAGTGGTTGCCTGGGTGTTGCTATATGGTTGCTAGGATGATGCATGAGTGTTGTGAGTGGTTGCCAGGTGTTGCTATGTGGTTGCTAGGATGATGCATGAGTTTTGTGAGTAGTTGCCTGGGTGTTGCTATGTGGTTGTTTGGATGATGCATGAGTGTTGTGAGTAGTTGCCTGGGTGTTGCTATGTGGTTGCTAGGATGATGCATGAGTGTTGTGAGTGGTTGCCTGAGTGTTGACATGTGGTTGTTTGGATGATGCATGAGTGTTGTGAGTGGTTGCCTGGGTGTTGCTATGTGGTTGTTTGGATGATGCATGAGTGTTGTGAGTAGTTGCCTGGGTTTTGCTATGTGGTTGCTAGGATGATGCATGAGTGTTGTGAGTAGTTGCCTGAGTGTTGACATGTGGTTGTTTGGATGATGCATGAGTGTTGTGAGTGGTTGCCTGGGTGTTGCTATGTGGTTGTTTGGATGATGCATGAGTGTTGTGAGTAGTTGCCTGGGTGTTATGTGGTTGCTAGGATGATGCATGAGTGTTGTGAGTAGTTGCCTGGGTGTTGCTATGTGGTTGTTTGGATGATGCATGAGTGTTGTGAGTAGTTGCCTGGGTGTTGTTATGTGGTTGCTAGGATGATGAATGAGTTTTGTGAGTAGTTGCCTGAATGTTGCTATGTGGTTGCTAGGATGATGCATGAGTGTTGTGAGTGGTTGCCTGGGTGTTGCTATGTGGTTGTTTGGATGATGCATGAGTGTTGTGAGTAGTTGCCTGGGTGTTGTTATGTGGTTGCTAGGATAATGCCTGAATGTTGTGAGTGGTTGCCTGGGTGTTGACATATGGTTGCTAGGATGATGCATGAGTGTTGTGAGTAGTTGCCTGGGTGTTGCTATATGGTTGCTAGGATAACGCATGAGTGTTGTGAGTGGTTGCCTGGGTGTTGCTATGTGGTTGTTTGGATGATGCATGAGTGTTGTGAGTAGTTGCCTGGGTGTTGCTATGTGGTTGTTTGGATGATGCATGAGTGTTGTGAGTAGTTGCCTGGGTGTTGCTATATGGTTGCTAGGATAACACATGAGTGTTGTGAGTGGTTGCCTGGGTGTTGCTATGTGGTTGTTAGGATGATGCATGAGTGTTGTGAGTGGTTGCCTGGGTGTTGCTATGTGGTTGTTAGGATGATTTATTAGTGTTGTGAGTGGTTGCCTGAGTGTTGCTATGTGGTTGCTAGGATGTTGCATGAGTGTTGTGAGTGGTTGCCTGGGTGTTGTTATGTGGTTGCTAGGATAATGCCTGAATGTTGTGAGTGGTTGCCTGGGTGTTGTTATGTGGTTGCTAGGATGATGCATGAGTGTTGTGAGTGGTTGCCTGAATGTTGCTATGTGGTTGCTAGGATGATGCATGAGTGTTGTGAGTGGTTGCCTGGGTGTTGCTATGTGGTTGCTCGGATGATGGCTGAGTGTTGTGAGTGACTGCCTGTGTGTTGTTATGTGGTTGCTAGGATGATGCATGAGTGTTGTGAGTAGTTGCCTGGGTGTTGCTATGTGGTTTATAGGATTATGCATTAGTGTTGTGAGTGGTTGCCTGGGTGTTGCTATGTGGTTGTTAGGATGATACATGAGTGTTGTGAGTGGTTGCCTGGGTGTTGCTTTGTGGTTGCTAGGATGATGCCCGAGTGTTGTGAGTGACTGCTTGGGTGTTGCTAGGATGATACTGGAAGATTATAAATGGTTGCCTGGGTGTTGCTATGTGGTTGCTACTGTTCTGAGTGGTTGGCCGGCTGTTGCTGTGAAGCTCGAATGTTGTGATTATTTTGGTATTTTGATCTAATTTTTAGTGTGGTTTAAGTGTTGTGTGGGATTTGTTCCAGCTCTTCTCTGGTCCAGCAGGTGAAACTGGTGCGTCTGATTACTAGTAAAGTTACCAGCACACTCTCCTCAACAACACACATGATCTGAGGCCAAACGCTTCAGGACGTCATACACACCCAACATTAATACAACAAGTGTGTGTGTGTTTTACATGTTTGAGGTGTGCCGAGTCACATCATGTAAAGACGGGTTACCAGCATCATGGTGGTCATATGATTAAAGAGCATCTGGGCGTCAGTCTCCCTAGTCTGGGTGTGTCTGTGGGTTTAGACTGTATATGTAGGTGCGTCGCTCGGCTTTGAAATGTGAAAACACAGATCTCAATCTCTATTCTAGTGGTAGTAGTGCTGACACATCTCTGCCTCTTTTTTTTAATTCTCTCATTTTCTAGCTTTCTCACAAGCGTATAGTTTTTCGTTTAGTAATTTTCCATGAATTTTCCGTGTTTATCTCTGAGCACAGAGATACAGAACAAGCGCTTCTAGGTTTTCCGCTCACATTATCACTAAGTGGACCTGCTGAACACTAATTGGCTCAACTCAGCTTCAGGCGACACTGTCATGGATCGCATTGCACAGACATCGCCGATAGAAAGCACCAATTTCATTGACCCGCTTCTACACAACTTTATGGAATCAGTGTGTGCATGTTTATTTCCAAGTCACGTTTATACTACACAATGAGCACTTCTAGGGGTGTGAGTAAAATCTAAAACCATTTAATTTTACATTAACTGTATATTTATGTGTACACTGCCATTTAAGGTTTTGGGTCGGTACGATTTTTTAAGTGTGTTTGAAAGAAGTCTCATCTGCTCATACAGTAAAAATTTTGAAATATTGTATTTCTTAAAAAAACCTCCAAACTTTTAATAAGTACCATACATTATGAAATATAGTTTTTTTTCCTAGTGATTCATCATTAAATATATATGTATATTTTTTAAGTAACCATGTATTAATTTTGCCTGCCCACCATGAAAGCGAATACATGAAGTGCTCATAGAACATAAAAGACAATTTCTCATTAGACATCTGATGACCCTATGATGAGCTTTCCCTTGTATCCAGTGCGGCACGCATCCCCTCTCCTCTCCTCTTCTCTGACTCTATTCATCACTGTCCAAACATGACAGCTGAGGCGTGCCGTCAGCGCCGGTGCTCTGGCTGGACGGGCAGTGGCGGATCACGGCTCCCCGGGTGGAGCGCACTCTGTCTGCTGTCTGGAGGCCAGCAGGTCCCTGTGCTGCGGGTGATGGCAGACAGGCTCCTGCTAAATGTGCTGGAGAGATGTAAATTGCCAGAGTGCAGCTGTCAGAAGGGAGGGCGAGCGCATGTGTGTGTGTGTGTGTGTGTGTGTGCGCCAGCAGGGTCCGCTTCTGTCTGCGTATCTGCCGCAGCGGTGCGCCCGCTGTGTGCTTACTTTTCTGTGCCGAAACCTCCTGCTCTGCAATTGTGCTGCTCGTCCGGCCCATTTTTCTCTCTGCCTTCCTCTTCTGTTAATTCTTTCCACTCCACGCGTCTGCTGGCGTTCCCCGTGTTTGTGATCGCTGTGGTCTCGCCCGTCTCTATCATCCATCATAAACAGATATCTTCAGCTGTTAGAGTCGCTGTTGTTTCAGAATGTATTTGTCAAGTGGGTGAGAGTGCTATTGTTTTATAATTAGAGTAAATGAGTAAAGTTATACGAGTAAACTTACACACAACATTCTACACACTTACTCAAAGGTTATATGGTTAAAGGGTCACAGACTAATGTTACTGTTATATCACAGGAAATGTTGCACTGAAATTCGATTTTTAGAAC
The DNA here is from genome assembly GCA_023029165.1 of Gobiocypris rarus. Classification (NCBI taxonomy): domain Eukaryota; kingdom Metazoa; phylum Chordata; class Actinopteri; order Cypriniformes; family Gobionidae; genus Gobiocypris; species Gobiocypris rarus. Next base: position 39,104,989 of record CM040925.1, on the reverse strand, counting down.
CTTACATTTAAGAATCTTAGATTTTGGATCCTTAGGTTTTAAAACCTCACATTTTAGAATCTTAGATTTTGGAACCTTAGGTTTTAGAACCTCTCATTTTAGAATCTTAAATTTTGGAACCTTAGGTTTTAGAACCTTTCATTTTAGAATCTTAGATTTTGAAACCTTAGGTTTTAGAACCTTTCATTTTAGAATCTTAGATTTTGGAACCTTAGGTTTTAGAACCTTTCATTTTAGAATCTTAGATTTTGGAACCTTAGGTTTTAGAACCTCATTTTAGAATCTTAGATTTTTAAACCTTAGGTTTTAGAACCTTTCATTTTAGAATCTTAGATTTTGGAACCTTAGGTTTTAGAACCTTTCATTTTAGAATCTTAAATTTTGGAACCTTAGGTTTTAGAACCTTTCATTTTAGAATCTTAGATTTTGGATCCTTAGGTTTTAGAACCTCTCATTTTAGAATCTTAGATTTTGGAACCTTAGGTTTTAGAACCTTTCATTTTAGAATCTTAGATTTTGGAACCTTAGGTTTTAGAACCTCTCATTTTAGAATCTTAAATTTTGGAACCTTAGGTTTTAGAACCTTTCATTTTAGAATCTTAGATTTTGAAACCTTAGGTTTTAGAACCTTTCATTTTAGAATCTTAGATTTTGGAACCTTAGGTTTTAGAACCTTTCATTTTAGAATCTTAGATTTTGGAACCTTAGGTTTTAGAACCTCTCATTTTAGAATCTTAAATTTTGGAACCTTAGGTTTTAGAACCTTTCATTTTAGAATCTTAGATTTTGGAACCTTAGGTTTTAGAACCTTTCATTTTAGAATCTTAAATTTTGGATCCTTAGGTTTTAGAACCTTTCATTTTAGAATCTTAGATTTTGGAACCTTAGGTTTTAGAACCTTTCATTTTAGAATCTTAGAATTTGGAACCTTAGGTTTTAGAACCTTTCATTTTAGAATCTTACATTTTGGAACCTTAGGTTTTAGAACCTTACATTTAAGAATCTTACATTTTGGAACCTTAGGTTTTAGAACCTCTCATTTTAGAATCTTAGAATTTGGAACCTTAGGTTTTAGATCCTTACATTTTAGAATCTTACATTTTGGAACCTTAGGTTTTAGAACCTTACATTTTAGAATCTTAGATTTTGGAACCTTAGGTTTTAGAACCTTTCATTTTAGAATCTTAGATTTTGGAACCTTAGGTTTTAGAACCTTACATTTTAGAATCTTAGATTTTGGAACCTTAGGTTTTAGAACCTTTCATTTTAGAATCTTAGAATTTGGAACCTTAGGTTTTAGATCCTTACATTTTAGAATCTTACATTTTGGAACCTTAGGTTTTAGAACCTTACATTTTAGAATCTTACATTTTGGAACCTTAGGTTTTAGAACCTTTCATTTTAGAATCTTACATTTTGGAACCTTAGGTTTTAGAACCTTACATTTTAGAATCTTACATTTTGGAACCTTAGGTTTTAGAACCTTACATTTTAGAATCTTACATTTTGGAACCTTAGGTTTTAGAACCTTACATTTTAGAATCTTACATGTGTGGCAAGCAACCTTACACAATAAGGTTCTGAATTTGTTGTAATTGTGTGATCACTTACAGAAGGTTGTGACAGACCCAAATCATCACGGCTGCATAGTTGCATTTTTCCAGTCACCAAACATGAATGTAGTGATAACTTCCATTTCTGTCGGAGATGTTAGTGTGTCTCTAATAAGATCGGTCTCAAACATGATCCCTGCCCGATCTAATGTGTAGTGTCTTATTAACTCACTCATGCTTTGTGTGCAACACATTTCTTCTCCCTCTTCGAGTTTCGTCCGCTGCTAAAGAAACTCTTAAGCCTCTTAAAAGTCCTCATCTGTACTCCTAACACTTTTGGACCTTAAGACCTCTTTTAAGGGTTAAGATGCTTTCTGAATGACTTTCTTCTTTACTAGGAATTTTCTTCGAATTTTGTCACTAGGAGCAACTTTGCATTAATATTTTTCATGAATACGGGCCCAGATTTTTAGAACCTTAGATTTTGATAATATTACATTTTATAATCTTAAACATTCGATTTTTAGAATCTTAGATTTTAGAACCTTACATTTTAGAACGTTAGATTTTGGAATCTTAGATTTTAGAACCTTACATTTTAGAATCTCATGTTTTAGAATCTTAGATTGTAAATCCTTAAATTTTAGAATGTTAGATTTTGGAATTTTAGATTTTAGAACCTTACGTTTAGAATCTTAGATTTTTAGAACCTTCCATTTTAGAATCTCAGGTTTTAGAATCTTAGATTTTAAAACCTTACATTTTAGAACCTTACATTTTTGAATCTTAGATTTTTTGAATCTTAGATTTTTAGAACCTTCCATTTTAGAAACTTACCTTTTGAATCTTAGAATCTAAGAACCTTATAATTTTAGAATATTATATGTTAGACAGACCAATTCTTGCCCTAACCCTGAAAAAATCTGATGTGCGTATGCAATTTTCCATGCACATATTGGGATTTATAGAAAATAAATTTGGTGTAAATATGTGTGCACTGGTTTACTGGTGTGAGCAGAGTAATGAAGTAAACTATGATTTAGTCTAGTAGGTATCTTGTAGTATCAGATGAATGTGAATATGCATATGAAAATTATATGCAGATTAGGGATGTGCCCGAAGCCGAACTATGTTTGGAAAGGAAATGACTTATTCTATGGAGCCCCTAAAGAGACATGGTGATGGAAAAAGTATATTTCAATGTTTTTGCATTTATATAGTTCCGTAATTATATTGAGCAGCGGTACTGACCACAAATATTTGCAATGACGCTCAGGATCTGCCGTGCACCAAATCCTCCGTAGAATGCGTTATTCATTTTTAGTGCCTTTTCCGAATCCGGATTTAGGCATCGGGCACTTCCCGAATGCAGATGAGGTTATGCATATAGTAAAACTATATGGTTATTATGGGGTGGGGATGACTGACTGGGATTTCTAAAGGCAATTTTTGCGCAGATTTTGGCATGCATATGGTTTTATAAATCTGAAAACATTTGTGCTCACGGAAAGGCATTCGTGCCTTTTATGAGAAAATCTAAGCAAGTTTTATATATGTGACTCCAGATGTTATTCTGGAAATCTTGCATGGTTTTTAGCATGGCTATGATGTTAAAACTCACTTAAAATATAGTTCAGCGTAACACAATCTTACAACAATAACGGCATTCTGTCGGGACTCATGCGAGCATCTGTACGGGTCGCTGGAATTTTTCTCTCCTGTTTGTTTGTTTTCTTTGCACTATCCCAGTAAACTAATCCATGGAGCGCTTGTTTACCGGAACGAAAGGAGGGGGAAAGAATCTACAACACAAAAAGCAGCGGAGGGGGAAAAACTTCCCACAGTGTCTCTATGGTAATCAGCAGGTGCCTGTGGCCGGCGAGAAGAAGTGAAGCCTTTCTTACGAGCGTGAGAAAGAGCGGCCGACCCCTCTCCTCCTCCCCCCCGCGCCTCCGTTCGCCCCCTTTTCTCTTGTACGGTGGCAAAACCCACCCCAGCGGCAACAGTGGTGGCTGCCAAACGCTCCCTCTGATCCAGCTGCAATGAAAAACGGGACCAACAAAAGACGGGAAGAAAAGGAGAAAGGCAGAAGAAGATGGAGAAACTGCGGAAGAGTTTAAGCTCCTGGTTGGCAGTGCCAGGATGCTCGGGCCAGTGGCAGAATATGAAGGGGGAATATTTGCCTCCTGATTTACTGGAGCATTTGTTTCTTATAAAAGGGCAAATTCACATTCTACTCATATTAAAACACCGTTTATAGCAAATTCTTAAATGTGAAGACAATAGAGAGCATCAGTCTTGGTTGTGGGAGTATTTTCCCCTTGCAATATTTTAGTGATTTTATTTGAATTTTAGTGATTTTAGAGAAACCACTTCATACTATCTAAGCACATTAAATACACTAGATATGCATAGAATAAATTATTGTGAAATATTTAATAGTATTTTTTTTATAAAACATTTTAAGTTTATTTATTATTTTATTTTAATTATTTAGTGATTTTTTTTATTATTTTTTTTTATTTTTAGTGACTTTTAATTAAAATTTCTTTAAAATTGTCTTAAATTGTCTTTTTTATTCTTTATTTATTTTAAGTATTTTATTTATTTTTTGTGACTTTTTTAATTTATATTTCAACAAAGCACATTAAATCCTTCATGTGTATAGAATAGATTATTATGAAAAATTGAATAGTATTACATTTTTTTGTTTATTTATACATGTATAAATAAACAAAATTCATTATTATTTATATTATTTAGTATTTTATTACTTTTTAAGTGATTTAAAAATATATATTTTAGTGATTTTTATTATATATATATATAAAATATTTTATTTATTTATGTAAATATATATTTCTATTAATTATTAATTTTGAGTATTTTATTTAATTTCAGTGATTTTTTTCTACAATTTTATTTGAGTGATTTTAGATTTTAGGCCTGTCTAACAAAACGTTTAGTGTTTTTTGTAGCTTATAGATAGACTTTAATATAATTATGGTGGATGAATTGAGAAATGTATGTCACTTTAGTTTAGGGTCCAATTCTCACTATTAACTATGACTTTTGCCTCAATAAACTCCTAATTACTGCTTATTAATAGTTAGTAAGGTAGTTGTTAAATCTAGATTAAGGGATATAGAACACACACACACACACACACACACACACACACACACACACACACACACACACACACACACACACACACACACTGGCCACTGATATGTTGCAGTTTAAAAAACAAATGTTGATATACTTCTCAAAATCAGTTGTGAATATTACATATATCACATAAAGAGATCGATGTGCTGTAGGGTGTGTCTGTGGTGTCGGTCTGGGCCGACCCTCTGTCGGGCCTCCTTTGGACCGCTGGTGGACCGCTGGCTCATTGATATGCAGGGGACGGGTCGGCCGCCACAGCTGCAGGATACCCGCTCAGAGGGGCTCCAGAGGGAGAGGGGGAGGCCCAGGAAAAACCAACAAAAGAGCCCCCCCCCATTCCCGGTTTTCAGAGACTTTAATTCCCTAAATCCTCAAGCTCTCCTCCTCTGCTTCCTTAAACGCCTCCTTTCTCCTCTCAGACACAGCCTGTCAGCCGCGTTTCCCGATGAATGCAGCGGCAGCGGCCGCAGGAAGTCTCAGGAAGCGTCAGGATCTTTCCCACTGGATGCGGGCGCAGCGCCGGCGCTCCCAGACACTTTCATTCATTTGTCCTTTTCGCTTTTCTTTTCTTCCTCTTGTGTTGCTTTCATTTACTCTGTTTTTTACTTTCGCTATCTCCTCCGTACATGTCTTGAGTCTTCATGGTCATTTTTAGTAGAATATTGCAGAATATTAAATATTTATTCTTTGATTTAATATGTGTATATATATATATATATATATAATAGTACAGTGTATTATTACATTATATCATATATATAATTCTATATTATATAAGAATTATATATATATGTGAAATATTAATATATTATATGTTTAGAATATTAATTATTAATATATATATAAAAGTACAATTACAATATATAATTCTATATTATATAAGAATTATATATATATGTGAAATATTAATATATTATATGTTTAGAATATTAATTAGTAATATATATATAAAAGTACAATTACAATATATAATTCTATATTATATAAATACAAATCTATTACTCATTAAAATTTTTATGCTTTATCTATGTATTTCTAAATATTTATTTGTATTTATATATATATGTAAATCAATGCAGATCAGGCTATATAAAAATATTTATATATATATATATATGTAAAATTACTTATAAATTATGAAATTATGATAAAAACAAGTAGATATTATGTATTTTATGTTTATATTATTTATATTATGTTAATTCTTAATATATTATATATATATATATATATATATATATATATATATATATATATATATATATATATATATATAGAGAGAGAGAGAGAGAGAGAGAGGTTTATTAATATCTATTTATAAATATATATAATTACATATATAAAATTTTATGTAAATTATGAAAACGAGGCAAACAATGGTCTGTTTCTGTCTAATTTGTTTAGATGTTCTCTATTTACAGAAACACACACACACACACACACACACACACACGGAGTCTGTCTCAGGTGATGTGTGTGACTACACAAATAAATGCAAAACTACATGAACAGCTGTCTCATTGTTCCTGGTTTACGTCTGTGTCATGGATCTGAGCCGAAAACAAGAGCAGCGTAAAGTAGAAGTGTAGAGTGTGAGAAAGAGGAAGGAACGCTGAGACAGGAAAGAGTTGAGACGAGAAAGTGGCACATGTACAGAGGAAGGTGAAGAGATGAGGAGACGGTCAGACGGATGTGGTGGTCGTGCTCGGGGTCACATGACCTGTGTGAGCGTGTGTGTGTGCGTGTGTGTGTGTGTGCGTGTGTGTGTGCGTGTGTGTGTGTGTGCTGTTGCTGCCAGATCTCAATCAACGAAAATCACATCGGATTTGATACAGAACTAACTAGACTAAATCAATTCTAAATCAAAGTATATTAAATTTAGTTTTTACAAAAACTACGGATCCCCAAAAGTGACATGGTGTTGGAACAATTTTTTATTTTTCATAATAACAATTTAAAGTCATTTTTGTGTTAAATGAGAAAAGCATCAAATAGATATTACAAAAAAAAATTTTTTTTTAATTTGATTCAACATAGCATTTATTACACATAAACCTTTAGGCTGCAACAGCCATGATTGTTTTCAGAAGCTGAATTGGTATTTAGATACATTTAACGACCTAAACTGTTAGGTTAACAAACATTCTTCAACATTTCTTTTTATGTTCCGCAATAGAACAAAATTTGGGCAAACTATGCCCAAAATTGAATATATTTTTACTAAAAACTGCCAGTAGGTAATGGTAAATGTTTAAATGAGTGAGTCATTGAATCATTGATTCATTCGATTTGTTCAAATGGCTGATTCATTCAGGAATGAAGTAAACGGCTCTTTGTATGAATGAGTCATTGAATCATTGATTCACCGGATTGATTCACTCAAAACAAGGATTCATTCAGAAACGAAACATCACTCAGAGATGCTAGACTGGGTAAACCCAGCCTGATCTGATTTCGCCCTGCGGCTCAGTCTGGAAACCTCTACATTCATTTATCCTGCTTCTGTCACACTTTTGCGGGAACCAATCACAGACTGGCTTATCCACCTGGTGCGCTATTGGCGGGTTTAACACGATGACGGATAGAGAAGCGATGGATAGATGCCCGTTGATCACGCCTCATGTGGTCTGATTGGTTGAAGAACTGTCCAATTGCGTACAGAGTCATTTGAATTATGCCTGTTTATCACACCTCTTGTGCAGTAGAAAACACAGAGCAGACTCCCCAGACCTTAAAAGATTGAGCTTGGTGAAAGCCAGACAACAGAGATGCACAACACTTCTGCTCTGGCCTCATGGGTAATATTTTCCTTGGTGAAATTGAGCAAAAACAGAAAATATTGTGTCCAAAAATATAGCACAATATTAAGGTCTTATTTATTAAACTGTTGTATAAAATCAATATCATATTTGCACTTGTGATATAACTATATAATCATATAAACATGAGACAAAAACTCATACAGGGGCATTTTTGTCTGAAATCTTGAGTTTTAGGGTCATTCTAACTGTATCAACTGCATTGAACTGGACTTATATTTAGGGGTTCATGAGTGTAGCGCTGAAACTTGTAATTGTTACATTTTCCAAGGATCAGCATTCTCCCTTAAAAGTCATCAGGCAGACCAAACCATACGTTTTATAGACTTTAAACTTTGAGGGCTGGTAGTACTCACTCCATCTACAACGTCACCAAAGCTTGCCCTGATTGGCCTGACGGGGGCGCTACAGCAGTCTACAAAAGTGCGAAATGGCTAATAACTCCAAATGTATTTTCGGTATTTTTTGAAAAACCTACTACTTTGGGAATTAGTCCTAGGTTTGTGGCCTGATTTCTGACCAAACCAGTGCAGAAATATTCTCTGGTTAGTGAATTTCAGTATTTAATAAAATAAATTTGATTCACGGTCGCTAATGGGAGCTAAAATGTTCAATGTGGGCAGAGCCACTTTTACTAAAATGGCTATAACTCGTGAACGGAATTAGTTATTTTCACCAAACTAGGAACACATGTGTATGAGCTCAATCAGAGGTGACGTGAAAAGAATCGCCACAATGGCCACTTGGTGGCGCTATAACAGGAAAAAAACCCATGAAAATGGCTATAACCACCCAACCGTTAGTCCGATTTACTTGAACATTGGCATGCACTGTCTTTGTCCAATGTGCCATGATAGTCTATGAGGGCAATGGCTTATCTAAAAAAACATGGCCGCCATCAGCCAACGAAATTTGAGCACCTATTAGACAAGGTTACCAGAGGCCAATCGGAACGAAACTCGGTGGGCATGTTCAACATGGCTCTAGAGGTCTGTAATTTTGAAAGAAATCGGCTACTAGTTGGGGCTAACGAGTTTGACGCCTTTGTAATCACGTGGTGTTTCACACATCCAAACAATATTCATATAATTTGATAGATCTACTGAACAACTTTGCCTCAAGAACCACTGCTGTCAATCAAATCTAATTTTTTATGTAAAAACTTTTGTGAGCTTGTCCTAGTCTTAATAAAACCATTGCTGTACAATTCACTGGACTCTATAGATCAATAATTATCAAAAAAAGGTTGAACTTTACCCCTTTGGGTAGCTATAACAGGGTCATTTAGAAAATGGGCGTGGCAAACATTTACTCAAAAGCCTATAAATCCTAAACGAAAACTCGAAACTTCACGGAAATAGGTGAGCACATGCAGCATATGACTCTAAAGAAGCTTGGGAACTTTTAGGGAGATCGGACCATAGGTGACGCTATAACTGTTAAAAAGCTTTAAAAACCATATATGTCCTGTGGTAAATTGCTTGTATTGGCTGTAAATGGTCTTTTCCATCTATGATCTAAGTGGTTACATGCTTGCTAAATAAAACTTAGGCCTTAAAACGCTTGAACCCCAATAATTGCCGCTCGCAGATATTTGTACGTGCTTTAATAGAGTTTTTAGCATTTATTTATATTGAGCTACAAGTTTTAGCTGTTTGACCGAAATACAGGAACTTGTCAAAGGCCACGACAACTCAAACATTGTGTAAGTTCCAGCTTCTCTTTAAAACGGAGCATGTGTTCAGGTCAGATGAAGAAGTGTTTGTTTATGGATACAGCCAGAGGTGTAAATCACGTGCGTCTGTCTTTTGCACACTGTTGAAGGCAGTTTTAGCAAGCATTCGGCATGCATGTGATCAGCTTGTTTGGTGGCATTGCCCGTCATCAAAGGAGCAGCAGTGAATGACCCGTGTGCGTCAGAGATGCTGGCATGAAAACCCTGGACTGTGTGTGTCCCTGTGGTAGATTAATCTCACACCCTACACAATTACAAATTTGGCATCATAACTACAATCACATCTGTCATTGCCCGTCAGGCCTGCGGTGTAGAGCGGCTTCCTGTTCAAACAAGAGCCGTCTGTCCGTTTGAGACGCTTCCACATTAGTAAAAGTGCTGCGATGATGTATTGTTCACAAATAAATACTGAAACTGAATCAGTTTGTTTTGGGTGTTTCTTTAAGTGTGTTAAAGGTCCAGATGTCACACTGATGAACATGTGTCGTGTTATACGGTGTGCTGCGTGGTGGACATACTGTCCCAGGACTCTCTTGGCAAAGAGACAGACAGACAGACAGACAGACAGGCATCCGGCCAGAGCTGGTCTGGGTTTCTTTTGAGTGGATGTGGTTAGCAGTAAAGAGTTTTAAGATCACAAACTAGATACAAGAATCTGTACTAGTCATTCAAATATTATATAATTACTTTAATAACTATTTTTATGATATTTATGCACTACTGTTAAAAAATTTAGAGTGAGATGAAGTTAGAAATTAGAAAGAAGTATTTTCTGCTCGCCAAAGCAGCATTTATTGATTAAAAAAACAGCAAAAACTATTAAACTTTAAAAATGCAAGCAGCAATTAAGCTGCCAAGCAGAAAGAACACGATAAGTCATGCCACCAACTGAAACAATGAGCAATTAAAGACATATTAAAATCATTTTAGGCAAAATGGCTGAAAAATTACAAATACAGTAACTAGTCAAATGATTTAATGGTTATAAGTTTTGACCAATAGGTGGCGCTGTAACCAAATTGATGTGTTGTGATCAGAGTAAAGTGACGATGACACATGCAAAGTTTGGTGTCACTATGCCAAAGCATTGCAGAGATACAGCCTCAGAGTCATTTTGTCATCATGCCTCAAATTTCTTGATGCACTATATGAAAACGGTTTCATCCATCGACACGAAATCCATAACTTTTTGCCAGCATGGTCTGAATACAATTCGATTTTGGTGAAAATCTGAGCAACGCTCTAATAGGAGGTTGAAAAAGTAGGTTTTTGAAGAAAATCAAAATGGTGGACAGGAAGTTCAACCGGCTATTTAAAAATTGTTATCTATGTTCTCGGCTTGACCAAGGGATCAATCAAGACCAGTTTCAACGCAATGGGTTAAATTGTTCAACAACTATTAGCACTTTTGGAAATTTCATTATAACTTTTGATCACAAGGTGGCGCTGTCTCAACTTTTTGAGGACCTTCAGTGCATAGTGCTGATGATACTTACAGAGTTTTTATAACAATACGGCATTGCGTTCATAGAATACAGCATTTTACGACAAAATTCTAAATGACAACACCCAAAATGATGTCATGTAATAATATGGGAAAATTGGATATTGTTTGACTCAATATGCTGCACCGAATGTTAAAAGACCAAAGTTATAAGCAAAAAAGGCAATTTTCATATCTCCTGACCACTTGGTGACACTGTGCCGAAACTGTTCAAGTACCCTCAGGTCATGGTTGTCATAACACACACCAAGTTTGGTCAAAATATGCTAAAGCGTTACAGAGATATACACTCTAAAAATGCTGGGTTGTTTTAACCCAATGTTGGGTCACATATGGACTAACCCAGCAGTTGGTTTGTTTTAACCTGGCAGTTGGGTTGTTTTAACCCTGCGGTTGGGTTAAATGTTTGCTTAAGACAACCCAATCGCTGGGTTAAAACAACCCAACTGCCAGGTTAAAACAACCCAACTGCTGGGTTAGTCCATATGTGACCCAACATTGGGTTGTTTTTTACCAAGCATTTTTTAGAGTGTAGCCTCATGTTAATTTTGCTGTGCTCTTCGTCAAATTCGAGAACGGTTCAAGGAAACAACTTGAATTCCATAGCTTTTTGTCGGCATGGTCTGAAGATAATCTGGTTCAATTTTCATGAAAATCTGAACAACGCCCTAAGAGGAGTTAGAAAATGTAGGTTTTTGAAGAAAATCAAAATGGTGGACAGGAAGTTCAAACAACTATGGCAAAAATTGTTATCTATGTTCTCAGCTTGACCAAGGGATCGATCAAGACCAGTTTCAACGCAATGGGTTAAATTGTTCAACAACTATTAGCACTTTTGGAAATTTCATTATAACTTTTGATCTCAAGGTGGCGCTGTCTCAACTTTTTGAGTACCTTCAGGGCATTGTGCCAATTACCTTTTGTAACAATTACCTGGTTCAATTTTCATGAAAATCTGAGTAATGCCCTAAGAGGAGTTAGAAAAAGTAGGTCTTTCTGAAAATTCAAAATGGCGGAATTTTGTTTCTAGCCCTCACGGTTCAAAAGTGTTAATGTTAGCATAAATGTAAGTGCAAATTTGGACAGTTGGTGACGCTGGAGGGATTTAGTTAGAAACTGCAAATTTGATATGGTGACAGTTTTTCAAAACTTTCCCACAAGCGGTTCAATGGGCTACCATAGACTCAATAGTGGAAGAAGAACGCCAACGATTACAGTAGATGCAGACACACCTTCAGTGCTTGGCCCATAATAAATGAGATATTTGAAAAATTGCTATGTTTGATAATAACTGGTGAACAGTGTGGCCAAAAATCACAAGACTGGTCTCTTTAGATTTGGTGCATCATACGGAGTTGAACAATACCCAATTCTTCCCAAGTTGGCCATTTTGGGCGTTGGCCGTTTTGAATTTTGTCGTAAAATGCTATATTTTAGGAATGCATTGGCGTAGCGTTACAAAACTCAGTATGTGTCTTTAACACAATGTCCTGTAGGTACATTGTGTAGTTTTTCACCATTAGCTTTTCATTACTTTAGCCTATTGTCTTGAACAATGCCTTGAAATTGCTACCAATTATTTCATAGTCGTCAGAACTTCCTGTCCACCATTGACTTTTTCAAGCTCCTCCTAGACCGTTGCTCTAATTTTCCACAAATTTGACTCTGATCATCTTTAGACTATGCCGGAAAAAAGTTATGGATTTCATGTTGATAGACAAAACCGTTTTCATTTACCCCATCAACGAACTTGATGGCATGATGCCAAACTGCATCTGAGGCTGTATCTCTGCAACGCTTTGGCTTATTGGCACCAAATTTGGTCATTGCCACCCAACACTAACCACACAATATAAATTTGGTGTCAGCGCCACCTGTTGGTCAAAAGCAATAAGAAATTATGTCACATTAAAAGTGATTTTATTTTGGAATCTTTTGTTGCATTATAAGTGTATTTACTGTTACTTTAGATCATTTTAATGCATCCCTACTGAACAAAACTATTGAACGGAAGTGTATATTTACATTTAGTCATTTAGCAAATGCTTTTATCACACAACAAGTGATTCATCAAACAGCAGACAAAGTACTTCCTGAAGGAAGTGTGTGTTTTTGATTGCCAAAACCTCTTAGCCTGCAGAACCAGTCTGAGCGAGATGCCGTCCCATCTTGCCACGATGAAAAATGGCAACAGCCGTAATAACATATTGGGCATCTGGTGTGAATGAGAGTCTTAAGTACACAGGGCTCAAGGACAGATGTTCCCGCGGCTGTGGGCTTTACTCTTCCTCCTCCCCAGTTGTTGTGAATCAGGTGGACTCATTTGTAATGCTTTAGGTTTATTGAAGTGCTGAAGCTCCACATCCGCAGAGAGACGGGCTGCTGTTGTGCTGCTCTAGTTTCAGGAGCCTCCACCTATAGGATGCATTATGTGCTTTGCTAGTTCATTTTTTGTTACTAGGCTGTTCTAGATTGTCTATTTGACCAGGGATTCCCAAACTTTTTTGTCAGCATAACCCCTGTGGGCTAAAATATGCACTCGCATGTTCACGGTTTTCTGGTGTAGGTTAATGGTCACGTGACATGCACGTATAAAAAAATAGTCAGTGATTTATTTTGATTAATTGGAAATTATTTATTTACATTTTACATTTTTATAATTTTAATTGTTTTGTATTTTGGCTATTTTATTTAAAAATATATTTATTATAATTAAATACTCAAGCTTTTAAACTCAATTTTATAATTAATTTTGAATGTTTATGTTTTATACATTTTTTGTATGTTTTTTATTTTATGTTTACATTTTTTGGAAATTATTTATTTATTTATTTAGTTTACATTATGATATAAATAATTTGATTAACTTGTATTTTGACTATTTTATATTTATAAATATAATATTTATTATAATTTTACATTTATATGATTTAATTAACTTTAGTAAGTGTTTTATTTTGATTTGCTTTTATCTGGAAATCATTTATTTATTCTTTTGATTTTAATCATTTTAAGTTAGTGTTGTATTTTGACTATTTTATTAAATAAATATTTATTATAATTAATTTTGAATGTTTGTGATTTTTATTAATTTTGTTGTATTTTTATATTTTATAAAACCTGATTTTTTTGGAAATTAAATATTAAAATATATGATTTTAATTTAACATTTTTAGTGCTGTATTTTGACTGAAATGTTTACATTTTTATTATTTAAATAATTTTTGTAATGGTTTTAATTGGTTTGCTTTTATTTGGAAACTATTTATTTTACTTTTCCATTCCGATGATGTTGTAATTTATTATAATTTTACAGACTTATGATTTAATAATTTTTTGGTAAATGTTTTATTTTGATTGTTTTTATCTGGAAATTATTTATTCATTCTATGTTTATTAAGTGTCATATTTTGACCTTTATATTTATAATAATTGTACATTTTTGTAGTTTTTTAGTGGGTGTTTTAATGGGATGTCTTCATTTCAATAAAGGGACGAGTTCAGAGAATGTGTATTCTGTTAAGATGATGTGAAGTTTCCATGAAATGGCTGTGAAATGCTCATGTTAGGAAGCAGGATTATGGGTTTAAATGATGAATGCGTGTATTAGTTGCCTTGTTGTGGGCCGATCGCTGCTCCTCTGGCCTGTCACAGTTGAAATGAGCCAAAAAGCCTCTAAGAATCAGCGAGACAGACGTTTGCTGTGACACATCCACACTTTAGTGACAGAGGAAATGGGCCAATTAAGGACAGCTTGCTTAGACCCTGCATGGGGTTAATATTCAACTCCCGTAATTAAAAATAAATTACACTTTTCCTGGATAACTATTCAAACTGTCTCTGTGTTTCTGACTCCATGGCTGCGTGTCTTTCTGTGCTTTTTTTTCACTTCCAATTCCGCAACATCTGGTGCAATGATTTCTGCACGTTCCTCAGCACAAATTGATTTTGGATGCAGAATACGGCAGCAGTTTCTGTGCGCGCTTTCTCCCGGTGTCTCTCGTGCTCTTTAGTAAACTAAGGTGTTTTGTGTCAGGCTGCTGTTTTAAGTTCAAACTGAGTTTTTAATCTAAATTTAGATGCATGCTTTCATTACGCCATTAAAATCCTAGCTATCATCAGGCATTGGCCATACATGCATTCATGTGTATTTATTTATATATTCTGTTCCGCAGGAGAGTATATAAAGACGTGGAGGCGGTATTTCCTGCTGAAGAGAAACGCACGCGTTTACCGGCTATAAGGAGCGGCCGCAGGACGCCGATCAGCTGGAGACACCGCTAAACAACTTCTCCGTGGCACGTGAGTCTCTCAGCCGAGCCTTTAATAAAGCCTGAGACGGTGACGGATGTGCAGACGTGTAAACGGCCTACTGTAGTTTAAAAACTGTATGTGAACAACAATAAAAAGGCGTAATTTGGCTACTAAACTATTTATCATATGCAGTGTGCAGTGTCCTACCTTTGGCACATTGCATGTTTACTTCGGTGAAATATTTTTAAAATAAACGGTTATTTTGCTTTTTTTTTTATAAAATATTGTGTAAACAAAGTCTTAATTTTTGTCTGACCGGACAGCTTAAAAATTGCATTATTGCATTATTCACCGATCCAGCATAACATTACCTAATATTCTATATCCTATATCATATATCCTAATATTGTGTTGGTCCCCCTTTTGCTGACCCATCGAGGCATGGACTCCTCTAGACCCCTGAAGGTGTGCTGTGGTATCTGACACCAAGATGTTAGCAGCAGATCCTTTTAGTAGCTTATCTGATCGGACCACACGGGCCAGCCTTCGCTCCACACGTGCATCAATGAGCCTGGGCCGCCCATGACCCTGTGGCCGGTTCTCCACTGTTCCTTCCTTGGAGCACTTTTGATAGATCCTGACCACTGCAGACCGGGAACACCCCACAAGAGCTGCAGTTTTGGAGATGCTCTGACCCAGTCGTCTAGCCATCACAATTTGGCCCTTGTCAAACTCGCTCAAATCCTTACGCTTGCCCATTTTTCCTGCTTCTAACACATCAACTTTGAGGACAAAATGTTCACTTGCTGCCTAATATATCCCACCCACTAACAGGTGATAAAGAAATGTTATTCACTTCACCTGGTCATAATGTTAAGTAATTTTTGCACCATCAAAGTATTTATTTTGTAACAATCATTTGACACATTTTTAATTATTAACAAAATTTTGTGTAGAAACAAAAAGTTAATATTTTGAGAGACAAACCAAAGATGCTTAATTGCCTATAATATAATTCCAGGTTAATTTGCTACATTATAAGTAGTTTTTTTTATTTAGTAAAATCGATTGACACGTTATGTTTGATAAGCACAATGGTTTATTTGGATATTAGACTTAAAGTTTTCAATATGTGATCATGCAAAACTGTATTTGGTGCATGCTTCATGTGAGATATCATGGGTTTCACTCTTCTACCAGTCGACACGGGGTCATGCGAGCTTCCATCTGACCTCCATCAACACAAACGGTGTTTCCTGGAGGCACGTGCAGAACATATGAAGCATATCTGGGCCGCTTCTCCAGTCGCACCTCAGCAGAATCTCCCAGAGAAGCCCCGCCATCCCTGCGAAATCTGTTGAAATGATTGAACAGACTAATTAGACAGCCATAATGTTTGTTCAAGAGAACGCTTCCTCCCTGACACTTGTGAAATATAGTGGTTATTAAGTGTCTGATCCTCATTATTTATCTCGCCGCTGATGGAGGCTGTGGTTGAAGCCCGGTTGGATCTCAGTGGTGGTCTCACCCCGCTCCTCCATCTAGTCGACAGGCCGCTCGTGTCGTCTCGTACGTGACACATGTCTCCTCCACGCTCTCTCCTCGACATATGTTTGTGGGAAAGCGCTGCTGGAGACTCGAGCGGATTGTGCTTTGTCGAAGTTTTACTCTTTGAGTGAGCATTTTTGAGGGGAGAGAAGAACACAGACACAGCTTATTTCGGCTTCTCTCGGAAAAAGACGTGAGTTTGAGTTTTTAACAACTGATGACATTCCCGTTTTCCTGTTTTAGACGCAGTTTGGATTGCAGAAGCATCCGTGTGTGAAAGGAAAACACAACCAGGTTACATTAGACATCAGATCGCCAACAACGTTTGAGATGTGAAACTTCATTTCTGACATTGCAACACCTTTTTTGAGCAAATGTTAAGAGAAACAACAATATTACGCACAATATTAGTGTTGATTATTATGCAAAGTGACAGAATGTGTGTTTTTCACAGTTTTAGATGGACGTGTTTGGCCGTTTCCTGCGTCTTACGCCATGAGTTTTGTGCTTTTAAAATGACATGTCAAGTTAAATATAGTTTTACAAATTAAAAAATATATATTTTTACAAATGCATCTAGAAAACCTTAAATTTCCCCCGTAATGTCCTCTCTGAAACAGGGTTATTAGCGTTAACTAAAACTATAACAATTCATTACTTGAAACAAAAACATGAAATAAAATTTACTTATATTTTATCTGCTTAAATGTATACTTATATACTTATAATATAAAATAACTTATTTCCCAAGAACATTTCTCATTTTTCTTTAGTTTAACGAAGCTCTAAAATAACTAAAACTAAATAAACTATCTATCAAGAGAGGATCTGAGTAAATAAACTAAAACTAATTAATAACAAATATATAAAATGATATAGATGTATAAAAAAAACATAAACATAGTTCAAAATTACTCATGTTTCAAAAACAGAATGTAAAAATATAATTCAAAAAGTAAGAAAAACTATCAATTTGATGTTTGTTTGAATCTTTTCAGATATGAAAATAGTAATACACACAATATTAATGAAAATGGGCAATAGTTGTAAAATGCAAAATTAAATATTAATCTTATTAAAATTAATAGAATTAATAAAAATTATATAGATGTATAAAAACAACTAATAAAAATGACAAAAACTGGAAAAAATTACTCAAATGTTTTCAAAACATAAAATGTAAAAATATAATTTAATAAAAATATAACTCAAATAAGAAAAACTATACATTTTACATTTGTTTGAATCTTTTCAGATATAAAACTTTTTAATTACATTATATTTTGCAAAGTGACTGAAAATTTGAATAAATTGTAAAATGCTAAATTTAAGAAGATTAAGCATTATTTAATGAAGTGCTAAAATAACTAAAACTAAATAGCAATATCTGTAAATAAACTAGCAGGGATGATCTGAGTAAATAAACTAAAACTATTTAATAAAAAATAATAAAAATGACATGGATGTATAAAAAAAACAACTAATAAAAGGACAAAAAATTTACAAAATTACTCAAATGTTTAGAATAAAAAATAATTGAAAATATTATAACTTTTTTTTTAATTGAAAAAATATAAATTTTACAGATATATAACTTTTTAGATATAAAACTTTTGATTTTAAAATGTAATTTAATACAAAAATTAAGAAAAACTATACATTTGACATTTATTTGAATCTTGCTAAGTTTTCAGGTATGAAACTTTTAATTTAATAGGATTACACTCAATATAAGTGTTGATTATTATGCAAAGTGGCAGAATATGAGTGTTTTAGAGGGACGTCTTTGGCCGATGCTTCCCGTCTCGCTGTGTTTCCTGCGTCTTTATGAGCTTTGGGCTTTTAACAGGACATGTCTGGTTAAATATAGTTTTACAAATTAAAAATAAGAATGCTTCTAGAAAACCCTGCGCGTTATTAGCGTTAATTAACCAAACAAAGTAAATATTAAATTAAATTAAATATAGTACAGAAACGTATTTCATTTCATCTCATTTTTGTTTAGTTTAACAGGGTATTAAAACAACTAAAACTACCTTATAAATAAAAATGAATAAAAATAGCATAGACATAAAAAAACTAACAATGACTTTAAAACAGAAAAAAATGACAAACTTTAATAATTTAATACAAAATTAAGGAAAAACTATCAATTTGACATTTGTTTGAATCTTTCAAAAGTTTTCAGATATGAAACTTTTAATAGTATTTAAAAATTACACACAATATAAGTGGTGGTTATTATGCAAAGTGACAGAAAGTGAGACAATTTAATAATAATATAATAATAATTATAATAATAATAATAAACTTTATTTTCTATAGCGCTTTTAAAAGTAGCATCTCAGAACACTTCACAGAAGGAAAGAAAGCATACAATTATACAAACATAAGTATGATTTAAAAAAACCCCACACCAAATAAGAACATACTATCAAAACTAGTAAATAAAAAAAGTCAAGTAAAAGCTACCCTAAAGAAATACGCTTTAAGGGAGGATTTAAAAACACTAAGGGATTCTGCCTAATCCGAGCAGGCACGGGATTCCAGAGTCTCGGAGTGATTGATGAAAATGCCCCATCACCCATAGATTTTAAACGGGTATGTGGGGCAATTAAAAGGCCAGTTTCTGAAGAGCGAAGAGCACAGGCAGTGCTGGGGAAAGTTACTTTGAAAAGTAATGCATTACAATATTGCGTTACTCTCTTAAAAAGTAACTTATTGAGTTACTTAGTTACTTTTTAAGAAAAGTAATGCGTTACGTTACTTTTTCTCACCTGGACTGGGCTTGTTTTTTTGTTTTTGTTTTTTTATGACAATAAGATTCTATTTTTGTGCAAATGTAAAGACCTCGTCATACCAAAATTGAAATAATAAGCCTTAGGCTGAGGTAAAAATTAGGGCCGGGACCTTAATGCGTTAATTAAGATTAATTACTAGATAACAATTTTAACTTATTTTTGCACCGCGCAACGTTTTTTAATGAATGAGTTTCGACAGACTGATTATACTGGAACACCAACTAGCGTTCTCGACTTCTGAACACAACAAACCACAGTGAACATGAACGGAGAAGCTTACGAGACTGCTTTGCTTGGCCCCGTGGATGGGACATTATGTTTTAAAAAACGAAAGGATGGAAGCGTCGACAAGAGCATGGTTGTGTGGAAGCTATGCAACAAGGAATTTGCGTATCGAGCCTCAAATATCACCTCAACGCATAACGCTGGACATAAATAAATACACAAAATTTTGTTGATTAAGCTTATGTATTCAGTCATTATTCAATGGTATACTAAAAATCCATGTGAAAAAAATTACTTCTCACTGTTCTCAGGTCAAATATTTATATGCAATTAAAATGCGATTAATTTCGATTAATTAATTACAAAGCCTCTAATTAATTAGATTAATTTTTTTAATCGAGTTCCTTAGTAAAAATACAAATTCACACGCTCTGCTGCGCTGCCATTCTGGGTAATGGAAGAATAGGACGCAGGAGAAAAAAAGTTTTACCAATAAATACAAAAATCTAGTAATTTTTGCTCATTGGTTTAACTGAATCATTAAAAGGTCAGCAGCAAATTGGTCAGTAAAGGTAGA
The DNA here is from genome assembly GCA_023029165.1 of Gobiocypris rarus. Taxonomy (NCBI): domain Eukaryota; kingdom Metazoa; phylum Chordata; class Actinopteri; order Cypriniformes; family Gobionidae; genus Gobiocypris; species Gobiocypris rarus. The sequence continues at coordinate 39,084,802 of CM040925.1, read as the reverse complement.
TTAAATGCATACAAATATTTGTTTTATTTAACATTTAATTATTGGAGGTTTGCATATTTTGCATTTGACTGATTTTATTATTTTTGAGGAATACTCAATCTTTAAGCAAGTGAGATGAATAAATGCTCAAATTTAGTCTTGAACTACAATAACTATCATTTTCACACACACGCCTCTGCACTTACGCTCGATTTCATGGGGACAGGAGACGCGTCAGTCAAATACATGTGAAAAAGTAACTCAGATATTTTGTTGTAAATTTGAAAAGTAATGCGTTACTTTACTAGTTACTTGAAAAAGTAATATTATTACGTAACTCAAGTTACTTGTAATACGATACCCCAACACTGCGCACAGGTGTGTAGGGGGCTAAAAGCTCAGTACGATTCAAAGTAGGGGTGGGACAAAAAATCGATATGCCGATTTATCGCGATATTTCCGGCCGCGAGACGTTATCGATACGCTGTCTTCAAGTATCGATATTTTATTAGATTATTTAAATTTATATAAACATTGAGGCTGTTTACCGCTTTGGCTTCCCGGAGTGGCATTACCCCCAGACTTCATGTGGTGGCGCTTCACCGAACGCAAATAGGCCTACAACGTCAACATCGCGTCTAGTTTGACGTGTGAACATTTTGAATCCATTTGAAGCGAAATAGACGCGCGTTCAATGTGCTCCGGGAGAAAAATGTCATAAAAGCAGGGGCGCTGCTAGCAATTTTGGGCCCTATGAAAGAATATGAAGTTGGGCCCCCCTATCGTACCATTTAGGGGGGTAATTTTGCCAGAAATGCAGAAATAAGATGTAATTTTTTTAAATTTGTTACTCTGGTAGATTATACATTTATAATTTATATTACATTACTGCTAGTACTGTTATTACTAATAAAACCAATCTCTGGGGGCCCCCAAAAGTGCATGGGCCCTTAGAATCGTCCTAACTTTCCCCTCCTTAGCGGCACCCTTGCATAAAAGACCACTCTTTTATGCATTAACAGCCACATAAATGTGGTTCAGCCAACGCACTACCTGGATTTTCTTCACTGCAAAGAAACATGTTTAAAGTTATGAAACTGCACTTTGCCCTCAGTCAAAATGATTTGGTAGGCAACAAGAGATTCATTAGACCAAAGATCGCCCCTTAGATGTACACAAGACGAAATATATGTCATGTTTAATCGATATGCCGCTACTGAGACATCCGAGCCAGCGGCAAACGCCATAGGGACTGGCCGAGGAAAGGTAGCTTTCGCCGGGGTTAACGAGCGCCGAGCACCGGAACTCCAAAAACGAAAGATTTTTTTTTTTTTTTAATTGGCGCTGTCTTTATAAATAAACCACATATTTTCGCTTTAAACAACTACATTATCAACTGAAAGCATTAAAACATTTGTTCCAATACAGATAGTGACAAAATATCAGTATTTTTAATTATGCAGGGTTTCTCATCATGTCACTTGACCACGTGACAGCAGCAAGCCGGCTCCTGATTGGTTAACGCGCTTGGTTCTCAGATGTGACCATACTTTATTATATAAGGTTTTATACTGGGTGTTTTTTTTTCTCTCACATTTTTAGCAATGTGTGCATTTTGCATTTTCCAAATATGAAATGTTGCTGCTATGAATAAGTTGGAGAAAGTTATAACTTTATTATAAATCATTTAGTCACAGAAAACTGTTCTCTCATGGCTGTTTGATGGTTTTATAAGCACTTACTGTACTTTAATGCTATATCTCAAAAAAGATTAAATGATTTAGTTTTAATAATGAAATACATGATCCTTTTTTCCATTTACAAAATGATATTGTGATATATCGTGAGTGATTTTCTTGCAATATATCGTCTGTCACAGAATCGCTATCGTTATCGTGGGCAAAATATTGTGATATTATCGTATCGTGTGTTGACCTGTGATTCCCACCCCTAATTCAAAGCATGAGAACTTTAAAATCCACCCGAAATCTGACAGGGAGCCAATATAAAGACTCCAAGACTGGAGAGATGTGGTCCCTTGTCCTGGTTCCAGACAGGATTCGGGGCTGAACTTTGAACCAGCTGTAATTTATTTACCCCGACCAGCAAAGCATTACAATAATCAATGCGGAAAAGCTTTTCAGCCACCGGGAGTCACAGCATAGGACGCAATTTGGCAATGTTTCCCAGATGAAAGAAGGACGTCTTTACAGTGTTCTGAACATGGGGATCAAATGCTAAATGTGCATCAAATATCACCCCTAAATTTCTTAATTTTGTTGAAGATAACTCTTTAAAAAGTTTTTTTTATCTCAGAAATACATTGAGAGAGAAAAGACGCAGCCACATTAACATGTGTCGAGTTTCATGCAGTCTCAAGCAGACTAACAGTCTCAAAAACACAAAAGATTTTTAACTTTGACACGTTGCCATGGCAACAGTATTTCAAATCCCAGGAATCCATTCATAAGTCTATATCTGCCATGTGTTGACATTATAATGATGAAGTTTGAAGTGAGTCGGGTGAAAATAAGATACTGTCTTAATAAGACACACTTCCTGCTGCCAGTTGGTGGCGCTGTAACTTTGACTCACAAACGTCATATCCATGTGATCGGCCTCTTACGACGAACACACAGCTGAAGTTTCATCCCAAATCAGTCATGTATGCTTATAACCTTTCTCGCCCTGTATCCTGCATAAAAGTTAAGACCAAGTGATCTTAAAAGTTGACCCAATGGATAAATGTAAATGCTAAAAAGTAAAGGACCCAAAATTGATCCCTGAGGAACACCAGATTTCACAACATTATAATATCTGTAATATCTGTAATTAAATAAACTAGCAAGGGAGGATCTAGGTAAAACAATTAATCAAATGACAACAAAAACAAAAAAGTGTTGCGAAAACATATAATTTTAATAAAATATAATTGAATAAAATAGAACTTAAAAATATATACATATGTCACCTTTTTAGGTATGAAACTTTTCATTTAATAGTATTACACACAATATTAGTGTTGATTTATTATGCAAAGTGACAGAAAGTAATAATACTTGTAAAATGCCAAATTTAACGAAGTGCTAAAATAACTCAAAATAAATAGCAAGATTTATAGATCTAAACTAAATATTAATATCTATAATCAAATAAACTAGCAAGAGACGATCTGAGTTAATAAACTAAAACTAAATAGTAAAAAATAATAAAAATTGCATGAATAATGAAAGGACAAAAAAAACTGAACAGAATGTTTCAAAAACATGAAATGTAAAAATGTTATTTAATAAGTTATAGGGATGCAGCAATACAGTGAGTCCACGGTTCAACACATACCTCGGTTTTTAACCACGGTGTTCGGTTCGGGTCGGTTCTGATGGCTTGTCACATTTTTTGTTATTCTATTCTTAGGCGATAGGAACAGCAAGAGGTTAAAGAGAAAAAATACTATTTTCTTTATTTTACTTAAAAGAATTGAAAAACCTTACTTAAACTTAACTTTACTAAAAAAAAACTTTTTTACACATTCCTAGTGTATTGGATAATATAAAATAAATATATGTATAAGATTTACACTGGCAGCTGTACAACATTTAAGTATGAAATTGAATGAATAAATGTAAAAATAAAACACTGCATAGACTTCACTATAAAATATCCATTGATTCTTATTAAAGCTGCTGTATTAGTTTTTCAGTCAAGAGCAGTGGGTGATTTTCTCTTTGTCTTTTGTTGTTGTATTAACATTAAAGGGATATTTCACTCAAAAATGCAAATTCTGTCATGGAGAAATGAATACAGGTTTGAAACAACATTAGAGTGAGTAAATAATGAGCTCATTTTAGAGGTGCACTGTCCCTTTAAGGAGCGCGTGTTCACTGAGGCTGCCCTGTTGTCAATTTAAGACCTGCGTGCATTTAATATACAGACACGACTGCGATTTTACTGTCACTTTAGGCATAACCGACTGTGTTTATGTGAACCTTGTGTGTATTTGAAAGTATTAGCGCAGTAAGACGTGTTACAGTAATCCCGTGTTTGACAGGCGTGTAGTGCTCATGTTAAAACAGAACACGCCAATGAAACCGGCAAGGCTTTAACACGCATGCATGTGATGAACTCTGGTGATTGTGAATAACTATAGTGTCCCGAGAGGATAACTCTACCACTAACCTGTGATGGGAATGTGTGTCGCGTTCTTCAGTATGTTGGGATGGAGGCAAATTATAGAATGTGTGGAAAAATAATTTATTAAATGCGAAACCGAAAAAAACACAATTCACAAGCGCGTATTGAACGGTAAATGCCGTACCGGAACGGTTCAATATTATATTGAGAACTGTGGCATCCCTAATAAGTTATAACTTTAAAAAATACGAAAGAATATAATTTTGACATTTGTCAACGTATCAGATATAAAACTTTGATTTATTAGTATTACACACAATATTAGTGATGATTATTATACAGAAAATGAGACTCGCAAAGACCCGCCCCTTTAGTTACTGCTGCCATGTCCGACAAGCTGTGGTGCTCACACACACACACACACACACACACGTTCTCACACACACATCGCTGAGCTTCAACGTCAACCTCCCAACTCTCTTGACTGCTTTGTCGGACAAAAATGGCGGATTCGACGGATGGCGGATTATGATTGGTCAGTTCGCCTGTCAATCAAACTCCCGGCGAAGGCTGAATTGTTACCATGCAGAATGTAGGGATGTTGAGCGTGTGTGTTTCAGTGCTTTATTCCAGTTGTGTTGTTAATCTGCGTCCGTTACTCTCTCTCTCTCTCTTTCTCTGAGCGCGAGCGGAAATGCCTTCGTTAGGTTTTAGTTTGAGCAGCGCGCACCTGTTCGGCTCCCTCCTGAGTGTGTGTGACGTCCTGCTGCAGAAACACACAGATAAAGATAGATGAAGGTAACCGTCATTCCTCTCCCTGTCCTGTGTGTCTCTGGTGTGTGTCCAGAGTGTCAGCTGATGAAGACGGAGCGGCCCAAACCCAACACATTCATCATACGCTGCCTGCAGTGGACCACTGTCATCGAGCGCACCTTCCATGTGGAGACGCCCGAGGAGCGGTCAGTCACACACACACACACACACACACCTGTACATGTGCTCCTTACTCTACAGAGAAGCTGGTGTGTAAGAGCAGGGTTGTGTGTTGTGGCTGTAGGGAGGAATGGACCAAAGCCATACAGACGGTGGCCGACGGCCTGCAGAAGCAAGAGGAGGAGATGATGGACTCGTCCCCTGAACACACACACGCGTCTGTGACCAAACCACCGCACAAAGTGGTACACACACACTTCTGTTTGTTGAGCAGATTCAGATTTAGCTGCACATCTCTCATTTATTTAACTTGTTAAAAAACTTTTTTTTAATTTAAGCTTTTTAAATAATAAGTGTGCTGTATTCTATTAATATTCACCTTTACAATATGCACCTTTTATTTCTATAGAAAATAATTAAGTATTAGAATTATTTTTATTTTTTATTATTGAAAATAATACAATTTGTGCACTATATTTTATTTCACTAATGTTTTTCTCTATCTTTCATGACACTTATTAATATTCACCATTTATTTCTATATTACAGAAAAAAAATGCTTTTTTACATTTTTTTTTATTTCTTAAAATATGTTTTTTTAATTAAAAGTAATAAAATTTGATTTTTTTATTGAGACCATTTATTTCTATATTAAATAATAAAATATTAGAAAAAAACTTATTTAATTATTGTTAAAAAAATATTATTAAAATAATAAACATTTTAAAAAAATGTTTTTAAAACAATAAGTGCAACATAATTTTTCAAAAATATAAAATGAATGTATTATATTTTAGTGCACTATGTTTTTCTTTATTTTTTATGATACTTATTAATAGTCACCTTTACAATATCCACCATTTATTTCTATATTAAATAATAAAATATCTGATTTTTTAAATAAATGTTTTGTGATTTTATTATCATTAAAATAATTAAAATAATAAAAAATTGTTAGTTACGACAATTAGTGCAATTAATGTACTATATTTTATTTCACAAATATTTTTTTCTTTATCTTTCATGATATTATTCACCATTTATTTCAATATTACAGGAAAAAATTAGAATTTTTTTTTTACATTACAAGATTCAGAATAATGAAAAAATAATATATAAATATCATGAAAATAAGTGCATTATTTTTTATTTGACTAACATTTTCTTTTATCTTTCATGATACGTATTAATATTCACCATTTATTTCTATATTACAGAAAAAATATTATAATTTTTAGAATTTTTTATTATTGTATTAAAAATAATGAAAATAATAAAATATTAAAAACATATTTTCTATTATTTAATACAAGCACATGCATAATTGTTTAAAATGTGAAATTAATGTAAAGTACATACATTTTAGTTCACTAATATTTGTCTTTATCTTTCATTATACGTATTAATATTCAGCATTTATTGAAATGATATAAAATATTATTTTAGAAAAAAATGTTTTTACATTTTTATTGTAATGTAAAATATTAAAAATTTAAAATATATTTTTATTATTTAAGAAATGTATTATTTATTAAATTAATACACTATATTCTATTCACTACATTTTTTCTTTATCTTACATGATACTTATTAATATATTAGAAAAAATATATTTTTTGTTTGTCATTTATTATTAGTCAAATAAAAAATAAAAAAGTTGTTGAAGACAACAAGTGCAACATATATTTTTTAAATATTAAATTAATGTACTATATGTTAGTCCACTAATATTTTTCTTTGTCTTTCATGATACTTATTAATATTCACCTTTACAATATGCACCATTTATTTCTATATTAAATAATCAAATATGAGAAAAAAATGTATTATTGTTTATTTTTTATCAATATTAAAACATTTAAATATTTTTAAAAAATATTTAAAACAAAATATTAAAATAATGTTCTATTTTTTTCCTTTATCTTTCATGATACTTCATATTCACCTTCACGATACACAGTATTTATTTAGTTTTTTTAATTAAAGCAGTATTTAAGTAAAAAAGTATTTCCATCTGATGGTAAACTGATGTGATATGATGATGTAAGCGCCCTGTATATGAATGTGTGATCAGGGTTGTGCAGTCTGTAGTTATGGAGAACTGTGTTTTCAGACGTAATGACTTACTTTTTTTAGCATTTGTGTGTTTACATCCATTTAGACATTATAATCTGCAACGACTGTCAGAACTTCAGACTCCTTTTGTTTATGTTGCATTGAAGTGCAAATTTCTGTCACAAAAAACGTCTCCCCGATTAATTTCCTCTACTGATCGCTTCACAAGTGACAGTTTTTAAAGATGTCACCACGTGTCATACCATCTCAATGAAGTGACCTCTGACCTCTAATGAGCAGAGACTGCGACAGGGGTCGTGTGTTTGAAACGTGAGCCTCACTGGGTCTCTAATATGAGGAGCGTTGTGGTGAAACAATTCAGGTGAATAAATGTAAGTCCAACGCTAAATCAAAATGAGCTGTCAACATGAACACTGGAGTGTGTGAAACATCCGTTCCCACGCTCACATTCCTGGCATTCCTGGCGGGGTCAGAGGTCAGACGCGGAGCCGTCACGTATCGCTCTGGCCCGCCGGTGTTGAACTCCTGCACATGTTTGTTTGTTTCAGACTATGCATGACTTTGAATACCTCAAACTCCTGGGAAAAGGCACTTTTGGGAAGGTGATTCTGGTGAAGGAAAAGGCAACGGGAATGTATTACGCCATGAAGATCCTCAAGAAAGAAGTGATCGTAGCCAAAGTGAGTAACAGCGGGACAGTTTCATCACTCCCACACTTGTGTGAAGCTGCAGAATGAGCAGTGTGTGTGCCGTGTGTTTCAGGATGAAGTGGCTCACACACTCACGGAGAATCGTGTGCTCCAGAACTCCAGACACCCGTTCCTGACGGTGAGAGACTCTCTCACTCCTCCTCCTCCTCTTCTCCTCCTCCTCCTCCTCTTCTCCTCCTCCTCATCTCCTCCTCCTCCTCTCCTCCTCCTCCTCCCTCCTCCTCTTCCTCCTCCTCATCTTTCTCCTTCTCTCCTCTCCTCCTCTTCTCCTCCTCCTCTTCTCCTCCTCCTCTTCTCCTCTCCTCCTCCTCTCCTCCTCCTCCTCCTCTTCTCCTCCTCCTCCTCTTCTCCTCCTCCTCATCTTCTCCTCCTCCTCCTCCTCTCCTCCTCCTCTCCTCCTCCTCTTCTCCTCCTCTCCTCCTCCTCCTCTTCTCCTCCTCCTCTCCTCCCCTCCTCCTCCTCTCCTCCTCCTCTTCTCCTCCTCCTCCTCCTCCTCCTCCTCCTCCCTCCTCCTCTCCTCCTCCTCCTCCTCCTCCTCTTCCTCCTCCTCCTCCTCCTCCTCTTCCTCCTCCTCCTCTCCTCCTCCTCTTCTCCTCTCCTCCTCCTCCTCCTCTCTCCTCCTCCTCTCTCCTCCTCCTCCTCCTCTCTCCTCCTCTCTCCTCCTCTTCCTCCTCCTCCTCCTCCTCCTCCTCCTCTCTCCTCTCCTCCTCCTCCTCTTCTCCTCTCTCCTCCTCCTCCTCCTCTCTCCTCCTCCTCCTCCTCCTCCTCCTCCTCCTCCTCCTCCCCTCTCTCCTCCTCCTCCTCTTCTCCTCTCCTCTCCTCCTCT